>CAWUFW010002400.1:1800000-2240243 GCA_963921515.1 Calotriton arnoldi | reverse complement strand
CAGTGCAGGCCCCAGTTCTTCCTTGTTACAGTTCTTACAAAATTATACAAACCCTCACTTTGGACACAGTGGTTTGTCTGTAACCCTAAAACATAATTGTCCTCAAAAACAATTCTTTAAATAGAGTCAACGTGCCCTTTCTGACTCCTTTTTAGGTCTCGCCTGAGCCAGCGCATGCGCTGCTCTGGCGAGAGTTTTAGTAAGCGGGTTTTGGAAGTGCAAACAGCAGTTTGCTGGCGACCAGCTTGCGTTCACGCGAGCGTGCACGCGCGATCAGGCGCCATATGGCTTCTCGCGATTACTTTCACTTTCGCGGCCGCGCGGCCGTGTCAGTTTTACGGACGCGCGGCCATTGCTTGTTGAAGTTAGGCTTCATTCCTACGATACTCGCAAACACCTATCTGACATTCTGTAAAACAGCAGACGTACTGCCAAAGTGTTCAATTCTTCAGCACAAAGGGTACGCGTTTTTTGCAACCAGAAGTACTTCGAGAAACTATCGAATTACTTGTAAATCGGCTTGCTGAATCTTGTACAACTTCTTTTAAATCGTCAGCACAGATATGGTCTTTGAACGCCAACCTACTGCAGTTAAAGGCTTTCAATAAACATTATCAGGCCATTTCTCACAGGCGAGACACATTTAGTGCTTCTCACCTCCGATGTCAACATTAGACGAGGATATTGACAAGCTGTCAATGAAGGATCATCAAACCACATGACAAAATCAGCGCTCAACGAAGACAGCCCGGATCTCATTATTGAATTGCTAAAGCCAAATCCAGATGGGGCACATCTGCTCTTCCATCCACTCACCTTGCTCTTTTGTAAGAAGTTTCTTCGCTTCATTAGTTTTTTCTTTAGCTTCCAGGACCTCATGTTCATTCCCTTTTCCTCTCCTCAGCTGCCTGGACTCACCTTGTTGTGCAGCCTCCTTTGTTAAATCCCCAGTCCGGCGCGCGGGCAGGGCCTACCTGGGAACCAGACAACCACAGCGGCGGGAACACCCGTCTGCGCTAATGAGGTCTGAACAAGTTACGAGCTGCAATATGTGCCTTGCACTGGGCGTCACCTCGATTCAGAACCGGCCTGTTTGTTTAATGTGAGGCTGAGACTGCGAGGGCAGGTGAAGGCACGTGCCTGGCCCAGTGAGTAACACTCTGCCAAAGAACAGCCAGGTACACACTTCTCACATACATTTTTAGTTTCACTTCAACCTCAGAAAAATACTTCTACAACTATGTATAAACACATTCATACGTCATGTACACATATATCACATACATATTTTACACAGTTTGCTGCCATTGACCGCATGCTAACTTGTAACATGCAGCTTTCATGTTAAAATGTATATATTGGCTTGCTTATAAATTATCAAAACAGAAATAATCAGGTCTCCCGATGGAAAACTAAACTCAGCTCTGACCATTTAAGCTTAATAAATTTGGCATGGGCGGTCTCTCTCAAAGAAGGTATAATGACATCCCTTCTAGAGAAAGCCAGGGCCCAGCCCACATCTGAAAAACAATTCACACGTTTCGAAAACTTCAGTGCAGGAAGTGGGCTCGGCCTTCAAATCAACACAGCAAAAATGGCAAACAGGCCAAATTTACAATTTTTCAATTTTAGAATATTCACAGAGTAAGCACCATCAATAATAAATATTTTTAGCTTGTGCTTCTGTACTCGGGTAGTTTAGAAGTACTAGGATAATACTTCCATACTATCTCAACAAAAAAAAAAAAAAATCCTAAATTCCACCATTTATACAAGACCTGCTGAATACAGGTTTTAAAAACACTCTATGCCTTCACTTAAAAACAAGCATTGGCATAGCCAATAGGTCTCGCCTTTGGGACCTTATAAGTGTTTAGCCATGCAACACTTGATGTTGTTGCACCAAGGATATTGTGCTGGATAACTAAACACTTATAAGGTCCCAAAGGCGAGACCTATTGGCTATGCCAATGCTTGTTCTCTAGTATATTTAATCTTCTCCCTTTTCTGAACAAACTCTGTTAAAAAAGCAGGCAGTAAACTGTGGTCGTAGAGTATTCAGGAATTCGGGTGAGCGAGATCACATGCTACTGTAGCCCTTTTATAGCCTTTTCCTACTGTTTGCTGCATCCTCAAAGCGCTTTCCAGTTCGAGTAAGTAGTTACAACATTTGTAGTATGGGAAGAAGGGTGTTGGTTGGTTGAATTGTCATCTATTAGTGTGGTGTTGCGGCCTGGAGAGTGTGTATTAGTGCGGTGTTGCGGCCTTGAGAGTGTGTATTAGTGCGGTGTTGAGGCCTGGAGAGTGTGTATTAGTGCGGTGTTGATGCCTGGAGAGTGTGTATTAATGCGGTGTTGCGGCCTGGAGAGTGTGTATTAGTGCAGTGTTGAGGCCTGGAGAGTGTGTATTAGTGCGGTGTTGAGACCTGGAGAGTGTGTATTAGTGCGGTGTTGCGGCCTGGAGAGTGTGTATTAGTGCGGTGTTGTGGCCTGGAGAGTGTGTGTTAGTGCGGTGTTGAGGCCTGGAGAGTGTGTATTAGTGCGGTGTTGAGGCCTGGATAGTGTGTATTAGTGCGGTGTTGAGGCCTGGAGAGTGTGTATTAGTGCGGTGTGGAGGTCTGGAGAGTGTGTATTAGTCCGGTGTGGAGGCCTGGAGAGTTGTATTAGTGCGGTGTTGAGGCCTGGAGAGTGTGCATTAGTGCGGTGTTGAGGCCTGGAGAGTGTGTATTAGTGCGGTGTTGAGGCCTGGAGAGTGTATTAGTGCGGTGTTGAGGCCTGGAGAGTGTGTATTAGTGCAGTGTTGAGGCCTGGAGAGTGTGTATTAGTGCGGTGTTGCGGCCTGGAGAGTGTGTATTAGTGCGGTGTTGAGGCCTGGAGAGTGTGTATTAGTGCGGTGTTGCGGCCTGGAGAGTGTGTATTAGTGCGGTGTTGAGACCTGGAGAGTGTGTATTAGTGCGGTGGTGCGGCCTGGAGAGTGTGTATTAGTGCAGTGTTGAGGCCTGGAGAGTGTGTATTAGTGCGGTCTTGCGGCCTGGAGCGTGTGTATTAGTGCGGTGTTGAGGCCTGGAGAGTGTGTATTAGTGCGGTGTTGAGGCCTGGAGAGTGTGTATTAGTGCGGTGTTGAGGCCTGGAGAGTGTGTATTAGTGCGGTGTTGAGGCCTGGAGAGTGTGTATTAGTGCAGTGTTGAGGCCTGGAGAATGTGTATTAGTGTGGTGTTGAGGCCTGGATAGTGTGTATTAGTGCGGTGTTGAGGCCTGGAGCGTGTGTATTAGTGCGGTGTTGAGGCCTGGAGAGTGTGTATTAGTGCGGTGTTGAGGCCTGGAGAGTGTGTATTAGTGCGGTGTTGCGGCCTGGAGAGTGTGTATTAGTGCGGTGTTGAGGCCTGGAGAGTGTGTATTAGTGCGGTGTTGAGGCCTGGAGAGTGTGCATTAGTGCGGTGTTGCGGCCTGGAGAGTGTATTAGTGCTGTGTTGAGGACTGGAGAGTGTATTAGTGTGGTGTTGAGGCCTGGAGAGTGTATTAGTGTGGTGTTGAGGCCTGGAGAGTGTATTAGTGTGGTGTTGAGGCCTGGATAGTGTGTATTAGTGAGGTGTTGAGGCCTGGAGAGTGTGTATTAGTGCGGTGTTGCTGCCTGGAGAGTGTGTATTAGTGCGGTGTGGAGGCCTGGAGTGTGTGTATTAGTGCGGTGTTGAGGCCTGGAGAGTTTGTATTAGTGCGGTGTTGAGGCCTGGAGAGTGTGTATTAGTGCAGTGTTGAGGCCTGGATAGTGTGTATTAGTGCGGTGTTGAGGCCTGGAGAGTGTGTATTAGTGCGGTGTGGCGGCCTGGAGAGTGTGTATTAGTGCGGTGTGGAGGCCTGGAGAGTGTGTATTAGTGCGGTGTTGAGGCCTGGAGAGTTTGCATTAGTGCGGTGTTGAGGCCTGGAGAGTGTGTATTAGTGCGGTGTTGAGGCCTGGAGAGTGTATTAGTGCGGTGTTGAGGCCTGGAGAGTGTGTATTAGTGCGGTGTTGAGGCCTGGAGAGTGTGTATTAGTGCGGTGTTGAGGCCTGGAGAGTGTGTATTAGTGCGGTGTTGAGGCCTGGAGAGTGTGTATTAGTGCGGTGTGGCGGCCTGGAGAGTGTGTATTAGTGCGGTGTGGAGGCCTGGAGAGTGTGTATTAGTGCGGTGTTGAGGCCTGGAGAGTTTGCATTAGTGCGGTGTTGAGGCCTGGAGAGTGTGTATTAGTGCGGTGTTGAGGCCTGGAGAGTGTGTATTAGTGCGGTGTTGAGGCCTGGAGCGTGTGTATTAGTGCGGTGTTGAGGCCTGGATAGTGTGTATTAGTGAGGTGTTGAGGCCTGGAGATTGTGTATTAGTGCGGTGTTGAGGCCTGGATAGTGTGTATTAGTGCGTTGTTGAGGCCTGGAGAGTGTGTATTAGTGCGGTGTTGCGGCCTGAAGAGTGTGTATTAGTGTGGTGTTGAGGCCTGGAGAGTGTGTATTAGTGCGGTGGTGCGGCCTGGAGAGTGTGTATTAGTGCGGTGTTGTGGCCTGGAGCATGTGTATTAGTGCGGTGTTGAGGCCTGGAGAGTGTGTATTAGTGCGGCGGTGTTGAGGCCTGGAAAGTGTGTATTAGTGCGGTGTTGAGGCCTGGAGCGTGTGTATTAGTGCGGTGTTGAGGCCTGGATAGTGTGTATTAGTGAGGTGTTGAGGCCTGGAGAGTGTGTATTAGTGCGGTGTTGAGGCCTGGAGAGTGTGTATTAGTGCGGTGTTGAGGCCTGGAGAGTGTGTATTAGTGCGGTGTTGAGGCCTGGAGAGTGTGTATTAGTGCGGTGTTGAGGCCTGGATAGTGTGTATTAGTGAGGTGTTGAGGCCTGGAGAGTGTGTATTAGTGCGGTGTTGAGGCCTGGAGAGTTTGCATTAGTGCGGTGTTGAGGCCTGGAGAGTGTGTATTAGTGCGGTGTTGAGGCCTGGAGAGTGTATTAGTGCGGTGTTGAGGCCTGGAGAGTGTGTATTAGTGCGGTGTTGAGGCCTGGAGAGTGTGTATTAGTGCGGTGTTGAGGCCTGGAGAGTGTGTATTAGTGCGGTGTTGAGGCCTGGAGAGTGTGTATTAGTGCGGTGTGGCGGCCTGGAGAGTGTGTATTAGTGCGGTGTGGAGGCCTGGAGAGTGTGTATTAGTGTGGTGTTGAGGCCTGGCGAGTTTGCATTAGTGCGGTGTTGAGGCCTGGAGAGTGTGTATTAGTGCGGTGTTGAGGCCTGGAGAGTGTGTATTAGTGCGGTGTTGAGGCCTGGAGCGTGTGTATTAGTGCGGTGTTGAGGCCTGGATAGTGTGTATTAGTGAGGTGTTGAGGCCTGGAGATTGTGTATTAGTGCGGTGTTGAGGCCTGGATAGTGTGTATTAGTGCGTTGTTGAGGCCTGGAGAGTGTGTATTAGTGCGGTGTTGCGGCCTGAAGAGTGTGTATTAGTGTGGTGTTGAGGCCTGGAGAGTGTGTATTAGTGCGGTGGTGCGGCCTGGAGAGTGTGTATTAGTGCGGTGTTGTGGCCTGGAGCATGTGTATTAGTGCGGTGTTGAGGCCTGGAGAGTGTGTATTAGTGCGGCGGTGTTGAGGCCTGGAGAGTGTGTATTAGTGCGGTGTTGAGGCCTGGAGCGTGTGTATTAGTGCGGTGTTGAGGCCTGGATAGTGTGTATTAGTGAGGTGTTGAGGCCTGGAGAGTGTGTATTAGTGCGGTGTTGAGGCCTGGAGAGTGTGTATTAGTGCGGTGTTGAGGCCTGGAGAGTGTGTATTAGTGCGGTGTTGAGGCCTGGAGCGTGTGTATTAGTGCGGTGTTGAGGCCTGGATAGTGTGTATTAGTGAGGTGTTGAGGCCTGGAGAGTGTGTATTAGTGCGGTGTTGAGGCCTGGATAGTGTGTATTAGTGCGGTGTTGAGGCCTGGAGAGTGTGTATTAGTGCGGTGTTGCGGCCTGGAGAGTGTGTATTAGTGCGGTGTTGAGGCCTGGAGAGTGTGTATTAGTGCGGTGTTGAGGCCTGGAGAGTGTGTATTAGTGCGGTGTTGAGGCCTGGAGCGTGTGTATTAGTGCGGTGTTGAGGCCTGGATAGTGTGTATTAGTGAGGTGTTGAGGCCTGGAGAGTGTGTATTAGTGCGGTGTTGAGGCCTGGATAGTGTGTATTAGTGCGGTGTTGAGGCCTGGAGAGTGTGTATTAGTGCGGTGTTGCGGCCTGGAGAGTGTGTATTAGTGTGGTGTTGAGGCCTGGAGAGTGTGCTCCAAGATATATGTAGAAGCATCTTACCCATGGGGTTGTAAGCAGAAGGAATTGCCTGAGGGTCACTTGAGGCCTGATTTTGGGAAACGGCAGGTCATTTTTGCTTCTTTGAATTATAAGTGCTTGCTGATGGTCCTTATTCTCTGTGGGAGTGCATTCCTTTATTGAGCGCCTGTATTGAGGAGTGCCTACGAATGTGTTTTTTTTCAGTAGAATTATCCGGATTGGAGCGATTCTGGAGCTGAGGTTTCTCCTTTGGCTGTACAGACTGAGTTTCTATCGTACGAAAGTTGGCCCTTTCCCTTCACCCACCCAGTGTAAGCTAAAGGGCTTTGAATGAGCTCCTTCCTGCCACTGGTGACCAGTGTAATCCCTTGCATGAGAAATGTCGATAAAAATCTAGCCTGCTCCGTTTTAGGATTTGTATGGCTGCCACATTCTGGACTCTTTGGCATAATCTAGACGTGACATTACTAGGTTAGCAATGCCTGTACCCTGGAAGAGATGCCTTGGTAGGGAAAAATATCATTTTGTTAATATAGGATAGGTGTTCACTTCAGTCAATGTAGTTTGCCACTGTCCCATGTCCAGGGGTTAGTGTCTTGATGGGGCCAGAATTCACAGGTGTCGATTTCAGTTTTGGAGGGGTTAAGTTTAAGATAATTCTTTAGCATCGAATGATGCAAATTGGATTCCATGTTTAAGGAAGGAAATGTATGCAGTTAGTCCTGGATCCTGTGTCACAGTCTTGGAGCCGGTAGTTGGTGTCTCCTGTTTCACATGCTGAGGTCCAGTCGGGTAGGAGTAGAGCAGCATCTATTAGCATTAGCAATATTCATGAGGTCATCCAAGATGGAGGTTACTGCTGATTCAGTGCTTATTCCAAGACTGGATCATGTGTCTCCATCTGAGAGCAGTCTGTTTTGCTCGAGGAAACTGTAAATCTGGGAGAAAGCTAACTTTTCAATTAGGTTCGCTAGGAAGGCTATTTGCATATTAGTTTGCAGTTTGTCTGGTCATCCTGGCTGAGTCCCTGGTTCCTTAGGACTATTTTAATGTAGGATGTTTTCAGGCCACTTGGGAACTCGCTACTTGATATGGAGTAGTTGATCAACACTCTCACTGGAATGGTTTTGGAGGTTTAGGTAGTTTGGAAGAATATGGTTTCAGTTTTTCAAAGTTGAAAGTTCTGTCTGAGTAATCAAAGATGTGTTATTGGAACAGGACCATCTTGAAAGCTCCTGTTTAACCATTGGTGGTACTGCTTTAAGGGCAATAAAGGGTTTGAGCAGAGGCAAGTACTGTGAGCCTCACTAAGAGATTGGCATATATAGGGCATTTTAAAAAACTTGGCAGGTGTCCTGTCTGCCAAACTTTGTTCCCCTACTCTTTTGTCTAGTGCCAGGCTTTCAGCAGAGCCTCAGCCGGCTCCCTGGCGGAAACTCTAGACCAACGGCTCAATCATGAAAGGACCGTCGGTCAATGTATGTCAGAATGTCCACCCTATTTAAGGTTGTCATTCTGGAGTACATTTTTCTTTTTCAGAACAACCACGGAAAGCCTGCTGGTCTCAAACAGCAAAAAAGGCAAATTACTCCTTACAATGAGAGAAAACTCCCAGAGTGTCAGAGCCATTATTTTTTGATTTTCATTAACAAAATCTCGCTTTGAGAGTGTGTTACTGAAAAAGAAACAACCTTTGACAAGCAGATGAATTAAAAATGGCACTCACTTGACAAAGCATCAGTTTTTTCAATGGAGCTGTCAATGGCTCTACGGAAGGCATACAGATCCATGCCAACCTGACAGGATCTCCAAATGTAGCAGGCGGTCTTCCATCAGGGGAGCAGGAGACACAGCCTTCTCTGACCTGGAGGGCCAGAGGACCACCCTCTAAACTCTAAATCAGCACCTGAGTTTTATCTGGAAGGAGCGTACGTCTACTAGTGATGGTTGTAATATGTTCTGTAAGTGGTTGAGTTGGCATGGGGAGGGTGAGATGTGACTAAATGATGAACACGGTGGTTGCCGAATGTAGTGGGGTCGTTTCCTGTGATTGAGATTAGTCTTTTTGGGGTGTATTTAGCATCACGGGTGTTGCCTGGTGAACAATTAGTAAAAGTCAGGTATTGCCATTTGTGCGACCGGATACTGAGCTCTCTTAGGCTAAGGCATTTGGATGACCAATTGTAATGTCCGCAATTGAGTCCTGGAGAGCATCAGTAGGTGAGAGCCAAGGAGGCTAAGGACCACGACGGTGAGCAACACACAACTAACAATTCGCAGTCTGATACTGCAGGTTAAAATATTGAATGTAGGTAGTGTATGTTTGTGAACCTCTGCTAGCCTCCCGTCATTCTCATTCGGTCGATTTCTGAAGAGGGTTTGGTATCCACTAGGGATTGCTTTGCACAGTATGGGTGCATCATCATCATTTAACCTGGTCTCTGTGACGAGGTAAAAGGTCGACTTGAGTTCCACTAATAGGTCCTAGATGTTAATTCTGTTTCTGCTTAGTCATTTGGTATTAATTAGCTCACAAGATAGATGGTTGTTATATCGTCTGTTAAGGGTTGTGGTATCTGATTTGTTTTGTATGACTGATGATTGCTCTTGCTGCAGGGGTGATAGGCAGCCTTCCGAACTTTTTGAGTTTGATTCTGGATCTATGATCTCTGGTGACCTCTCTGTTGCCTTATCCAACTCTTGCAGTTGCAGCCTGCAAGAGTGCAGGTAGTTAGTGATAGAGGATGTGTTGCAGATTTCTTTTTCTTAACTGGCCAAGGTGCCGTTATTGTTCCAGTGAATTGTTTGGTGATTGCTCTGGTTGTTGATGCTCTGGCCCTTGTGGCACCAGAGGCGATGAGCAGGGGCTAGCGATGACAGTGTCGAGGTGCTCCATTCAGCAAAGTATTGACTTCACTGGGCTTGGCTGCATGTGAGAGGCTTGCATATGTTAGGGGGGGCAGTTGGGTGGTTAAAAGGTTAGGTTGGGATTCACAAAAAATAGGGAGATGTTAGAGGTTTGATGAAAAGAGGTTGGAAGAAAAAGATATTAATGGAGTCCTTCAGAGAGTAGAGGGCTGGGAAAGTAGTTGGTTGTGCACAGGGGTCCATTACGATGGCGGGCGGACTTTGTCCGCCCGCCACCGCAACGGAGCCAGGGACTGCCCGCCGAAGTCGCGGCGGTCCCGCCAGGCACATTAGGATGCGCCCGCCACACTGGCGGGCGCATCCCGCATGTTTTACATTGCGGCGGGCGGTGCTGTCAGCAGCACCCGCCGCAATGTACAAAATGCATGTTGTGCTTTTGCATGCACAACGTGACAGGCACCGCGCGGTGCCTGCCACCTTGTGCATGCAAATGCAGGGGGGTACCATAGGTACCCCCCATGTGCCCCCCACACCCCCCCAACATCCTGGGGGCCCGCAACGGGCCCCCAAATGCGAATACCGCATGCCTTTTCATGGCGGAAATGCCGCCATGAAAAGGCTCCTCACCGCCTACATCCTAATATGGATGGCGGTGTCTCACAGACACCGCCACCATATTAAAGCCGTTTTCCGCACGGTCGACAAGTCGACCGGCGGAAAAGCGGCGGGCGGTCTTTCCGCTGGTAAATGGGTGGAGGGCGGAGGGAAATGTACGGCGGATCGCCACTGCCATGCGGGCGGTGGCGATCCGCCGTACATCGTAATGACCCCCTTAATTTGTAATAAAATATGTGCCAAGGCCCTTGTCAGAAGGCTACTGCATCTTTAACCATCCACTGACCCCACCAGCGCTGCCAGCGCCAATACCTGAGCAACTACTAACCATAACACTCCTAAAAGCGTGATAATTCAAACTATTCCAGGCCCCCAAAGATATAAGAATGGCTTGGGAGGCAAGAGTTAATAGTTTTTAATGTATATTGAATTAATAAACAGCTGTTGTTCTGCTCATCTCTAAATTATACAGACAGCACCACCACGTGACAGACTGTCATAAATGCAGGTGTTCACAATTAAGTGCAGGTGCCAAGCGCCGTGAACCACCACCTCAAATTAAGCACTAGTTCTTCAAATGCTACAGGTCTAGGTCTAATATTACAGACATTGCAGTTGGGGGCCACACGTTGAGGTGGAGGAAAACCAAGGGTGAGGTTTTCTTAAGGTTTGTAATGGGAGATATTGCATATGACAGAGGAGAGTATAGAGAGTACATGTGAAAGGGGGAGGGTGGCAGGGATATACAGGGGTTCCGTAATCAAAAAAGCTAACTAAGCAGAGGAAAGACAATAAATCTGCACAAAAACAATACATCACTCCATACCTCTCTTAAAGCCCTTACCACTGAGGTAGACATCTTTAGACCTGTCAAAGACCCTAGAAACTCTAGGGTTCAGAAAGTATCACAGGACCTTGGGTTTAACCCTTTTGTACCACTCCGGGCAATAAATTTGTGGAGATGAAGGACACAGATCTCCAGCCTGGCAATAGGATGGGGATGGTGAATGGAAAAATGGGGTTCCCTAGAATACCTTACGCTATAGGTTGAGCCTTTCAAAAGTCAGGCCCTAAGTGAAGATGCTGAAGGTTGATCTGAGATATGAACATGCTCATTAGAACGTTCCAAAGAGCATCGTGTGAAATACTGCAAGGAGGAGGGAACCAAGGCCTGTGGGTTCAGAAAAAGACTGCCATTGTGACCTCACTCAGAATTACAGAAAAGGGGAGACTGTTGCTCACCTGTTCTGCATCCCCACTCTGTTTCTTCAGAGCTTGTACTGTTACCAAGGAAATGAGATACTGTTGATCCAGCGCGATATTAGCAAACTGCATTCATACACCATATACTCACTTGGGCCCACACATTCATATTATGCTAATACTTACGCTGGGTGTCAGATATACTCTTATATCAAAAATCCCTGCTACCAATTACCTTCTGATTGAAGAGTAATAACTTACCAATGGATCCTTTGCTAATTGGGAAATTTAAAATGAGTGACATTCACTATAATACATAATCCTGAAATAACCACTGAGTCAGGAAGTTTTTAAAATGTTTATCTAAAGTTTTAGCAGAGTAAAATACAGAAAAAGACACGGTATTTGATCAGAATACCCATGTGAAAGCATAGAATGATTATTGCTAATAAATGACGGTGTTTAAGGAAAAGAGGAGATAGGAACAGCAGCGCAACTAAAGGTTGCATATATTTACCTAAGTGCGAGAACCAAACCCTTAGCCAAGGATTTTGAAAGAATAGGACCCTGGAAGGATGAAGAGCAAGGACCTTCTTCAGGATCAGGACAGGACTGGTGACCTCTCTACAACGACGCCTGCGCCGTTCCCCTCTCTGGCACTCGATTTCTCCTCGATTCTCCCCTCTAATGGACTCCGCCGCCCCCTCCTCAGGACCTCTTCCGGATAGGGATTCAGTCAGCAACCGATCAGCTGGGCAGCCTGGAGCTCTTCTGTATGTTCTCTCTCTGAATCTAGTCCTCATGTGTGCCTGGCTTGTCCCCCGTTCTCCTACTAATTAACTAATGCTATATTCTATTATACCCTTCTACGCCCATGTACCTCCCCTAAATGTTGCTAAAATATGGGACCACTACTTCTGATTGGACAGGGACTGGAGGTGGATTCTCGCACTATGACAAATTTGGCTTAAATTGTGTAGTCTATTGTATTTGCGTTCCCACCCTTCAAATTAATACATTCGCTTTATTTCCCACCCGTCTCATGACAAATGTACACCAATTTTCATAGACAAAGTATCTATGCACTACAGGAAATGCAGCAGTTATAACATCTTTGGCCATCAGGTCACGGCCTTGTGAGACGTCCAAGTTGACTTCATTTTGGCAGTCATTCAGGACACATGCGCAGAACCTTCTGCTTCTCGAGTTTCAAGTCACCAACCCAGGCCCAAGATTACGAATTACTAAAAGTGCAAGAAGGAAATATTAAAATCAAAAATAAAACGTTTCACTGTATACCCACTTATCTTATTTCTAATCCCATTTAATTATAAATCCTATCCCGCATTAATTGCGTTAAGAAACAACAATTTAATAATGACACAAGAGCAAGCTTAAGCATGTGAGAACATTGAACAGCCATTTTAATGCACACTGCGCAGAAGCAGAAATTCCCACCAAGCAAAGAAAGACGTCACACCATGTGATCAGGTTGTGACATGCGCAGATAAAATCCCGCGCTTAAGCGGCCATTTTAGACTAGGAACAAGCGTTATTCGTTAGTAAAACACATAGGCAAGCATCCTTTCTATTTGTATAATGTGTGCAAGGATTAATACGCACAATACAAGTTTTAATATTAATACTATGAGTGAGATTGCATACGAGCAAGTTTCATTTGCGAAACCTTGCTCCATCAATCCCCTCTCTGATGGCGTTTCTGAGCCATCAAAAACTACCCTCAATCAGATGCCAACTTCTAGCAAACCACTTCATTCTCATTTTCATTTTTACTTTTTCTACTTTTACAATCTCCCTTCATCTTTTTGTATAATTCACTTTTCCATTCTTCCAGTTCAATCTCGTCCCTTTTTCTCTTCTTCCCTTTTTCTGTCACTTTATACGTTCCATTCTTTCTACAGCATTTGCACCAAAATACTATTGTCAGAACTATTATTGCTATCCCTGCTAAGGGAACTAGTACTTGACCTATAAGTCCTTTACCTATATTAGCAAACCAGGTTCCAATTGACGATATACTATTTGTCAATCTTTCCCATACACTATCAACTTCCAGTGGTTTAAGTTCTTGCTCAAGTTTAGTTATGTTCTGAATATAAGTCCCAATTTCTGCACTCTTATCAGGAATATAAGTGCAACAGTGTTTCGTCTTCAATAATTTACAGACTCCGCCCTCTTTCGCCAATATTATGTCAAGAGCAAGTCGATTTTGCATCACCATAGACCTAATCGCAACCATTTCCGCATTAATCATTAGGAAACCTCCAGCAGTATCCGTTGATAAACGATCAACTACTGTAGACAATTTACATATCTTCCTTGAGTTCAGAATTATTCCCACTGAAGGTATCAATGCACCAAATATATCACCTATTATTTCTGAAAAACTAGCTCTTTTACTACGTATTAATTCACCATTGTTTTCATTGCTTCCAGTGTTTCTTTTTACGTGGTATATCTTTGGAAATACTATTCCAAAGTAACAACTTCCATACCACCGTGCAGGAAGCCTAAAGTAAGCCTTATTCCCGCAGACATAATAGATTCCAGGAAAAACTGCATCTGTTCCTCCTTTAAGTCCCCAACCTCCCAATATTAAAAAATTGTGTTCACAATCACTGGTACCGATGAAAACATTGTTATAGTCAGTTTTTAACCTATGTAGACAAATTTTCCCTTTCTTTTCGAAATCCAGAGCCATAGCAGCTTGAGCTTTGCCAGGTGTGTAACTTCCCTCTTTCTCTGCCCAAGGTGGTAAATGAGCCTTATGTTCTGTAGCTTTCTTTTGAAAATCCTGTCTTCTATCCTCTACTAAATTCAAAAATATTTTCTCTTCTTCTAATAAAGAACATGTTAAATTGTGTCTACGTGCATGTGTTAAGTCTATTGATTTCATTGTTAAGAAAAATTCTCCCATAAACTGTGCATCTAAGGCGCTAAGCACTGGGTTCATACTCTTGCGAATTGGAACCTCAGAAAATACAACATCTATATTGGAATAGTAATATTGTAATCTGCCTGTACTATAAAACAAACTTGTTAATACACTACATGAAATGCCATATGTCAATGGTAAATGATGGTATGTTAATCCTTCTGCTACTGATTCAGGTAATTTCATACAGACATAACAATTACTAACTTCCATTGTGTCTACATACTGAAACAATAACTTCGTGAAAACATTTAAACTAGTGTTGTTATCAGCTATCACATGATGAATTCCTTCATCCTCTTCTGCCATTAGTTCTACTCTATTTCCCTTCATGTTTGCTGTCCTCCCTATAGTTTCATTATTGTTCTTTTTATCTATTATCATCAGGTAAGGAACTGCTACAATCAGGACTAACCATACTATAAGCACCAATACTAGACTACATATGCAAATTGCACAGCATCTTCTACAACATTTTCTCTTTGGTCTCCCAGTATCCCTATCATCAGGCATTTTTCGACAAGGAAGATTGCTCTTCTTATCTCTATTCCTTTTCTTCAGTGGATTCTTTTGTTTAGTCAGGGTGGTCTTGTTTCTTCTTCGTAAGTTAGTTCTGCACTTGTTCCTTCACCACCACTGTCACTTGATTCTGAGCTTTCAAAGTCTTCAAGAACGATATACGTCCAATCAGGACCCTTGAATTTGTTGTTCACAAGTCTTAATCTTTTACTTTTTCTCTTCCCAGACTTTTTCTCTTGATCTGTTTGACTTGTTACTTCAGGTACTTGATCTGGATCTTCACTTCTGGGTTTTATGTGGCACTTCACTCTTTTGATGAAACTTGGCCAATGATCTCCTTTTCTTGGTTTTTCTACTTGCACTGTTTCTTTATTTTCGTCTTCAGATATCTTTTTAATGTTCACTGTTTGGCACTGTTTTGTTTTCTTTATTCTCTGTCTTATTTGATTGTTCTTTTTCTGGTCTTATTGGTTTCTCATTTGCAGCTCCACTGTGAGTTTCCAATAATTCGTCTTGTTCTGTGTTTATTTCTTCATGTTCACTTTTATCAGTCTCTTTTTCTTCTGTATTTTCCTCTTGACCTAACTGCTTCTGATCAGGGCTTATTGCACTGTGTACTTCTGCAGCCTGACCTGCTTCTTCTAAACCTGTCTCTCCCTGTTCAAATTGTATAAAATCTTCACTGCTTTCAGTCCAGTTTTCTTTCCCTATCTGATTTGGTTCAGGGTCGTTTACTAGCTTGTCTTCTTGATCCTGAACCCCTTCTTCTTCACCTATCTGATCTTCTTCAATTGCTCTTAATTTTCTTTGACTTCTTGTTCGGTGGAAAACCTCAGGAACTTCGACCACTGGTATCCAATCCTGACTTGTGCTCGGTTGTTCTCCGTCAGCTTCTCTTGAACCTCGAGCCTGAGATTCTTCAGCTTGGCAACCTTCAGCTTCTTCAGTGATTGGTGTCGTCTGAGTGTTTTCTTCTTCTGGGTCTGGTACCCTCTTGGTGTGACTTACGTGAATCCAATTCGGAAATCCGGCACACTTCACTGCTGTATTCGTGGTCAATATGATTTGACAAGGTCTGCTCCACCTAGGTGATAGACACGTTTCTCTGGTGTGATTCTTCACCACCACCCAATCACCAGGATTCAGATCATGTTCTAGTTCAGGCTGTCTGGAAACTGCGTCTTCTCCAACCTGGTGAGAGACAGAACGCACTAGGTCAGCCAATCCTTTACAGTAGTCCAACACCATATCATCAGAAATATTCACCAGTCTATTTGTGGGAACATGTGTTTGTCTCATTGCTCTTCCCATCATAATTTCATGGGGGCTCAAACCTGTTGTTCGATCAGGTATACTTCTGAGTCCCATCAGAACAAGTGGCAATGCATCAGGCCACTCCAATGATGTTGATGCACACATTTTTCCCAATCTTGACTTTATGGTGCCATTCAGTTGTTCAACCACTCCAGACGCCTCTGGACGATATGCACAGTGCAGTTTCTGTTTGATTTGAAATGCTTCACAGATTATCAGGATCACTTCATTGTTAAAATGTTTTCCTCTATCTGATTCCAAAGATACTGGGAAACCAAACCTAGGTATGAGCTCTCTTAGTAACAGCTTTGCAACTGTAATGCTGTCATTTCTCCTAGTTGGATAAGCCTCCACCCACTTTGAAAACAGACACACTATGACTAGTATGTATTTCAACCCTCTGCATGGTGGTAACTGTATGAAGTCAAACTGTAGTCTTATGAATGGGCCCTCTGCCTTCCCAATTTTCCCAAATCCAATTATTGTTTTCCTGCCTGAATTGTGCATTTGGCAAATTAGACATCTCTGGCAAAGACTTTCTGTAACAGCTCTGAATTTGGGATTGTACCAATTTTGTCTGAACAACCTAATCATTGCATCTCTCCCTATGTGTGTGTCTCCATGATACATTCTGGCCATTTGAGAAAGTAAACAATCTGGCATGACTGGTCTGCCATCTGTACTGACCCATACTTCATCCTCTCTTCTTGGAGAGCATCCCACTTTGATCCACAAGTTTCTTTCAGTTTCATCAACCTCATCTTGCAATCTTTTCACTTCATTCCAAGTTTCAGGTGGCATAAATAACATAAGTTGGCAGCTGATTCCCATTCTTTCCACCCTCTTATTCACCGACGTTCTGGTTTTGGCACAATGTTGAGCCACCAGATCTGCATATCTGTTGCCAACTACCACCCAGTCATTTCCTGACTGATGTGCAGCACATTTTACCACAGCCAATTCTTTTGGTGATTGTATTGCTTCTAGCAATTCCCTTACAAATTGTCCATTTTTAATGGGGGATCCTGAAGAAGTCATGAAATCCCTCTGCATCCACAGTTGGCCAAAATCATGCACAACCCCATAACCATATTGACTATCAGTGAATATAGTTATTTTCTGATTCCTCCCAATTTTGCATGCTTTTATCAGTGCAATTAATTCAGCTACTTGTGCAGATTTTACACCTGGTAAATAGGATGCTTCGACTATTCCAGATAATTCACATACTGCATAGGCAGCGGTTAGCTTACCATCTTCATGTCTCTGGCAAGAGCCATCAACAAACAGTTCTTTATCTGCCTTTTTAAGAGGCTGTTCCTCTATATCTGGGCGAGGTTTTGTGCATAATTCTGTAATTTGTACACAATCATGTTCATCTTCTTCGTCATCTTTATTTGTCTCATGATATGGATCTGGTAGTAAGCTTGCTGGATTTATTATTGTACATCTTACCATAGTTACATTTTCAGCACCCATTATTATTCTCTCATACTTAGTCAGCCGACTAGGAGTGAGATGCTGAGTTCGTGTTCTGGTTAACAGAATCACAACTGCATGTGGAACATATACTTTTACAGGATGTCCCATCACAATTGATTCACTTTGTTCGATACTCAAACAAGTTGCTGCTACTGCTTTCAAACATCCTGGCAACGCAGATGCCACAGGGTCTAGTGTAGCAGAAAAGTATGCTATAGGACGTCTGTCCAGACCATGTCTTTGAGTTAAAACTGAAAGTGCACAATTTTCTCTTTCATGACAGAATAATGCGAATTCTCTTTTATAATCTGGCATTCCTAAGGCAGGTGCTGAACAAAGGGAGTTTCTCAATTTTACAAAAGCTTCTACACTTCCATCTTCCCACTCAACAGGATCTTTTGCTTTCTTTTTGGTCATGTTAATCAAGGGCTTAGCCAACATGGAAAATCCTGGTATCCATTGTCGACAGTAACCTACTATTCCTAAAAACATTCTTACTTGTCTTTGCGTTACTGGCATTTGCATTCTTTTTATTAATGCTACTCTTTCAGAGGTTACTCTTCTTTTTCCCCTCTCAATTTGATGTCCTAGGTATTTGACAGTTGTTGTACAAAACTGTAATTTCTCAGGTGAAACTTTATGTCCTTCTTCTGCCAAAAGATTCAAGAGTGCTATAGTATCAACAACACAATCCTCTCTGGTGTTTGATGCCACCAATAAGTCGTCGATATATTGGACTAAGACTGAGCTTCCTGGCATTACTAGTTTTTCAAGGCACTTTTTCAATATCTGATTAAAAATGGAAGGACTTTCTGTGTACCCCTGAGGAACACGATTCCATACATAGACTTTGTTTTCAAATTTAAATGAAAATAGATATTGGCTGTCTGGATGTAACGGAATTGAAAAGAAAGCTTGACACAGATCTATAACTGTGAACCATCCAGCATTCCAAGGAATCTGATATAAGATTACTGCAGGATTTGGTACTATAGGACAACATGGTTCCACAATTTTGTTGATTTTCCTCAGATCTTGAACGATCCTATATTTTCCACTAGGTTTCTTCAAACCCATTATTGGTGAATTACATGGGCTACTCATCACTTCTCTCAGTATGTTTTGTTTGACCATCCGATTGATCTCTTCAATGACACCTGCTTTTACTTCTGCACTCATTTTGTACTGTTTCGTATTTGGGAAAATTGCACCTTCTTTTACAGTTACTTGGACTGGATCTATTTTAGCCATGAGTCCTACTTCTTTTCCGGTGAAATCCCATACTATAGGGTTTACTGTATCTTTTAATTCTTCTGGCAATTCATCTTTTGTTATTAATGAAAACATTTCATCTACTTCTGTTCCTTGTTTTGCAACCATAATTTTATATACATGATCTTCATCTGGTGTCTGTACTGCCACACCATCCGGCGTGCAGAAAATGGTGCAATTCATTTTGCACAACAAGTCCCTACCTAGTAAGTTTACTGGACTGGAATCGCATACTACAAATTGATGCATTTCTTTGAAGTTTCCAATTTTAACCTCCATTGGTTCAGTAAGTGGTGTTCTAATTCTTTGGTTAGCAACTCCTACAACTTGAATATCTTCACCAGAGAGAGGAAGGTTTGGGACGTCTACTGTTCTCACAGTAGACCTGGTAGCACCAGTATCCAAAAGAAAAGTAATATCATTACCTCTCACTTTTCCTTCAACATATGGACCTGATTGATCTACCTGCAGGGATGCGCCAAGTACGCATTCCTTCTCCCCCTCTCCTAGGCACCGTCATGCGTCGAACCCGCAAAAGTCATCCTGCAAAAGAAATCGTGAGGTCATATAATCATTCTTACCACTTCCCCCTGGGTATCCGATGTCTGTACCGTGCTTTGCTCTGCTTACATTACCCTGAACAGGTGGAGGTGGCAACTGACTCTGAGGATTTACCCCTTGCTGTGAGTCATTCTGCGTCTGTGAATTTAAATTTTGATTTGGGCCATTCATATTTCGAATCTTTTTACACTCGTCTTTCCAATGCCCCAATTTTCCGCATCCATGACAAGGAAATTTCTTTTTAGCTTCTTCTCTACTCATTCGTCCTTTCATTCTTCCACCATTTCCAGAATCACCATTCGTTCCAGAGTCTTTTCCCTGAGTTTCATTAGGATTATCTAGATTAATTCCCTGTTTCTCAGCCATTTTTACCTGTGCCCACATTACTTTTTCCTGTAATTTCTTGTGCCTATCTTCAATGTCATCCCCACAATATTTTGCATATTTCAAAATTTCATCAATCGGTTTCCCTTGCCAGCAAAGCATATGCTGCTTAATCATCTGACAAATCTCGGGCTTCAAACCGTACACGAATCGGTATACAAACTGACTCATATTTTTGTCTCCAATGTCCTCAAATCCACTATACTGTTTGAACACCTGTAAGAGGCGCTCATAATACGAATGAACTGTTTCACTGGCTTCTTGGGTAGTTCGATCTATTTTTACCCAGTCTGTTTCTTTCGGTGGTATTTTCCCTTTCAGGTATGTTATCACCTGCTGGTACTTTTTCATCACGTCATTTGACGGGGCACCTGTCTTTGGATCTCTGGGATATTCATCACTTGGCCAATCCACTGTAATTTTACAATCTGTCCATAAATCTGCAGGTACCACTATGTCAAACAGACCATCCAAATCCTTCAACAATACTTTTGACACCTTTACGAACCTTTCAACCTGCTTGTACCATTCAATTGGCTTTTCTCTCAGCTTCGGGAAATCATTCGTAAATGATAAAATATCCTGTCTACTCCATGGAACATGCACATAACCTCCTCCTGCAACTTCACGCATTGGGTACAACTTGTCAGCTTTTTCTGTTTCCTTCATCACATATTCAGAAGCTGTTCGATTTGAGCGAGCTTCTTCCTCTTTCTTTGCCCACCTAGTTCTCCACTTATCTAGGTCTCCCCATTTTTGCAAAACTAACATTAATTCCCGTATTTGCAGTCTTCTTCCAGAAGCATTCATATTTTCTAAATCTTTGTCTGAAAATTCTGCTCTATAGGGCTTCTGTAGTACTTTCGATCTCCCTATTTCGACTCCCATTTGTAATGCTAAATTGGACAATTTTTCATGAAATAATCTTACATTTCTAGTGATACTCCTGCACAGGAACAACAATTCTTCTTCATCATAAGTATTTAAGCGTTCTACTCCTATATTTCCTGCTATCATTTCTTCTAACTCGACTTTTAATTTCTGAACATCCAACAATTTTGGAGGTGTGCACATTTTATCTGATCCCTGTACCCACCTTTCTAAATCTTCCGGTGTCACTATAGTGGCACTCTTTGCCCCTGATGAAGTTATTAAACTTACATCTTTTGAACGCTCAGGTATTTCTTTTCTTGGAGTACCCTTTACTGGACCTCTGACAGGTAAATCCATGAGAGATATTGTGGAATCACAATCACTAAAATGATCTTCAATTATAACTGGAGCTTCAAGTTTTTGAAAATTTTCGGGAGTATTCATAGGAGAAGATACGGGTATTAGAGGAGGACAATTTCCTTGTGTACCATACAATGGCACTACGGGACCAATTGTTACAGGAATAGTCAATGAATCAGGATGTGTCTTTATCTGGGATATCTTACGTACTAATTCTGCTCTGGTCTTTTCTAATGCTTCCTTTTCCTTCTCATGAAGTATTCTATTCGGGGTAAATTCATGTAGTACCTGAGGAACCATTGGTGTTTGTGGTGGGGCACTAGGAGGAAGTCCACTTGACCCTTCCTGATACGGTGGAGGATTTCTCAATATTTCTTCCATAAACTCATCTTCTGAGTCTTCATGTCTCATTAAATGTTTGGTCTTTTCTGTACACTTGCCTCCTGATTTCTCTCCTTCTGTGAATAATGGATATAATCCTTCTACAAGCATTGCCCTTCTCCACTGCTTCATTTGACCTTCCCTATTCTCACGTAAATATCTGGGGAAAAATCCTGGATACCTCCCATTACTTCGAGATCGATCACGCTCAAATGCCTCAGTTTCCCACTCTTCTAAAGCTTCATATTGAGTTAATCTTGGTTTAGGTTCTAAATCATTCATCCTTTGTCTCAAATTTTGAAGAATTCGCCCATTGAATGTGCCATTCTCAGGAAATTCTAGTATCCCGTCATTTTTGGTATATTCTCTCCAATTTTCTATCCATACACAAGTATGATAACCTCTCTCCATCATCATATATGATGCGGGCGTTTTGCTGGGGGAATAATAATTCCCTCCCTAGTCTTGATTAGTTTGTCCTTTTTGAAATAATTCTTGATCTTTTGTAAAACTGACATCTTTTTCTTTTCTCCGTACATCTTGGGCAAATACCTATGTATAAAATTATATTCCGCAAACCCTAAAAATCTCCTATCTGGACGATTCCCTGTTAAAGTCGGATCGCGTTTTAACATGCAATTCTTATCCACTTAGAATTTTGCTTCTAAACTCTCAACCAATCAAATCTTTGCTAGCTTTTAATTTTAAGCCAATCCTTGCGCGGCCTTTTCGGTGACGTTTCTCTGTCAACCCCTCCTTTACAATTTGCTCTTTTCTGTTCTCACTCTGATGCAACCAATCCCAGCGCGGCACCTGTGATGTCAGTACTACTCCTGACTACTGACCCCTCCTTTACAAGGGTTTTCCCACGCCCGCGGATCCAACCAATCCCAGCGCGGCGGTTTGTGACGTCAGCTCCCTCTCCGGCAACTGACCCTCCCTTTACAAAAATCTTACGCAAAACTTATTTTCTCTATATTCTTAATTAGAATTCAGTAACAACATAAAACATTCGCTATCGTGCCAGTTTCTCTAATTCAGAAAGATAGTTTTCTTTTACACACTTAGTAAACCCTTCCGTTTACTAAAGCATACACTACGAGTAAAACCCTTCCGTCTACTCTTCACACAAGCTTCCGAAATACTTGTTACTTCTTCAATGTTACCCTTTCTAGGTGATATAACATCAAATTTTCACTAGCGTACTCCTTTGGCTATACTTACACACATAGAATCCCTAACAAGTACTGATAGCCCTACTTAACTTTTCAGTACTATTTCTGCCTGACAGATAACCTCACTGCAGTATGGCTTCTACCTGCCACCCACTATTCTTTTTCCCCGGGGTATTCTGGACAACATAAAACAATACTCAAGAATAACGGGTATTAGTTCATAAAAATACAAAGTAAAATTCTCATTACCCAATTAACAAAGAGTAACACTAACCGTCCTCTGCTTACCAGAAAACTGATCCAGCGCGATATTAGCAAACTGCATTCATACACCATATACTCACTTGGGCCCACACATTCATATTATGCTAATACTTACGCTGGGTGTCAGATATACTCTTATATCAAAAATCCCTGCTACCAATTACCTTCTGATTGAAGAGTAATAACTTACCAATGGATCCTTTGCTAATTGGGAAATTTAAAATGAGTGACATTCACTATAATACATAATCCTGAAATAACCACTGAGTCAGGAAGTTTTTAAAATGTTTATCTAAAGTTTTAGCAGAGTAAAATACAGAAAAAGACACGGTATTTGATCAGAATACCCATGTGAAAGCATAGAATGATTATTGCTAATAAATGACGGTGTTTAAGGAAAAGAGGAGATAGGAACAGCAGCGCAACTAAAGGTTGCATATATTTACCTAAGTGCGAGAACCAAACCCTTAGCCAAGGATTTTGAAAGAATAGGACCCTGGAAGGATGAAGAGCAAGGACCTTCTTCAGGATCAGGACAGGACTGGTGACCTCTCTACAACGACGCCTGCGCCGTTCCCCTCTCTGGCACTCGATTTCTCCTCGATTCTTCCCTCTAATGGACTCCGCCGCCCCCTCCTCAGGACCTCTTCCGGATAGGGATTCAGTCAGCAACCGATCAGCTGGGCAGCCTGGAGCTCTTCTGTATGTTCTCTCTTCTCTGGAATCTAGCTCTCTCGTGTTTGTGCCTGGCTTGTCCCCCGTTCTCCCACTAATTAACTAATGCTATATTCTATTATACCCTTCTACGCCCATGTACCTCCCCTAAATGATGCTAAAATATGGGACCACTACTTCTGATTGGACAGGGACTGGAGGTGGATTCTCGCACTATGACAAATTTGGCTTAAATTGTGTGGTCTATTGTATTTGCGTTCCCACCCTTCAAATTAATACATTCGCTTTATTTCCCACCTGTCTCATGACAAATGTACACCAATTTTCATAGACAAAGTATCTATGCACTACAGGAAATGCAGCAGTTATAACATCTTTGGCCATCAGGTCACGGCCTTGTGAGACGTCCAAGTTGACTTCATTTTGGCAGTCATTCAGGACCCATGCGCAGAACCTTCTGCTTCTCGAGTTTCAAGTCACCAACCCAGGCCCAAGATTACGAATTACTAAAAGTGCAAGAAGGAAATATTAAAATCAAAAATAAAACGTTTCACTGTATACCCACTTATCTTATTTCTAATCCCATTTAATTATAAATCCTATCCCGCATTAATTACGTTAAGAAACAACAATTTAATAATGACACAAGAGCAAGCTTAAGCATGTGAGAACATTGAACAGCCATTTTGATGCACACTGCGCAGAAGCAGAAATTCCCACCAAGCAAAGAAAGACGTCACACCATGTGATCAGGTTGTGACATGCGCAGATAAAATCCCGCGCTTAAGCGGCCATTTTAGACTAGGAACAAGCGTTATTCGTTAGTAAAACACATAGGCAAGCATCCTTTCTATTTGTATAATGTGTGCAAGGATTAATACGCACAATACAAGTTTTAATATTAATACTATGAGTGAGATTGCATACGAGCAAGTTTCATTTGCGAAACCTTGCTCCATCACTGTCTTAGCCTAGATCTAATTAGAATAGGCATCTCCTGTCAAACTGTGACATGTTCGCACCTAGTGATAATTATACAACTTAACAACTCTGAGTCTGAGTCTGATTTAACATTTGTTTGTCTATCCTCACTAACAGTCCCTGGCCCAATGAGATGAGGGTCAAATATCAAGAGGGTCCAGAGATTACCCAACAATTGTTTTAAATTGGAAGAACCACTCCAATTGAAACTCTGTTCATTAGTAGGAATGTTTGGCTTCATTTCAGGACCACAACTCATGAACCTTTTCATCTCCTTTGTGGGTCTTTGTGAAAAGCATGAGTTACCATCATGACAGAATGAAAAGGGGGCAAAGAAAATCCACCTCGCAGGAGATAGGATCCTTCTTACCCCAACTAGAATAAATGCTTGTGGATCTTGAGAGACACTAGGATCTTAGGGCATAGTTCTCTGAACTGGAGAGAGGAAAAATGAGGCAAAAGGTGCCACACCAAGAGTTTGAGGTTAAGACAAGCCCATTGTACCAATTAAATGCATGCTGCCACTTCCTCCTGGATCTGCAGTCGTTCCCTGGCTGAAGCTCTTGGTTTCACCAACCTGGAGGACTGGCAAACCTGGTGCCTGATCAGGTGGTGGGCCAGCAGAAAGGCCCTTCCTCATTTTGCAAGGTCCCGAAAAGGTCCTTCGCAGAACCACAATGAAGGAAGCCCGGCAGAGGAGAAAACTGTGCAGTGCAAGGGAAATGCAAAGGTACTATCGTACATGTTTGAGCTTAACTATGTATACTAACATTTTTGGGGCAACAGCTTTAGACATCTTCCCGAATATTTCTGTTCTTTTAAAAGAATCCTCATTCATTTATGCGTACAGCTCTGAGAGCTGTTTTCATTTACGAATTGACTTGTTTCTACCACAGATTACCGGATTTGCGAGGCAGTTTTGTGCTTGTTCAAATCACGGTTGTTTTCCGACATTCACAGAATGGTTTATTATCTTTGAATAACTTCTAGAATCCAGGAAACATAATCCCAGAAAGTGGAGAAGTAAGAAACTGATTCACAGAACTGAGAATACTACCGAAGCAATATTTGTATGGCACATGTTCTTTTGTTAAATTTCCTATTTGTAAGCTAAATTTCAGTTGTAGACATTCTCTGCCATGATTTAAGAATGCCTTTGGTGATTTGCCATATGATTCTTGACCAATCCCTAGATATGGTTGAATGTGTAGTTAGAGTTTTGTGTGTGATGTCATCTCCTGCCCTTAATTACCCTGATTATATAGCATTACAGACGATGAGGTCTAACAGGCATCTACTTCAATGAATTTTCTATTATATAAAACAGACAGGAGTTAATCCACAGTCTAAAGATCTTACTTGATCCATTCTGCCATTGAGGACAAACCATATCATTCCAGGCCGGTTGCCATCATTCCTACCTCCACTTACAGCCTACCTAATAATTTGGACCTCTGTGACAGACACATGTATAGTCAGGGCAGGTTAAATATCATGGTTGATGTGCCAGAGTACTCCTTACATCTGAGTTTCAAAAAGAAGTCATCAATGTCACCCATCGTCAGGAACATTCTCTGGAACTGGTATTTTGTTGGAATACGGAACATGAAGATAACAGAATTTAAAGCCAATCCATAAGTGGAAACAAATCACAACTTCATTAAATCATAGATACATTTGCACTCTCTGCCAAATAGGGTTTAGGACCTTTGGATTATTCTTATCAACAAATCAGAACATACATTGATCTCGTCTCACTATTTTTCATTATTAGATCACTGAAGTCAGCTTGCCACTATCTTTGCCATAGAGCAGTGAGCACCTTGAGATAATCCAGTCTGGATGAGCATAAAGCCAATGACAAAGCGACTCTAAGAGTCCACTGCAGTCTACCATAAAGGCTTCTTTGTCACCAGGTCAATAGTTTCACCCAAACTTCTGCAAGCCAAAAATAAGGAGAGTGTTCATATTGCAATAGTCTAGCAACTCACATCATATCCTCACGTATGTTCACTAATTCGTTCCCTAGCTGCGTTTTACCTGAAAATCTGTAATTTATTTACTGATAATATTATAAAAAGGGGATAAGATCCCTAAGACTACTGAACTGGATCTCAACCCAAATACACCACCGTTGCCTATTTTTCCTGCCTGGACTGAACAAGAATTCCTGTTTTCTATGTTTAAAGTTTAAGCCAATGGACCAGGTGCCAATATAGTGTTTGGAAGAAGATGCAAAGTCATTAAGTCTGTTCATTCTTAATATCATTAACTCATCAGATGACAAAAAAGTAATTACATATTCTGTAAATTCTGAACATGTCCACAATTTTCCACTACGCTTGGTGGTAAATGCAGCAATATCTAGATTTAAAGTAACTATTTTGCAATTCCGATACAAGTTTGAAGCCTATTAACAGTGTAAAATTGGCTGGGACCTATATGCAGAATGATGTTCTTTTGTGAACAGATGGCGGGAACATGTAGATGTTACTGTTATTGGACCACTCCTTAGCCTCTGACACCACCATCAGTTAGGGATGGTTGTTCAGACATGATGTCAAATATCCTTGCGCAACAGATACCAGAAGGTAGTCATGAGAACATGTGCCATTTCCCCACAGGAATCTCCTTAGGAATGCCATAGGGCTCCCACATTCAAATGAAAATTGATTTTTATATGTTGTATCTTATATTCTGGTATTATATGCCAATTTTTTGCTGATGATGCTTACCTTTATATAAAAGTGGAATGTCCCCTAAGTTATTTGACTTATCAATAGAGAGTCTCAAAAATTAATGTGCCGTTGTTGTACTCCTGTAGAAGAACATACTTGGGGGACCCCATTCCTCCATAGCTAGGGGCCATAACCTCTGTAAGGAAACAAGTTACAAATTTTAGAACAAGACTCAATTCTAGTATTTCCTTTAAAATCCCAAGTAGGAACTATAACGAAAGGAGTCTTTTTTCAGTCACTGTTTTTGCCACCTAAACCAGTGACCTTGTGAAAGCGGCCTGGGCAATGACCAACTCTACACTCAGCTACTGCAATGGCTTACATGTAAAATTAAAATCTAAAGCAACCCACTCCTTACAAGAAGACAAATTGCTGCATTCTGCGGGTTCATGGGCTATTGCAATGTGATCACAATTCCATGGCAAGAAGGAGCTCTATTAACTCCTGGTTTTCAGTGGAATTAATTTGAAAATGGCCTGGTTTGCAAACCCTATTTAAGAATTGTTTTCAACGTCTATATATGTAATACTATGTGCTTTCTTTTTTAATTTTTATATTGCTTTTATTCAGTAAACCTTCAACATAAGATACAACACTCAGTTAAATAGCAAGAGACCCTTCATCATCGTACTTCCACCACATACTGAACAGTGAATGAATGCAGGGCATTTTGGAGAGGAGAATCAGCTGTAACAGCCGCATAGGGTGGACTCCGCAGATGCCATCTGGCCATGTAAGAGAAAAAAAAGTGACAGCAGAGAGACAAAAGTTGCAAATATCATTTTTTTTAAATCACCCAATGTTGCGAAAAATTTCCCGCCTCCCCTCTCCCCAGGGAAACACCACTCCACCAAGAATTGTTCCACAAACCAAAAAAACATAATTTAGAGATCCGCAAACGCAAATGTCCATCCTCGCATGAGATCAACCATCTCTATCTTCCAGTCCTCTAAGGAAAGATTTAGTCACCTCGACCTGAAAAAAACATACCTTTAACTCTCATGTGTCAACTTCTGTTTAACCCCCAAACCTCGTGTTGCTGCAGCTCCTCTCGCACACAGCTCAGCCTTAATCACCAACATCTCTTTTTTCTGGTATGTGTAGCTTGGCACAAATCTGGGAACAACAGGAGGCAGCACTCTTTCAGTGTCACCTTGCCTTTTTCAGTAAAAGTTTAAAACAACTAGAAGAATAAACTACTGAGGAAGCTTCTCTGGTGAAAGCTGTGAATAGGAAGGCGGATGTGACCCTGAAGTTGCTTCTCAACAATGGCCTTTGCAATCAAGGATATTATCCATGTGCCCCGCAGAGTGCAGTCCCCCCTCAAAGACGTTCACGTTATCTCTCAAACTATGCATATGTAGAAGTGAGGAGGGGACTGCACAGAGCTACTAGGTTTGATGAATCACTAGGTGCACTAAGTATTGGGTGTCATCTTCAATGTCCATTGCGCTTTGGCATGGCTGCGACCTCTAGTTCGTTTATTGCTGAACAAGCCATACATGGACGTGGTCCTGGAATGCTGGGACTACTTTCCTCGTATCCGGCTACCCTTAGAGCACTGCGGGAGGCAATGGGCAACCAGCTCTGCCTGGGCAGGGTCCATGTTCCCAATGCTAGCCCTGACAGGGTGCACAGACATAATATCGAGTTTTTTATTTCGACCTACATTAATATCGAGTTTTAAATATCGTAGGGACAGAATATCGACATCAAGAATATCGGTGACCAGAATATCGACCAGCAGGTAAGAAATATCGTTTTTGTTAATATCGAAGTTAGTAATAACGATAGCAAAAATATCGATGTTAATAATATCGATGTTTATGTTAGTGTTATGTATTTTAGTATGTATTTTATATGTATGTGTTCCACATGTTTTGTTATGTTTTATGTTTTTTTTTAAATATATGTATTAATTGTTTAGAAGTTAGTAATGTTTTTTAAAGTAAATTTTGCGTTTTAGTACCGTAGCGGGTTGTGGGTTTATAGGGGAATAGGGTGGGAAGTAATTTAATTATAGTAAATTAAATCATAATTTTTAGAAATTATTAATTATTTTAAAATACATTTTGGGGCCGATTCCGATCTCGGCCGGTAGGGCTCCGAATCGGATTCGGCTTTACCGGATCCGATTCGGAGCCCTGTTTCCCGACCAAATCGTACGCGGGTCCGGCCGAGCGAGTACGATGCGAATTCGCCGACCGACTCGTCCGGGCGTCCCGACCGCTCCGACCGACTCGTTCCCGGCTCGAACCGCACCGACCGACACGCTCGGACTCGACTCGCACCGCGCAATGGAGACGTTCCCCGGCCGGGTAAGTACGATGCGCACCGCGAGCAGTCCGACCGAGCCGCGCACTCCGGCTCGAAAGAGCTGTCGGAGCCGTACTTTGGGGGTCCGTGTCGGACTCCCTGTACGCGTAGGCCGCGCGAGTCGCACACAGGGGGGACCCATGGGTCCCCCTACCTGTGCGTGTACGGCGCGAATCGCTTCGCCGCGTACCCGCTGTAGGGGGCGCCCTTGTCCGACTCGCACTCATTGAGTCAATGGGAGCCCGCGTACGCGTTGTACGACCGGCTCCCATTGACTTCAATGGGAGTCCGACCGACTCGGGTCCGATGGCATACGTGCGCATCGTACTCGTTCGGTCGGACTGCACGGGTCCGATTCGGTCAGAAATCTCTCCGGGTCCGGCTCGGTCGGAGAAATTTCCGGCCCGAATCGGAACCGGCCCCAGTGTATTTTAGTTCTGTAGCGGGTTGTGGGTTTATAGGGGAATAGGGTGGGAAGTAATTTAATTGTAATTAAGTAATTATTAATTTTAATTTATTGGTATTGATAATTAATTTATTGTTAATTAATTAATAATTGGTAATTCATTTTTATTAATTGATTAATTGATAATTATATTAATTGTGTTAATTTTTTATTGGAGTGGGTTGCGGGTTTATAGGGGAATAGGGTGGGAAGTAAATTAATTATAATAAATTAATTAATAATTTTTATTTGTTGGTATTGATAATTAATTTATTGTTTATTAATGATCAATTGGTAATTAATTTTAATGAATTAATTAATTGATAAATATATTAATTGTGTTAATTTAGTTTAGGAGTGGGTTGCGTGTTTATAGGGGAATAGGGTTGGAAGTAATTTATTATAATTAAGTAATTATTTATTAATATTTATTGGTATTGATAATTAATTTATTATTAATTATTAATTGGTAATTCATTTTTAATTAATTATTATTTTTTGGTATTGATAATTAATTTATTGTTTATTAATTGGTAATTGGTAATTAATTTTAATTAATTAATTAATTGATAAATATATTAATAGTGTTAATTTAGTTTAGGAGCGGGTTGTGTGTTTATAGGGGAATAGGGTGGGAAGTAATTTATTATAATTAAGTAATTATTTATTAATATTTATTGGTATTGATAATTAATTTTTTGTTAATTAATTATTAATTGGTAATTAATTTTTATTAATCATTATTTTTTGGCATTGATAATTAATTTATAGTTTATTAATTATTAATTGGTAATTAATTTGTATTAATTGAATAATTGATAATTATATTAATTGTGTTAAATTTTATGCGGAGTGGGTTGTGTGTTTTTGGGGAATAGTGTGGGAAGTAATTTAATGTTATTAAAGTAATTATTAATTTTAATTTATTGGTATTTATAATTAGTTTATTGTTAATTTATTAATAAATCATTATTTAATTTAAATAATGATTTAATTGATAAGTATGTTATTTTTAACCCCTACGCTATCCAACACTTTCCCTACTGTTGCACTCTCTGGAGTGGGAATAGTAATTTTTACCCCTACGCTATCCAACACTTTCCCTACTGTTTGACTCTCTGGAGTTGGAATAGTAATTTTTACCCCTACGCGAACCAGCACTTTCCCTATTGTTGCACTCTCTGGAGTGGGAATAGTAATTTTTGCCCCTACACTATCCAACACTTTTCCTATTGTTGCAATCTCTGGAGTTGGAATAGTAATTTTTACCCCTACTCTATCCAACACTTTCTCTACTGTTGCACTTTCTGGAGTTGGAATAGCAATTATAACCCCTACGCTATCCAACACTTTCCCTACTGTTGCACTCTCTGGAGTTGGAATAGTAATTTTTACCCCTACGCTATCCAACATTTTCCCTACTGTTGCACTCTTTGGAGTGGGAATAGTAAGTTTTTTCCCTCCACTATCCAATATTTGTCTGTATTGTTTTAGTTAATGTTGTGTATAATTTATTTTTAAAACATTAAAAATATTGTAGTTTTTTAATTTGTTATATATATTTTTTATAATTGTATTTCTATTATTTTTGTATGTTTATATATGTATTTATAATTTCTAAAATGTTTTTAACAATTTACAAGTTATTATAATAATTATTTATGAATATTATTAAGTAAGTATATATATATATTATATTTTATATGTATATGTTTAATTTATTTTCACATTATATGTATTAGTTATTATTTTTAAACATTTTAAAATATTTTTAACTATGTTTCTTTTAATTATATGTATTATTTACTTTAATTTACATTATTTTTTTAACATTTTAAAAAACCGATATTTTTACAATATTTTTGACATCGATATTTTTTTCTCAATTTTTTGTACTTACCATGATGTAGATAGGATGTCGATATTCTTGACTTCGATATTTTTGTCACGATATTTTTGTACCTCAATATTGTCATCGATATTTTGTCAGTGATTCCCCTGACAGCATGATCCACAGTAGCCTGCCTAGCACCAATTACTTAGGTTATCCCACGTCCTCCCAATACAAAACTCGAAGTAAAGCAGTTGTATATTAATCTCACCTACGCATCAGTCTACTTGGAGTGTGAATCCCTGTGTCAGAGTTATATGCACTAAGGCTTGTGCTCACTTTCCACAGATGGCAAAATTCTTGCCCCATACTGTGGCATACTTCGTCGTAGGGCTCTCCCTCCAGCACTGGGCTTTCATGTTCAACCTACGTCTGTCCTCTAGCTGTGTAGGTTCTGATTGAATTTATAGTCCCAATTCCTAGAGCCTTTTGTTCCCTTGTGCCAGTTGTACCACTCTAGGGTCTAACTACAAAACTAAAAATGTGCGAGGATGGATGACAACCTATTACTTTTGTCCCCTTGCAACATTATTTAAAACTATGAGAATCCTCAGCTGGATTCGTTGTGCTCAACTGGTCCACATGTTTCCACGATTACTTAGGGGTCGATTCCGATCCCGGTCGGAGGCGCACCTAATACCATTCGGCCGGGAAAAAAGCCAGGCGAATGCCTGTTTCCCGAACGATTCACACATACGTCCGAACGAGCAAGTACGATGCGCACAACTGCCCAAATCCCGACCCAGTCGTACTCACCCAATACAGGTCCAGTTCTCCGACCGATGCGGATCTGGAAACGCAGAATCGAGTCGCACGGAAGCCAAAATGCAGCCCCGTCCGGCCGGACAAGTACGATGCGCTTTCCGTACGCGCCGAACCCGTCGCTACGCACGGCACGTCAAAGCATCCGGGAGAGGCGTACATAAGCTCTGATTCGCGCCACAAGACAATCCACGGCTACAAGACGAACACGCCAGCGACGAGGACGAGGCGAAGCAAAGAGAAAGACGAACGAGACGAACCAACCATGAATCCCATCGCGCAGGTCCTACCAATACTCTACATCTATTACCGGAACAGGCACGGACGCGTACGGCGCAGAAGGTAAGTCAGACACCAACCACAAAAACAAACTACACGTACCCGACATATCACACACACACAGAGGGATGCAGAAATTACTTACACCAGCAACAGCAGCACCATAGGGGCGGGTTGGCCATCACCAATGCCACATATACACATAGGGGCCTGGATGCCAACAACTAACACCACCCCTACCCAGGGGTGCTAGATGCCTGTCACTTCTACCACCTCTACCCATGGGGGCTGGATGCCCACCACCACTACCACCCCTACTCAGGGGTGCCAGATGCCTACCACCACTACCACCTCTACCCATGGGGGCTGGATGCCTACCACTACAACCACCTCTACCCATGGGGGGCTGGATGCCTGTCACTACTACCACCTCTACCCATGGGGGCTGGATGCCTGTCACTACTACCACCTCTACCCATGGGGGGCTGGATGTACTACCACCTCTACCCATGGGGGCTGGATGCCTGTCACTACTACCACCTCTACCCATGGGGGCTGGATGCCTGTCACTACTACCACCCCTACCCATGGGGGCTGGATGCCTACCACTACTACCACCTCTACCCATGGGGGGCTGGATGCCTGTCACTACTACCACCTCTACCCATGGGGGCAGGATGCCTACCACCACAACCACCCCTACTCAGGGCGTGCCAGATGCCTACCACTACTACCACCTCTACCCATGGGTGCCAGATGCCTACCACTACTACCACCTCTACCCATGGGGGGCTGGATGCCTACCACTACTACCACCTCTACCCATGGGGGCTGGATGCCTGTCACTACTACCACCTCTACCCATGGGGGGCTGGATGCCTACCACTACTACCACCTCTACCCATGGGTGCCAGATGCCTACCACTACTACCACCCCTACCCATGGGGGGCTGGATGCCTACCACTACTACCACCGCTACCCATGGGGGCTGGATGCCTGTCACTACTACCACCCCTACTCAGGGGTGCCAGATGCCTACCACTACTACCACCTCTACCCATGGGGGCAGGATGCCTACCACCAACAACACCCCCACTCACAGGATGGCTAATGCATGACACAACAAGCACACACCAACATAAGGAATGCAACAAAAAGACATCCCCCCCAACACTATGACAAGCGTGTGTAGACTGTGTCAAATGCCTACAACACTGAACATGACTTTGAACATACAATGTGACCCCCTATCACATGTGTCACACATAAATGTGTGTGGCCCCCACAATGCAAGCAGACCATGACCACTGTGGCAATGGGGTCCAACCCCCATCATCACAGTGACCAAAAGGTAAGTGTGGGGTCCATAGCTGAAGCACATTTTGAACATTGTGGCAATGGGGTCCAACCCCCATCATCACAGTGACCAAAAGGTAAGTGTGGGGTCCATAGCTGAAGCACATTTTGCACATTGTGGCAATGGGGTATAAACCCCCATCATCACAGTGACCATAAGGTAAGTGTGGGGTCCATAGCTGAAGCACATTTTGAACATTGTGGCAATGGGGTCCAACCCCCATCATCACAGTGACCAAAAGGTAAGTGTGGGGTCCATAGCTGAAGCACATTTTGCACATTGTGGCAATGGGGTCTAAACCCCCATCATCACAGTGACCAAAAGGTAAGTGTGGGGTCCATAGCTGAAGCACATTTTGAACATTGTGGCAATGGGGTATAAACCCCCATCATCACAGTGACCAAAATGTAAGTGTTGACATTGAAAAAGCTGCAACTGCCAAACTGCATGGATGATTCCTGGTCACAGAACAACAAACACATCAGTGGCAAAGTAGTGCTTGTGTCCCATAGCAACATAGATTGGGGGAGGCAAACAGTGCAGTGCAAATAAGACATACCTTTGGCCATGTGCAGACAAATATCACCCATGGGGGCTGACACTGTCAACATCCATCAATGACACAATGACAGAAGTGACCATCATAATGCAGACCCACATATTTGCACCAATGGGCACACTAATGTAGATACCCTGTGGAGACTGTAGATGTGAGGTGAACAAATAACATACCATGGCAGCAATGGGACACACAAACAATGATCTTTGTGCTGACTGATGACCTAGGAGTCCCAGGGACAGCAGGTGAAACCCACCAAACAACATACAGCCAATAGCACACTAAAGATATGCCAATGCAGTGGTGCAGATGCACAAACAGGCAGACCCACACTGCACATCAAACACAACAGGTGAGGGGGGGGGGGTGCCAGTGTCCCCAGGCAACCACACAACACATGATGAGGCCTCAATACCAATTACACAGATGCACATACAGTGCCACACAAAAGTAACTCATGGATCCAAATCCCCTATGTGGGCAATCAGGCATTGTTAGATGAGAGGGAGCACAAATTACACATGTCACACAAGCTTGTAGGAACAGCAACTAACACAGCAAGAGACAGACCCACCACAGCACTACCCCCAGGGACCCCATATTGTGCTGACACTAGCCTGCATGATAATCCCACTGTGATGACAATGTTAGATGTCGTTCACACTGTGAACCCCAGCCATGTGTCCTGAGCAACTAACTACCATCACACCTACACAAGCTCCAATCAATCAGCACGGCCTGCCAGCCAAGGCCAATATGGAGGTAGGGGTCTGGCCGTGCAACAACTCACTTTTGCACACACTCAACACCACACACCCTGATCTCCACCAATGTGCAGCAGTGAAGCTCACATGGACTGGTGACATTGCACATGCACCCATGACAATACCAGGGGTGGTGGTGGGAACCAAGGTGCAGAAACCCATCACACATGGCCAGTCAACAAGACTTGTCAATGTCTGACACACAGCACAGTATGCTGTACATGGGCATGATGTGAAATCCACCACAATCAATGGTATCCTGGCCATAGTCACACACCAATGAAGAAGCCAAGGTGACACACGAAGAACACACGTACACAACTACCAACATTGCAGCTCTGACCCTGAGGAGTGGCAGCTGTCACACACACAACGTGTCACAATCACTGTAAGCTAACACAAACTGTAAATCACATTACTCGTGTAAACAACAAGTGCCAAGGGGAATCCTGAATGTGTCCCATCTGCGTTTGCCCACATCCCCAGCACTGACAACAAAGACAACCTGGGATGACAACCTCATGAACATTAGTTTGCCATGCACCCACATCACAGAGAAACCAGGTCCAAGATGCTGGATGAACACAGAACAACTCAGCAAGCATCACAAACAGGAACATCCCTAGGGACACAGCCTGTGTAGGAAAAGGGAAGGGAACACGCACAGACATGCTTACACAACACAGGCCCACGCAATGTCACCAGATTACACACTGCCATGAGGGCACACCACTCCTGTGGAAGGTCCGCTGTGCCAAACCTTGTCTGTGCATCGACCCAAACATGTCAGCAGAACACTCCGTCAGTGAGTCAACAACCACAACACACAGAAGGCTCTGCTCACATCAGCCTGGGTACGGGGGTGTCACGTCAGTCATCTGCACACACACCAAACACGTGTCAAGCAAGTTGCACTGTATACACAGATGAGTCCTTCGACATTGAAGTGCAAAACTGCATGTCCAGTGGAGCTGGGCACACAGTCAGGGAAATTGGAACATTGAACAGTGGTAAGCCCACCAGATGTGCATCAGTGCAAGACAAAGATGTTCATTTACTAATGCAAAAAGGACATCCCTGTGTCAAATGCTGAACATTACACCCTCAGACTGTAGCAAAGGATGCCATAGATCCAGAATACAACAGGACACATATCCCATGGACCACATGGAGTCCATCACTGCAACACTTCATCGTCCTGATGTGAACACTATTACAACTGCAAATGCAGGATGCTACTCATCCACATCATGTACATCAAAAGAAAACCCAAAAGTAAACAAAAAGAGGCTTTATTCACCAAATGTCAGGGTAAAAACGGAAGTCCAAAAGAAACTAAGGCCAATGGCCAGTCCAAAATCACAGTACCAACGGGGTGAGAAGTGACAACTGGTCACACATTGCTTGCCTGCACTGGTACGGTTGGGGGACATCACCCTTGGAGGGGCATACAAGGGGCAGGCCAGGCACCGCAGGGACAGGATCAGGGGATGGCAGAGTGAGGCAGTGAAGGGGTGGTGGGTGCAGGAGTGTCACCGGCAACTGCAGTGGAGGTGTCTGACTCAGGGGGCCGGCACCACCGTGGTACACAAGTCAGTTGGTGTGGGTGCCGCAACCACTGCAGTCGGCTGGACTGATGTAGTGGACTGGGTACCCACTGCAGTGCCCGAGTCAGACGTGGTGGTTGTGGACTCCACTGCAGTGCATGACTCCAAGGGAGTGGAAGGGTGGGCAGATGAGGTGGGCAGGACAGAGGGGGGACCCGGTCCCCACAACAGTGCCACTAACAGGCAGAGCGTCTGGGTTGGGGGTGGAAGAGCAAGTGGCAGGGGGAGGGCCTAAGCAGTCTGGGGATGCGGTATCGGTGTGTGGGGGAACCTGGGGCAGGGTGTGGCGGGGGAACCTGTGCAGTGGTGGCCTGGGGGATGGAGGAGAGAGACTGGGCGCTGGAGCTGCGTGGTGGTGGTGGTGGGGTCTTGCTCTTCCTGCTCCGGGGGACTTCCGAATGGGCTCCTGTGTCTGCCTGCGCCTGGGGGAGGGTGTCCGGGGGTGAGGGGCACTCCTCTCTGTGTGGGTGGACTTCCTCTTCCCCTGGTGTGCTGGGTCAGCAGGAATGGTGGGGAAGAGGCTGAGGTCACACAGGAAGACCTGCTGTGTAGGTGGGGTAGCAGGCGAGGCAAGGGAAGGGGTCTTGGAGGGAGAGGATTTGGAGGACTGCGGAGTGAATGTGGATGCCTGTGTGTGTGTGTGTGTTCCCCATCCCCTGTGTCTGTGGTATCAGTTCCCTGAGGATGCTTGTGTGCACGTCTTGCCTTACTCTTGGGTGTGTCTGTGCTGCTCATGTCTGTGTGTGTGGATGACTGTGCAGGTGTGCATGTGCTTCGCACAGGTAGGGGGGCAGGAAGTGTGGATGGGGCAGAGGTGGGAGGGGTGAGGGACTGTTGGAGGAGGGACACTGCTGCCGTCAGGGAGGAGTCCATGGACCTATTGCTCCTCTGTAGGGCAGACATACCCGTCGAGATGCCCTCCATGAACGACACCAGCTGTGTCAACAGAGTGGTGTGTGCATGGAGGACACTCAGCATTGCTGTCTGCCCTACATGGAGCTGCCGAAGGAGGTACACAGACTCCTCACTCAGGGCAGCAGGGGACACAGGGGCAGGGGGTGCGGTGCCTGGCACAAAGGAGACACGCTCCCGAGCCAGGACCTCAGGAATGGGAGCTGATGGGAGGGCGGTGGTGGTGGTGGTGGTGGCGGGGCCAGACAGACTAGCTGGCCTTTGGTGGCTGCCGAGACCCGCCTCCACAAGGGAGTCATCCTCCGAGCTGCTGTGGTCCCCAGCTGAGGTGGATTGTGCTGAGGACTCCTCGGTGTGGCTCCCCTCGCCCTCCGTGCCACTGGGTCCCTCTGACCACTCGTCCAATGCTGACCCAGTCTGGCTCCGCTGCTCCTCCTGGTCCGTGGAGCTGTCCCCTCCTGTGGCCGTGGATGTATCTGCAAACAATTAGGGAAACAGACAAACATCAGTCACCTGCACTGACCGCACACACCACAGTAAGTACAGCACATTACAGAGCAAGCCCTGGCATCCTTAGTTGAACATTGCCTAAAGTCCTCACACAGATTCGGGGAAGCCAATTGTCAGTCTGATGGTCAACCATGGGACTCACACCCCTCCTGCCCTTGCACCATCTGTCCGGTGCCTGTCTGATGGTAAGACCCCAGTGTGGACACATGCACCACCTACACAGTTGTTGGACATTGCAGGGAACACGGTGAAGCATGTGAACATGCACACATCACATCTCTTGCCACTGAGTCAGTGCAGGTGTCCGGATAAAGGGATGGCCAGATTCTAATTAGAAATGCATGTGATGCATACCAGCACCAGACACCATGATGCACCCATGTCCGGATAGTCAATGCCACAATGGGGTGCATGTTGCACATGTCACTCCCCTGCAGGATCAGTCCCAGGAAGTTGAATGCCATGACACAGGAATGCGTGCAAAGTCATACATTACTGTCTCAAGTCACATGGCCATGGCAGCCAGACAACAACAGTTTGCACTGTGTCACAATCCGAGGGCATGGGGAATGCAAGTTATGCGACTGACAAGTGCACATGTCCATCCCCCAAAAACCACATCATCTGTACTACTATTTGTCCACGTCATACCAACTGGACATATGGGGGACATGAAACACAACTCTCTGAACATGAGCACCTCACAGTGTGCTGTGAATGAAATTACAGCTGCTTGAAAGTCACAGTCGCAAACACCTGTGTGCACAGTCAAGTGATCAGACACCTATAAGTCACAGAAGTATCGTCTATCATGGTCACATCTCAGATGGCATGCTGAGCCCCAAACGATGAACATACCAGTAGTCCTGACAACGAAGACACAGCACAATGAGACAGAGGCAGACACCTTAGGGTACATTTCACAGACCACAACATGCCAGATGATACACGGGAGTGGGAGTACAGAGTGTATTGTATGCACTGGAGTAGGCATGACTGTCCAGCTCCACCTGTATGAGGGATGAGTCCTGGACAGTAGGCAGGTGGCTAAGCATGTGTGACACACTGGATACACATACTCCTGAGGCCGAAATATTGTTCCCACCAGCAGCATGGGTGTGTGCCACATTCCCCAGGGACATGTGGTGAGTCAGAGCAGCAAGCGGACCACATATCAAAGTTACACGCAGATCACATGTCAGAACTTAGGCATTGTGTAAGCAATTGACCCACCCATGAATTGCACAACATAGTCACAGGAACAAATGCTGTCCCCCACCTTGAGCAAAGCAAAATGCAATGACACAGTCCCCAAATTAGACAATTTCCTGACTATAAGGGCCACACATATGCGTATCAGAGGAGAAGTGGGCATGTAACAAATGAGGGACATGGGTCCTGGACCACATGACTGATGTACTGTGGAAGTTTAACCAGGCCAGAGGAGGGCACATAGCATGGCAGAAAAAGTGCACAGTGCAGTCTGTCCTTCAGCTGCCCATCCAGGTCAGGGAAGACCACCGATTGGTCCATTGCTCTACAACGCGTACCCGCTCACATTCAATGCAATGGGCCAGCCGGGCACACCGATCGGTCCATTGCTCTACAACGCGTACCAGGCATACAACGCGTACCCGCTCACATTCAATGCAATGGGCCGGCCGGGCACACCGATCGGTCCATTGCTCTACAACACGTCCCTGGACAGGTCACACGCATATGTCACCATGCTGGTCACCGGTGAACCTATGCCAGCCACATTTACTTTCCAGGGACTCAGGGGCACACCTACAACACCACACCCAGTCCACACTGTCTATGAGGCATGTGTGGCAGCATAACCTTATCTGTGTATGGGGGTGAACATGTGGATTTTGGGGTGGCACTTGGGGGCAGACACACCGTGCACGTGTTAATGGGGACAGGGTCCTTTGTGTGTTGTGCACCTGACCACTGTGGTGTGCAACTTTTCATTTCTGAGCATGTGTCATGGTCACATTTCCAGGTTGTGTATGTGTATGACATGTCACATACCCCCAGGCTCACATGTGGGAAGGCATGTACGTCACAGGGTGGCCCATTCCAACAATAGTGATGTCCCTCCACAGTCTGTGTGCATGTTGTGTATCACATGTCTCTGACTCCATGTGCACAATGGGAGACAGTCTCCACATCCACGTGGTTTGTGCATGAACTTTGATGGTGTGTGTGTGTGTGTCACAGACGTCCATGTCTGTCCTGCAGAGGCTACAGGGGCCACTACCTGTGGGTGTCATGTTTGTTTTTCTCACGTGTACATGATACGCCATGTTATGCCAGTGTCCATGTGGCAAGACAGGCTCCCTGGGAATCTACCTGTCAATGAGCTGAGATGCCTGTGGAGCATCTGTCCAGACATGTCACTGTGGTATGTGTGTGGAACGTGAGAGCAGTTAATGGGTACTGTGACACAGCCTAATGGTGTCCCATAGCACGCCCTGGAACCTGTTGTCAACACTTGTTGAACAGAGATGTTAGATGATGTCCATGTAGGTGCCATATATGTCCAAACGGAACGACACACACATCAAGTACTTGTGTATGTTGATGATGTATCATGTGAAATTGAGTATGGTGAACGGCACATAGGTGGGGTGACTGACAATCTTGCTTTCTTCACCTATGCACTGCAGGGCTCCTGCTGTCCATCGACCATTTCCAGACCTGGCAACGATGGTGGAACGTGACAGCATCCGACGGTACCGCTTCACCAGGCAGCTGATTGAGGATTTGGCAGTGCGGTTGGCCCCACATTTGCAGCCTGGCCGGCCGTATCCTACAGCGCTGATCCCCAAGGTGAAGGTGATGGCAGCCCTACACTTCTTTGCCACCGGTACCTTTTAACACACTGTGGCAACTACTGGTGGGATGTCACAGACTATGTTCAGCCGTGTGCTACGCGATGTTTTGGGGGCAATGTTGAGATACCTCAACCAGTACATCTATTTCCCAACACGTCAACGACTCACTGACGTCAAGAGTGACTTCTATGCCCTGGGGAGGATGCCACATGTAATTGGCTCCATTGATGGGACACATGTGTCTTTGATACCACCACAGGCACATGAGAAGGCATACCGCAACCGTAAACATTACCATTCGATCAATGCTCTGGTGGGATGTCTTGCAGATATGACCATCTCACATGTGTGTGCCTGATTCCCCGGTTCGTCACACGATGCCTACGTGATGAGGAGTAGTCGCATCCCGAGGATGATGTCACAGATGCCAAACCAGCGTGCCTGGCTTGTTGGTGTGTACTGACTTTGTACCATTGTGTGTGTTCTGCTATGTTGTTTTCCGCACACATTTTCAAATCGGCTAATGTGCAATTGTCTGTCTGTAGGTGACTCGGGATACCCCAACATGCCGTGGTTGCTGACACCCTCAGGAACCCTGTGACACCAGCCCAGATGCGCTACAATGAGGCACATGGTCGGACGAGGAGGGTGATTGAGCGGACCTTTGGTCTCCTGAAGAGCCGCTTCCGCTGCCTGGACAAGACAGGAGGGGCCCCCCCATATGCCCCAGCAAAGGTGTGCAAGATTGTCATCGTCTGCTGCATGCTACACAACCTGGCAGTGCGGAAGGAGTTGCCTCTCATCCTGGATGACGATGACCAACGTCCGCCACCTGTGGAAGATCCTGGTCTGGGTCACGATGCCAGTGAAGATGATGATGATGATGGTGATGTCCGCACACAGCTCATCACCAACTTCTTCAGCTGAATGTGAGTCTCCAGAGGGTTGTGATGTCAATGATTTGAGTTTGCATGATATGTGTGTGTGGTGCTCTGGTGCTGTTTGAGTGTGCCCATGTGCTACTTGACTGGATGCGTGCAGCGATGTGTCCTTGCAGGTGGTCTGTACTGCCCAACAGTGTTGACATGCTAACTTGGTTTTGTGTAGTTATCTCGTCACATATATTAGACATGAGTATTGCCGTTCTGTACTGTTCTTCATTGTTTTTGACTGTGTGTCATGTCTGTCCTTCACAGGGTGCTGCCGGAGTTGTCTGATCAACTTGCATCCCCCGAATCCATGATTCAACTTCCAAGGTGGAAGCAGTCGTTTCCCTACAGGTGATGTGCCACACACCCCTGGACTTTCTATCTTCTGTTTTTTTGACTTTGTGGCCACAGCCAGGTTGGATTAGCTTGCATTTGTAGTGGAAACTACATGTTGCAAATGTGTAATAAACCTGTGCTTCACTTTGGGATGTGCGTTGTCTGTAGTCACACATCTGACTGACATTTGCTTACTGCACCTGTAGTCTAGTTCACAGTGACTGTGAATAGGTGGCGTGTCTGTGCATTCCACTGTATTTAGTTGCAACATCAGTATAGGTGATGAGTCTGATGGCCCTGGTGTGTATGTGTTGTGTGGCCCTAGTGGTGTGCCTCCCTCATATGTGTCACGTCGCCATGACTGACATGACGGGGTTGGACTTGCTGTAGCAGTTAGCATGCACAGTGTCATTTAGCAGATCACCATCTACATGACAAAAACCACGTTGGAATCACAACAGAGGCAGATATGGTGTATTGGTGAGTTTATTTACATACAGGTGTGAGGATGGTGCACAGGATGGTGGGTGCTGTACATAGTAATTGGAATCCAAAGTTCCCATGTGTATTGGAAGTCTTGGTAGCTGACATGTCCAGAGTAAAGTCCACAGTCATCTGATGAATTTGGCCAACTAGAGCTCCCCATGTCATGTGGGAGAGTTGGGTTGGCTTCGACAGGGCGTGCAGTTTGCACACAGAGGAAAAGTTCCAGAACAGGTGTTGGCTTCCTGGGGGATGTAGATGGCCATCGGACTTTCAGTTTGGCCTCTTCGGACGGCCCCTCTTCTTGGGGGGGACCCTCAGGTGCAGGCTGCGGCGGTGCAGGGGACTCTCTGCCAGAGTCCTCCTCCCTCCCTGTGGCATTTGCAGTTGTTTCAGCAGCAGTTGTTGTGGGCACACAGGGAGGTGAGGCCATGTTGGTGCTGATCTGGCGGAGGCATGTGAGTATGTCCCTATGCACCGCTGTCAGTTGTTCCAATGTGTCCCACTTGGACTCCATGCCAGACATGTGTGTCTCGACACGTGACATGTGTGTCTCAACATGTGACATGTGTGTGTCGACACGGGACATGTGGGAGTCCAAGCGGGCATGATGGGCAGCCTGCTGCTGTTGTATGTCCTTGAGGATCCCCACTACCTGGCTGACCTCTCCGGTGCTAGTCTGGTACGCATCCGCGATGCGTGCCAGTTGTGGGTCATCATGCAGTCCAGACCCCTCTGCAAAGAGCGACCTATGTCTACCACCCCTCCCACCACCCCTGGCGACACGTGCAGGACCTGCAGTGGCACGCACAGGTGACCGTGGGCCGACTTGGGTGTTGTTCCTGGGCTCGTTGTCACCAGCTCCAGTTTGGGCCTGGGTCCCTGCGCTGTTGTCATCTGTGGTCCTTGGTCTGTCCGTGTTGGCAGGGGTGGCCTGTGTGTTGGCAGTTGTTGGAGGGGTGGGTGCAGGGGGTGCAGATGTTGGTCCTGCTGGTGCTGCATGATGACTCACACCGGAGGTTCCAGCTGGTTCTTCGCCATCCGAGGAGTGCAGTGGCTGATCCACACCAGTGGGCTCAGTGTTCCCCGGAGCCTGGGACAGGGACTCCTCCTCGTCTGCTGCTGTGTCCCCATCATCACCTGTTTTGGGGAGAGACACAGATTGTATGTTATGTTTCTACTGGCATCAATTGTTCAAACACCTGACAGTTGTGACTGTACCTCTGGATGTGGGCCAGGACATTGCATTCTCCTAAATTGTGACAGTCAGAGAGTGATATTGGTGTAGCACATTGTCCTGCCAACCTGTGGCATGTCAATGTGTATGTTGAGGTGTGTGCATGACCAGCATTGGTGGTATTTGGTTGCCATCCAGGCCTCCTTCTCCCCCAGCCCAGTTATCCCACCATGAAGCGTGCTTCCATTGCAGGGAGTGCAAGTTGTCTTTCAGGATGTCAGTCAGTGGTGTCCTGCTGTTGGTTGTTGCACAGTTCCCAGCAGGTCCTTGTGCTCCCCCAGCAGTACCCAGTGTCAGCCATCTTGTGAGTCCTTTTCCACTCCCTGTGATGTGTGCATGGTTCAGGGTGGTGTTGATGGGCCAATTGTGAGGCTGATCAATATCTGTGACTACCACTCCCATCATGCTATTGCCTCCACCCCCTTCCCAGCATGGCCATCCTTCCTTCCTTTTGACTCTGCTTCCCTGTGGGGTGGGGTGCCTGTGCTGACAGGATGGCTGGGAGTGTTGTCCTGGCAGTTGTTTGGCTACAAGTCCCAAGAGTGTCCCTGTGCTTCACACAGCATAACCCAGGGTGGTGGTTCTTTGTGGGATCTTCAGTTAGGATGTGAGGCATTGCATTCTCCCAGGTGGGTTATGTGGAGTTAGTGTTGAGGGGGTGTGTGAGGGGAGGTCCTTGTAACTATGGTCATAGCTGTGAGTCCTCCTTCCCACCCAGCCAGATATCCCACCATGGAACGTGCTTCCATTGCAGGGAGTGCAAGTTGTCTTTCAGGATGTCAGTCAGTGGTGTCCTGCTGTTGGTTGTTGCACAGTTCCCAGCAGGTCCTTGTGCTCCCCCCAGCAGTATCCAGTGTCAGCCATCTTGTGAGTCCTTTTCCACTCCCTGTGATGTGTGCATGGTTCAGGGTGGTGTTGATGGGCCAATTGTGAGGCTGATCAATATCTGTGACTACCACTCCCATCATGCTATTGCCTCCACCCCCTTCCCAGCATGGCCATCCTTCCTTCCTTTTGACTCTGCTTCCCTGTGGGGTGGGGTGCCTGTGCTGACAGGATGGCTGGGAGTGTTGTCCTGGCAGTTGTTTGGCTACAAGTCCCAAGAGTGTCCCTGTGCTTCACACAGCATAACCCAGGGTGGTGGTTCTTTGTGGGATCTTCAGTTAGGATGTGAGGCATTGCATTCTCCCAGGTGGGTTATGTGGAGTTAGTGTTGAGGGGGGGTGTGAAGGGAGGTCCTTGTAACTATGGTCATAGCTGTGAGTCCTCCTTCCCACCCAGCCAGATATCCCACCATGGAACGTGCTTCCATTGCAGGGAGTGCAAGTTGTCTTTCAGGATGTCAGTCAGTGGTGTCCTGCTGTTGGTTGTTGCACAGTTCCCAGCAGGGCCTTGTGCTCCCCCAGCAGTACCCAGTGTCAGCCATCTTGTGAGTCCTTTTCCACTCCCTGTGATGTGAGCATGGTTGTGAGTGGTGTTGATGGGCCAATTGTGAGGGTGAGCAATATCTGTGCCTACAACTCCCATCATGCTATTGCCTCCACCCCCCTTCCCAGCAAACCCATCCTTCCTTCCTTTTGGATGGACTTCAGTGTGTGTGAGTGTGACAGCAATGGCAAGATGGCTGACAGTATGGTCCTGTTGTTTGTTGGTGCCCAGTTCCCAGCAGGGCCTTGTGCTCCCACAGCTGTGGCCAGTGTCAGACATCTTTGAAGTGGCTTTTGACTCCCTGTGAGGTGTGCATGCTTCAGTGCTAACTTGCTGGGCCATGTGGGTGTGAGATGTTGATCTGTGACTACCACTCCCATCATGCTATTGCCTACACCCCCTTCCCAGCATGCCCATCCTTCCTTCCTTTTGAGTGGACTTCAGTGTGTGTGAGTGTGACAGCAATGGCAAGATGGCTGACAGTGTGTTCCTGTTGTTTGTTGGTGCCCAGTTCCCAGCAGGGCCTTGTGCTCCCCACAGCAGTAGCCAGTGTCAGCCATCTTGTCAGTTGTTTTCCACTCCCTGTGATGTGAGCATGGTTCAGAGTGGTGTTGATGGGCCAATTGTGGGTGTGACCAATATCTGTGACTACCACTCCCATCATGCTATTGGCTACACTGACTTGACCAGCATACACAGAATTCCTTCCTTTCAGTGAGCTTCCCTGTGAGGTGGTGTTCTAGTGGTGGGTAAATATCTGGGAGTATTTGTTGGTTCTATTTGTGCCACTACCTTGCTGTATTTGTTGTTAGGTTTGTAGATGTCATGACACAGTTACATATCACTATGGGATGGCAGGTATTGTGTTTGTCTGACTAGCATTCACATCTTGGGATGGATATTTTTTGGTTGGTGTGTATTTGCTAAGTGTGCATTGTTTGCCTATCCCCTTGACTGTGATGTGTGTGTGTAGTCACACCATATTGTGTATCTTAGTTGTGTACTCACCAGGCTCTGGGATGTCTGTTAGTCCGTATACGCTCACTGGTGGTAGGATGGCCCGCACCTTCTCGTCCCAGGGCCTGAGGTATACTGGTTTTGCAGGAGGGCCACTGCCGGTGTGCTGGCTGAGGAGGTAGTCCTTTTGAGTAGGTCCCTGACCCTCCTGCGCACATCATACCACCTGTTCTGGATGTCTTCCTTTGTGCGCAAACATGGTGATTGTGCGTTGACCCTGTCGACAATCCTCGCCCACATCTTGGTTTTCTGCGACATGGGGGTCTGTTGTACCAATGTACCAAACAACTGTGGCTCTACCCTCAGGATCTCGTCTACCAGGATTTCCAATTCACAATCTAGGAACTTATGGTTCTTCTTTGGGGGCATGGTGATGGGTGGTGGTGGTGATTGATGTGTGTGTGTGTGTGTGCAAGTGGGGGTGTGTGAGTGTAGGTTTAGCTGGGTATGTGTGAGGGTGCTATTTGTAGGTGTGGTAATGGTGTGTGGCTTGTGTGATGTATGAGCTGTGAGTATGTCTGTGGTTGCTGTGTGATGGTGTTCTGTCTGGCAGGTCAGTGGAATTTGCAAGGGATCATGGTCGGGATTTGTGGCCTTTATGTAGGTGGAGTTGGAGGTGTGTCCTTGTTCCATTTTTTTTTCCTCCCTGTATTTATTGGCTTAGTGGTTGCTTGTTTGGCCCTTTTTTTTTTTTTTTTCCTTGGTGTTTTTGGTGCATGTAGGAGTCGTTCTTGTGTCCGAGTAGGACGCTGCAGTTGTCTGGTGCGATCTTGTCCGACTCGTTCCCGCTGTGTGTCAGCTAGGTTTCATATGCGGCGTACGAGTCGGTCGCGTAGTATTGGGTTGCTTCGGCTGGGTTTTGTATGCGTGCGATCGTACGGCTTGTGCTCCGGGCGAGTCGGTCGTGTTTTGCACGCACAGCATCGTACTACGCGGGTCGGAGTTCGCGGGTACGTTTTGTTCGGGTTCAATCCGAGTGCGTGTCGGTCGGTTCGTTTCGCGTGATTTCCCGGCCGGATGCCTTGTTTCCGTCCGGCTCGGTCGGTCGTTTTGTATTCCGTCCAAGTCTGTCGGATTTCACATGCATTTCATCGTACTACCCGGGTCGTGCGGCGCCGGTCCGAGTCGGTCGGACTATATTCCCGTACCGAGTCGGTCGGTACGTTTTCCGGCCCAAATCGGAATCGGCCCCTTAGTGCCTAAAAAGTCAGGTGCATTCATCGTGATTGCGTTTATGCTGAGGACCCAGTAAAATCACAATAGTCTATGAACGTCAGAGGACCATGGCTCAAAAAGGATACAAGTATTGATGAGATGTGGCCCAGCCGATAGAGCTGTCATCTTTGGAACCTCTAGACCCAGAGTTGAATCCTTGTGTAAGCACTGAACTCAACATCATGTGATTCAGGGTAAATCACTTAATATCTCTGTGCTTAAAAATGTAAAGTGGGTAAAATGTATTCGTGCAATTCCCGCTTGATGCACTCGATCTTGTACATCATCTCCCAACTCCTCATGTAATGCACAGTGCTCCATTGCTTTCTAGCTAGGTCCAAGCTATATAAATACCAATTCATACATACATAAGTGGTCAATAATCCACAGAAAGTACACTGGTGGAACTTCGTAGTCCTTATATCGTCATGGCGATTAAGTGGACCCAGTAGGGTTCCACTAGGTTGTAAACCCTTTGTTTAAGTAGGTAGTCTCGTTGAAGCACCTATAAGCCCTCCTCACATTTACCAACATTGATTATAATTTTGGCATGCCATGTTTTGTGTAGTTAGTGCTTAATGTAACTGAAGCAGGTCACACGTGTGCCCTGTTCTCCTGTCTGCACGTTTGCTGCCCACTGCCGGTTCTTGAAACTGGCCAAGTCACTCACATGTCTGACCTTGAGATGGTGATCACAACAGTCTACAGGAGTTCTGGATGCAGCAGTAGATGGGCTTTAAGCAGCTTGTGGTAAGGATACCCCCTCTGTCTGTGGTCTGCTTGGGTACCTTGCTCCAAGCCAGATCATAGTGAACTTCTTCCTCATCACACTGGGGTCCGAGGCGATTTTATACAGTGTGGGACTGGGGCACATTTACTCTATCAGTTTCACCTATGCAGTCAGCTTATTGTCACTAGAGCGCAGACAGAAATGCAATCAAGGCAAAAATCTGGATCTTGTGAAACAGTGCCAGTGCGAATCCTCTCATTTCTCCCCTGGATTGAAGCTTCACATGTAAGCGCTATGAGCCATTCCTTGCTGTGTGCAAAGGCTCACATGCTAGCCATCCCTTGGATGATGGATCGAAGTCCTACTTATTCCCGTTTATCTCCACCGAGGTCTTTATCCCCAAAGTGGTGAGCTCCATGTGTCACCCGCTTACTCCCTTGCTATGAGCTGGGAATGCGGTTCTGAGGGCTCCTCTCCATCCCAGACCTTTTTTTAAATGAAATTCAAGCAAAACTTGCAGCTGTGTTTAAAACAAAAATTGGCATTCTTTACTAGACTACCATTTCCCACAAAATAATAGTATAAGCAGCGAACTTTAATGTTCCTCAAAACAGTCAAATTTCAAGGCTACTGTATCGTTTCTAGTTGAAAAATTTCCCACCAAGGCCCCCTTATTTTCTTATGTTTGTTTGGGCACCCGCTGGATCGATAAATTAGCCCCTCCATTTTCAAGCACCAGTCGATGCCCCTCAGCCATGCTTTTATACCCCTTAGCCATGTTTTTTGTGTATAAGCGCAGTCACGGATTTCCAATGCCAGAGCGTACCTATGCCCACCAAAAACCCTTCACCCCTTTGCCCTAATTTCATCCAGGATGCCCAGCAGTTTTATTTTTGGAGAAAATGCTATAGGTCGTCCCAAAACCGTGGGTAATGTGTAGACATTTTAATGCCAATATGCTTCAGTCTGGGGACATAGCCATATCATGTCAATTACATCTCCTATGTCCGCCCCACATCTAGTGCAACTGAGTAGATTATTGTAGCCCTCACATCTTCCATAGTCGCCTGGGGGTGAGGTAGGCTCCGTGTAGATACTTAAATGAGCCCATCCCGAGCCTTGTCCTGAGCTGCAGGGTCGGTGCAGGGCCAGGAAGCCCCCTCTGTCCTCCCCCCAGGCTCACCCTCCCACCTCTGCGGAAATCTGCTTGCTGGTGGATCCAGGCATCGTTTGCTGAGCCATCCAAGCATTGTGCTCCAAATTCTGAAGACACCGCCTTCCTGGAGTCTAAACTCTCCATGAATGCCACACCCTGTAGTCTAGTCCTCGCCCCCCACCAATTTGGGGACACATGACTAAAGCCCAGGCCAGCACTACAGACTCATAGCACGCGGTGACTCCTCCCTGATGACAATGGGTTACAACAACCTCTGTCCTTGCCCACTACAGACTCCCTGGGCGCACTAACTGTGACACACCACGAAGAGCTTGCGGAAGCACGCACTTACACAGAACACACAAACGCAAGCGCTTTCAACAAACACTCACCTACATGCTAGAGGTACTTAAAAAATGTCATTATCCAGCACACCGGTGCATTGTTTCAGAAATGATTGTGCATTTATTCTGCTCACCAACCTGTACTGCCAATAGTTGTTGCATCGATGGCGACAGACCATGTCGCTACACTCACCCAGGGAGGCAAGTTCATGTCAGGAAGTTACCCTACATAGGTTAATACACCACTTGCAGAAATACGTGGGTTACATGAAGGTCGCAAATTCAATCCCAGCGGGTAAATGAGTACAGTAGTGTTGGACAACAATTACGCTTATAGCCAGCATTTAAAGGACAATTGTGTCTCATGTGTGGGCTAAGCAACTGTGTTGTCATTAATACTTTTTCTCAAAAGATGTCTCGGCATGGATTTATGTATTCTACTAATTATCTACCTTCATTTTTTGTCCTTTCGTTGACATTTCTATTGAAAAAACACAGCAGTCAATTTCTAAGTACCTCACACAGAGGGAGTAATGCTTCATCGTATTTTCCAAAGCACAGGCTCTAAAATATTACAGTCAGTGGCACACTTTGTCAGGTTCGTTTTCCATCCCCGATTTCTCCCTTTATCACTGCTTTCCTATATTTCGCTCCATCCTCCTTGTTTCACCCATCCTACCTTTTCGTCTCTTGCTCTGGACCAAAGACTTTGGGGTCGATTCCGATTCGGGCCGGAAAAAGCACCGACCGACTCGGAGCCGGAAATTATACCGACCGACACGTACCTGTGGCGCCCGACACGCCAAGTACGATGCAAAGCGCGCAAAATCCGACCGACACGTACAGAACCCAAGCCGAACGACCGAGCCGCACGGAAAACAGCAATCCGGCCGGAAAAACACGCGAATCGAACCGACCGACACGCACCCGGAACAAATCCGACCGAAACGTACACGCGAACTCCAAACCGCAAAGTACGATGCAAGGCGCGAAAACCACGACCGAGTCGGATGGAGGACAAGCCGCACGACCGACACGCATACAAAACCGAGCCGAAGCAACACAAAACACCGCGACCGACGCGTAAGCAGCATAGAAAACAGCACAAACACAGCGTGAACGAAACGGAGAACACCGTACGAGACAAATGCAGGGTCCGACTCGGTCACAACAACGTTTCCAACATGCACAGACAGTACAAAGGAAAAATCACACAAAAAAAGGCCAAACAAGCAATTACAAAGCCAATAAATACTGGGGGGGGGGGACAGAGAACAAAGACACACCCACAACTCCACCCATATAAAGGTCACAAATCCCAACCATGATCCTTTGCAAATGCCATTCCACTGCCAGCACCCAAGAGACAGCAACCACACACCCACAGCTCATCCCCCACACAAGCCACACACCATCAGCACACCAACAAATACCTACCTCACATACACCCAGCAAAACACACACTCACACACCCTCACCTGCACACCAACACACACATCACTCACCATCACCACCCATCACCATGCCCCCCAAGAAGAATCACAAGTTCCTAGATTGTGAATTGGAAGTCCTGGTAGACGAGATCCTCAGGGTAGAGCCACAGCTGTTTGGCGCACTGGTCCAACAGACCCCCATCTCCCAGAAAACCAAGATGTGGGAGAGGATCATCAACAGGGTGAACGCACAATCACCATGTCTGCGCACAAAGACCGACATCCAGAACAGGTGGTATGACGTGCGCAGGAGGGTCCGGGAGCTGCTCAAGAAAGACTACCTCCTGAGTCAATACACCGGCAGTGGCCCTCCTGCCAAGCCAGTATACCTCAGGCCCTGGGAGGAGAAGATGCGGGCTATCCTTCCGCCAGTGAGCGTATATGGACTAGAGAACATCCCAGAGCCTGGTGAGTACACAACAAATGTACACAATATTCTGCCACAAAACACACACACATCACTGTCAAGGGGAGAGTCAAACCATGCACTCATAGCAATTACACAGCAACCAGAACAGAATCATCCCAAAATGTGTATGTCAGTCAGATAAACACAACACATGCCATAAAAAAGGTACATCCAACCGTGCCATCACATGTACAAACACAACTACAACTACAGCTAGGCAGTGGCACAAATAGAACTAACAAACACATCCAGACATGTAGCCACCACAACAACACCAACACACAGTGAAGACCACTCAAAGGAAGGAATACTGTGTATGCTGGCCAAGTCATTGTAGCCAATAGCATCATGGGAGTCGCAGTCACACATATTGCCCCCCCACAACTGTCCCATCAATACCACCATGAACCATGCGCACATCACAGGGAGTGGAGAAGGACTCACAAGATGGCTGACACTGGCAACTGCTGTGGGGAGCACAAGGCCCTGCTGGGAACTGTGCACCAACAAACAGCAGGACACCACTGACTGACATCCTGAGAGACAACTTCCACTCCCTGCAATGCAAGCACGTTCCATGGTGGGATATCTGGCTGGCTGGGTGGGAAGGAGGACTTGCAGCACTGACCATAGTCACAAGCACCTCCCCTCACACACACCCTCAACACAAACTCCACAGAACCCACCTGGTAGAATGCAATGCCTCCCATCCTAACTCAAGATCCCACAAAGAACCACCACCCTGGGTTATGTTGTGTGAAGCACAGGGACACTCTTGGGACTTTTAGCCAAACAACTGCCAGGACAACACTCCCAGCCATCCTGTCAGCACAGCCAGCCCACCCCACAGGGAAGCAGAGTCAAAAGGAAGGAAGCATGGGCATGCTGGGAAGGGGGGTGGAGGCAATAGCATGATGGGAGTCGTAGTCACAGCTCTACATCCCCCACCACATGGCCCAGCAAGCTCACACTCGCGCATGCACAACCCACAGAGAGTGAAAAGGCCCATCAAAGATGTCTGACACTGTTGCTGTGTCGTGGGGAGCACAAGGGCATGCTGGGAACTGCACACCAACCAACAGCAGGACACCACTGTCAGCCATCTTGCCATTGCTCTCACACCCACACACACTGAACTCCCCACAAAAGCAAGTAAGTATGGGAATGCTGGCAAGTGGGGTGGAGGCAATAGCATGATGGGAGTGGCAGTCACAGATATTGGTCACCCCCACAACTGTCCCATCAACACCACCCTGAACCATGCTCACATCACAGGGAGTGGAGAAGGACTCACAAGATGGCTGACACTGGCTACTGCTGCGGGGAGCACAAGGCCCTGCTGGGAACTGTGCACCAACAAACAGCAGGACACCACTGACTGACATCCTGAGAGACAACTTCCACTCCCTGCAATGCAAGCACGTTCCATGGTGGGATATCTGGCTGGCTGGGTGGGAAGGAGGACTCGCAGCACTGACCATAGTCACAAGCACCTCCCCTCACATACCCCCTCAACACAAACTCCACAGAACCCACCTGGTAGAATGCAATGCCTCCCATCCTAACTCAAGATCCCACAAAGAACCACCACCCTGGGTTATGTTGTGTGAAGCACAGGGACACTCTTGGGACTATTAGCCAAACAACTGCCAGGACAACACTCCCAGCCATCCTGTCAGCACAGCCAGCCCACCCCACAGGGAAGCAGAGTCAAAAGGAAGGAAGCATGGGCATGCTGGGAAGGGGGTGGAGGCAATAGCATGATGGGAGTCGTAGTCACAGCTCTACATCCCCCACCACATGGCCCAGCAAGCTCACACTCACGCATGCACATCCCACAGAGAGTGGAAAGGCCCATCAAAGATGTCTGACACTGTTGCTGTGTCGTGGGGAGCACAAGGGCATGCTGGGAACTGCACACCAACCAACAGCAGGACACCACTGTCAGCCATCTTGCCATTGCTCTCACACCCACACATACTGAACTCCCCACAAAAGCAAGTAAGTATGGGAATGCTGGCAAGTGGGGTGGAGGCAATAGCATGATGGGAGTGGCAGTCACAGATATTGGTCACCCCCACAACTGTCCCATCAACACCACCCTGAACCATGCTCACATCACAGGGAGTGGAGAAGGACTCACAAGATGGCTGACACTGGCTATTGCTGTGGGGAGCACAAGGGCATGCTGGGAACTGCACACCAACCAACAGCAGGACACCACTGTCAGCCATCTTGCCATTGCCCTCACACCCACACACACTGAACTCCCCACAAAAGCAAGTAAGTATGGGAATGCTGGCAAGTGGGGTGGAGGCAATAGCATGATGGGAGTGGCAGTCACAGATATTGGTCACCCCCACAACTGTCCCATCAACACCACCCTGAACCATGCTCACATCACAGGGAGTGGAGAAGGACTCACAAGATGGCTGACACTGGCTACTGCTGCGGGGAGCACAAGGCCCTGCTGGGAACTGTGCACCAACAAACAGCAGGACACCACTGACTGACATCCTGAGAGACAACTTCCACTCCCTGCAATGCAAGCACAGTCCATGGTGGGATAACTGACTGGCTGGGTGGGTGGGAAGGAGGGCCGGCTGTCAACCAAATACAACCAATGCAGACCATGTGCACACCCCAACAAATACATAGAAATGCCCAAATAATGCAGGACAATGTGCCACACCAAAATCAACCCCTGACTGTGACGACTTAGGACAATGCAATGTACAGGCCCGCACCCAGAGGCACAGTCACAACTGTCAGGTGTGTCAACCATTGATGCCTGCAGAAAGATAACATACATTGTGTGTGTCTCCCAAAAACAGGTGATGATGGTGACACAGCAGCAGACGCTGAGGAGTCCCAGTCCCAGGCTCAAGAGGATGCGGAGCTCACTGGTGTCGTACAGCCTCTGCCCTCCTCGGACGAAGAAGACCAACCTGGCACATCCGGTGCAAGTCTACATGCAGCACCAGCAGGACCACCAGCTGCAGCACCAGCAGGACCACCAGCTGCACCCCCTGCACCCACCCCTCCAACGACTGTCACCACAAATACCATCCCTGCCGACATGGACAGAACAAGGAGCAACACCAGCACAGGGACCCTGGACCAACCTGGGGCCATGGACACCACCACCACCACCAACTCCCAAGGTGGACCAGGGTCATCTGTGCGTGCCAATGCACGCACTGCACATGTCAGCAGGGGTGGTGGGAGGGGTGGGAGACAGAGGTCGCTGCTTGCAGAGGTTGCTGGTGTGCATGATGACCCACAACTGGTACGCATAGCTGATGCGTACCAGTCCAGCACCGGAGACCTCAGCCAGGTAGTGGGGCTCCTCAGAGACATGAAACAGCAGCAGGCTGCCCATCATGCCCGCTTGGACTCTCACATGTCCCACGTGGAGTCAGACATGTCCCGCGTGGACTCACACATGTCCCGCGTGGAGTCCAAGTGGGATGCACTGCATGAGATGACGGCGGTGCACAGGGACATTTTACAATGCCTCCGCCAGATGAACAGCAACCAGTCCACACCTCCCTGTGTGCCAACAACATCTGGTGCTGCCCAAACTGCAACTGCCACAGGGAGGGAGGATGACTCTGGCGGAGAGTCCCCTGCACCGCAGCAGCCTGTACTTGAGGGCCCCCCCCAAGAAGAGGGGTCGTCCGAAGAGGGGCAAGTGAGAGGCCGATGGCCAAGCGCAACTCCCAGGAAGCCTGAACCTGTTCTGGATGTTCACCTTTGTGCACAGACTGTTCACCCTGTTGACGGCAACACTACTCCCACACATTGCATGGGGAGTACAATTTGGACCAATGTCTCAGACAACTGTGGCCCCGATACTGGGGATTTTGTCTACCAGGACTTTCAATTCACCTAGGAACTTCTGATTGCAAGATTTATGTACAGCATTACCCATCCTATGCACTATTCACACAAATGTATCACAATAAACACACTAATACACCATACTTGCCTCTGTTGTGATTCCAACGTGGGTGCTGTTATGGGGATGATGAACTGCAAAATTACACTGTGTATGCGAACTGCAACAGCAAGTACAACACAGGCATGTGAGTAAAGGCAACGTGACACATATGAGTGAGACACACCACCAGGGCTACACAACACATACACACCTAGGCCATCTGACTCATTGCCTACACTGATGTTGCCAGGGAAGACGGTGCAATGCACAGACACCACACCCATTCCCAGTTGTAGTCAAGTAGCCCACAGGTGCAGTAAGCAAATGGCAGTCAAATGTGTGACCACAGACAACGCACATCACAAAGTGAAGCACAGGTTTATTACACAGTTGCAACATGTCGTAACCACTACAGATGCAAGGTAATCCCACCTGGCAGCGGGCACACAGTCAACAACTGTAGACAGAAGGAAGTCTAAGGTTTGTGGCGCACATCACCTGTAGGGACACAACAGCTACCACCCTGGAAGTGCAATCACGTCGTCGGTGGACACAGTTGACCAAACGAATCTGAAAGTACCCTGTGAAGGACAGAAATGACACACAGTCAAAAACAATGGAGAACAGGACAGAACAGCAAAACTCATGCACAATACATGTTACAAGATACCCATCCAGAACCAAGTTAGCAAGTCAACACTGTTGGGGAGTACAGCCCACCTGTAAGCACACATCGCAACACACATACAGTCAAGTAGCCCATGGACACACTCCAACAGCACCAGAGCACCACCTACACATATCATGCCAACTCACATCATTGACATGACACCTCAGGATACTCACATTCAGCTAAAGAAGTTGGTGATGAGCTGTGTGCGGACATCACCCTCATCATCATCCTCATCATCGTCACTGGCATCGTGGTCCAGGCCAGGATCCTCCACAGGTGGCGGATGTTGGTCATTGTCATCCTGGATGAGAGGCAACTCCTTCCGCACTGCCAGGTTGTGGAGCATGCAGCAGACGATGATAATCTTGCACACTTTCGCAGGGGCATATGGGAGGGACCCGCCGGTCTTGTCCAGGCAGCGGAAGCGGCTCTTCAGGAGACCAAATGTCCGCTCAATCACTCTCCTGGTCCGACCATGTGCCTCATTGTAGCGCATTTGGGCTGGTGTCACAGGGTTCCTGAGGGGTGTCAGCAACCACGGCATGTTGGGGTATCCCGAGTCACCTACGGACAGACAAGTGCACATTAGCTGACTTGGAAAAGTGAGCGGAATACTATAGATCAGATCACACACAATGGCACAAAGTCAGTACACACCGACAAGCCAGGCACGCTGGTTCTGCATCTGTGCCATCATCCTGGGGATGCGACTACTCATCACAAAGGCATCGTGTGCTGAACCAGGGAAACGGGCACACACGTGTGTGATGGTCATATCTGCAAGACACACCACCAGTGCATTGACCGAGTGGTAGTGCTTGCGGTTCCTGTAGGCCTGCTCCTGGGCCTGTGGTGGTACCAAAGCCACATGTGTCCCATCAATGGAGCCAATGACATGCGGCATCCTCCCCAGGGCATAAAAGTCACTCTTCACGTCAGTGAGTCGTCGCAGTCTAGGGAAATAAATGTACCGGTTCAGGAATAGCAACATTGCCGCCAAAACATCGCGGAGCACACGGCTCAACATGGTCTGTGACATCCCACCAGCAGTCGCCACAGTATGTTGGAAGGTACCGGTGGCAAAGAAGTGTAGGGCTGCCATCACCTTCACCTTGGGGGTCAGTGCTGTAGGATACGGCCGGCCAGGCTGCAAATGTGGGGCCAACTGCACTGCCAAATCCTCAATCAGCTGCCTGGTGAAGCGGTACCGTCGGATGCTGTCCCGTTCCACCATCGTTGCCAGGTCTGGGAATGGTCGATGGACAGCAGGAGCCCTGCAGTGCAGAGGAGAAGTAAGCACGATTGTCAGTCAGCCCACATATGCGGCATTGAACACACTCAATATCCCAACATACATCATTATGAGGCACAACTACATGAAGTGTGCAGTTCCGTAAGGACATGTATGGTACATACATGGCCAACATCTGTCATCACGGTCCAACAAGTGGCATCAATTAGTCCCAGGTAGGCCCATTGGATATCATGAGGCCATGTCACAGTTCCCATCTCCTGCTGCCATGTCACAATCACCCCCCACAGTGACATGTGAGGACAGATGTGCCCCAGGCATCACAGCTCAACGACAGGTACATTCCCAGGGACCCTGTATTGCCACATGGACACTGGCATTACATGGAGTATCATGTATACACCACAGCAAAACAACTATGACCCCCACAGGTAGTGGTCCCACTTGCCATTGCAGGACAGACATGGACGTCTGTGACACACACACGCACAACATCAAAGTCCATGCACACACAACATGGATGTGGAGACTGTCTCCCATTGTGCACATGAAATCAGAGACATTGTAAACACTACATGCACACAGACTGTGGAGGACCATCACTATTGTGCCACTGGGACACCCTGGCTCAAACATACCGTCCCACATGGGACTCACGGGGTATGTGACATGACATACACATACACCACCGTGAAATGTGACCATGGCACATGCACAGATATGAACAGTTGCACATCACAGTGGTCATGTACACGTAACACCCAGGATCCTGTCCCCATGAACACGTGCACAGCCTGGGGGTGGCTGCCCCCAGGTGACACCCACAGGACAATATGTACACCAACATACACACAATAGGAAATGCAGCCTTACATGCCTTATCATACAGTTTGGACAGGCTGTCGTGTTGTAGGTGTGCCCCTCACTCCCTGGGAGCTATCTGTGGCTGGCATATGTCCATCTGAGACAGGCATGGTGACATATGCCAGTCACTTGTACAGGGATGCGTTGAACAGCAATGGACCGATCGGTGCCCCCGGCCGGCCCATTGCATTCAATGTGTGCAGGTACGCATTGTGCCCCTGTACGCGTTGGTACGCGTTGTACCCCTGTACGCGTTGTACCGCAATGGACCGACCGGTGCCCCCGGCCGGCCCATTGCATTCAATGTGTGCGGGTACGCGTTGTGCCCCTGTACGCGTTGTACTGCAATGGACCGACCGGTGCCCCCGGCCGGCCCATTGCATTCAATGTGTGCGGGTACGCGTTGTACCCCTGTACGCGTTGTACTGCAATGGACCGATCAGTGCCCCCGGCCGGCCCATTGCATTCAATGTGTGCGGGTACGCGTTGTACCCCTGTACGCGTTGTACTGCAATGGACCGATCGGTGCCCCCGGCCGGCCCATTGCATTCAATGTGTGCAGGTACGCATTGTGCCCCTGTACGCGTTGGTACGCGTTGTACCCCTGTACGCGTTGTACCGCAATGGACCGACCGGTGCCCCCGGCCGGCCCATTGCATTCAATGTGTGCGGGTACGCGTTGTGCCCCTGTACGCGTTGTACTGCAATGGACCGACCGGTGCCCCCGGCCGGCCCATTGCATTCAATGTGTGCGGGTACGCGTTGTACCCCTGTACGCGTTGTACTGCAATGGACCGATCGGTGCCCCGGCCGGCCTATTGCATTCAATGTGTGCGGGTACGCGTTGTACCCCTGTACGCGTTGAACAGCAATGGACCGATCGGTGCCCCCGGCCGGCCCATTGCATTCAATGTGTGCGGGTACGCGTTGTACCCCTGTACGCGTTGTACCGCAATGGACCGATCGGTGCCCCGGCCGGCCCATTGCATTCAATGTGTGCGGGTACGCGTTGTACCCCTGTACGCGTTGTACCGCAATGGACCGATCGGTGCCCCCGGACGGCCCATTGCATTCAATGTGTGCGGGTACGCGTTGTACCTCTGCACGCGTTGTACTGCAATGGACCGATCGGTGCCCCCGGCCGGCCCATTGCATTCAATGTGTGCGGGTACGCGTTGTACCCCTGTACGCGTTGTACTGCAATGGACCGATCGGTGCCCCCGGCCGGCCCATTGCATTCAATGTGTGCGGGTACACGTTGTACCCCTGTACGCGTTGTACCGCAATGGACCGATCGGTGCGCACCCATTGACAATGGCCTTGCATGGCAACGGACGCGTTTTCGAATTTCGAACGAGTCGGTTGCTGGAAATTCAGTTGGTCACCCACAACAATGTTGCAAAATCATGTATGTCATGAAGTTGAAGATTTGAAGGATGCTGTGGGCGTGTATTGGTGCTGCTATTCCATGGATTGGCCAGATTCAGAAGATGCAAACGACTTGGACCTATCACTTTGGACACAAGGGACAGTATCTGCCTCTCCAGCACATATATATTGCTGGCTGTTCCCCTGAGAGCTCACTTTCCTGCACTACATGCTCCAGGACGACATCTGCCACTGCACTGCTGCTGTCTCTGCCCCTCTGGACCCTGCAATGGCACGTACTGTGGAGAGAGCCCCAGCCTTCAGCCTTGAGGAGAACCAGGCCCTGCTGGACAGCCTACTTCCACAGTACAGCAAGCTGTATGGGACACCAGGGGAGCAGGTGAGTGTTCTGTGCACTGCCTTTCTGAATGTGCATTTTGTCTGACTAGCAAGGCTGGAAGTCTGCACGCCACTGGCTAGCAGGCTCACTGAGTAGTTGTCACCCCCCATAGTGTGTAGTGACATGCACTGGACAGGTATGGTGCAGTGACAGTGCATTTGAACAAGGTTTTACTTCCCATGCAATGATACCATGTAGTGACGTCTGGCAAACTGTCCATGGGCAGCTTTGCACTGCCTGTGTACATCATGTGCCCCTGTGATTGAGACATGTATATACAACTGTGTCATGCACGGATATGTTGCATGTGTAGTAATGGCCTTTTCACTTTGTCATCCTGACAGGTTAATGCCCATCGGAAGCAGGAGATCTGGAAGGACTTCGTCCGGGCTGTCCGGTCCGTGGGGGTCTACAAGCGCCGGATCCGCAACTGCCAGAAGAGGTGGCAGGACCTTCGGGGCTGGACCCGGAGGATTGCACGGGTCCAGCTGAAGCTGTCGCCTCCTCGCAGGAGGGGCGGAACACGGACCCTGACCCCCACATGCTCCAGATCCTGGCGGTGGTGTTTCCAGACCTGGATGGGAAGCTGAAGGCCAGACAGCAGCAAGGAGGGGGTGAGTCAAAGACTGCACTGTGAACTCTGTATTACATGCTTTGTGCCCTCCTCTGGCCTGGTTAAACTGCCACAGTGCAGCAGTCATGTTGTCCAGGAGCCATGTCCCTCTATTGTGCACTGCCCACTCCTCATCTGATACCCAGGTGTGGCACTTACATTCAGGGAATTGTGTCACTTGGGACTGTGTCCTTGCAGTTTGCTTCACTAAAGGTGGGGGACAGCATCTGTTTCCCTAACTCTGTTGTGGGCATCATGGGAGGGTCCATTGTTCACACAACGCCTGTGTTCGGACATGTAATCTGCGTGTTGGGGTATGTGGCACACGCCCATGCAGCGGGTGGGAACAATGTTTGGGCCCCAGGAGTGTGCAGATTACGTGTGTCACACATACATAGCCAGCTATCCACTGTCCAGGGCTCATCCCTCATTCATGTGGGGCAGGACAGTCATGCCTACTCCAGGCCATGCAATGCACTCTGTACTCCCACTCCCGTGTATCAGCTGACACATTGTGCGCAGTGATTTGACCCCTCAGGTGTCTGCCTCTGTGTCAGTGTGCTGTGGCTTAGTTGCCAGGACTGCTGGGGTGTTTCTTGGTAGGGGCTCAGCATGCCACTGGAGATGTGACCATAGGAGACGATACTTGTGTGTCACATAGGTGTTTGATCAGCTGCCCGTGCAGACTGGGGTATGCGAATGTGAAGTTCAGGCAGCTGTTCCCCATTCACAGCAGATTGTGAGGGGCTCAGGTTCAGAGGGTAGTGTCACAGGTCTCCCATATGTCCAATCGGTATGACCTGGACAGATGAGGGTTAAGATGATGTGTTGTGTGGGGGATGTACATGTGCACTTGTGCAGCTCCAGGACTTGCATTCCCCATGACCTACTATTGTGACACAGTGCAGAGTGTTGTTGTCTGGCTGCCAAGTCATACATCACTGAGACAGTGATGTATGACTTAGCAGTCATGCCTCCGCCATGGCATGTGTCTACTTATTGGTGATCCTGCAGGGGAGTGACGTGTGCTACATGCACACCATTGTGGCGATGGCTATCAGGACATGGGTGCATCATGGTGTCTGTCGCTGGTATGCATCACATGCATTTCCTATTTGACTCTGGGCATACCTTTCATCCGGAAACCTGTACTGACTCAGTGGCAAGAGTTGTGATGTGTGCATGTCCACATGCTACACCGTGTCCTCTGCACTGTCCAACTACTGTGTAGTTGGTGCATGTGTCCACACTGGGGTGTTGTAATCCAACAGACACCAGACAGATGGGTGCAAGGCCATGTGGGATGTGAGTGCCATGGTTGGCATCAGACTGACAATTGGCTTCTCCTGTTCAGTTAGGGCACTTTTAGCAATGTACAACTAATGATGCCAGGGCTTGCTCTGTAATGTGCTGTGCTCACAGTGGTGTGTGCGTTTGGTGCAGGTGACTGATGTCTGTCTGTTTCCCCATTGTTTGCAGATACATCCACGGCCACGGAAGGGGACAGCTCCACGGACCAGGAGGAGCCGGAGAGCCAGACTGGGTCAGCAGCCGAGGAGTGGTCGGAGGGACCCAGTGGCACGGAGGGCGAGGGGAGCCACACCGAGGAGTCCTCAGCACCATCCACCTCAGCTGAGGACCAGAGCAACTCGGAGGATGACTCCCTTATGGAGGCGGGTGTCAGCAGCCACCACACCCCAGCTAGTGTTGCTGTCCCCGCCACCACCAGCACCACCACCGCCCTCCCATCGGCTCCCATTCCCCAGGTCCGTGGAGGCTCCCATGTTCGGGAGCGTGTCTCCTTTGGGCCAGGCACCGCACCCCTGCCCCTGTGTCCCCTGCTGCCCTGAGTGAGGAGTCTGTGTACCTCCTTCGCCAGCTCCATGTAGGGCAGACAGCCATGCTGAGTGTCCTCCATGCGCACACCGCTCTGTTGACTCAGCTGGTGTCGTTCATGGAGGGCATCTCATCGGGCATGTCTGACCTACAGAGGGGCAATAGGTCCATGGACTCCTCCCTGACGGCAGCAGTGTCCCTCCTCAGACAGTCCCTCACCCCTCCTGCCTCTGCTCCATCCACACTCCCCAGCACCTTACCCGTCCCAAGCACACACACACCGGCACACACCAGCACACACACATCCAGCACACAGACACACACGCCACAAACAAAACGCACACGCACGCACAGTCAGGGGACTGAAACCAGACTCACAGGGGATGGGGCCCTGGAACACACACACGCATCCACGAGCACTGCGCAGTCCTCAGTTGCCTCTCCCTCCAAAACACCCTCCCTTGCCTCACCTGCAACCCCAAAGACCCAGCGCCTCTTCCTCAGTGACCTCGGCCTCTTCCCCTCCGATCCAGCTGCTCCAGCATCCAGGGGGAAGAGGAAGCCCACCCAAACGGAGCAGAGTGCCCCTCACTCCCGGACACCCTCCCCCAGGTGCAGACAGACTGAGGCCCCCACCCGCAAGTCCCCCCCGGAGTCGTAAGAGCAAGACCCCGCCGCCGCCCTGCAGCTCAGGCACCAGGTCTCCTTCCTCCATCCCTCAGGCCCCCACTCCACAGGTGCCCCCACCACACCCTGCCCCAGGTTCCCCCACCCACAGATATACCATCCCCAAGAGGATCCGGCCTTCTCCCCCTGCCACTTGCTCTCCCGGCACCACACATCCCGCTGCGCTTGTCTGTGCCACTGATGTGGTGAGGGTGTCCTCCCCTCTGTCCAGCCCACCTTGCCTGTTCCCCATTCTCCTCCCCTGGTGGTAGGCACTGCAGTGGAGTCCACTACCACCCTGTCTGACTTGGGCACTGCAGTGGCGGACCTGTCCACTCCATCTGCAGGGTCCACTGCAGTCGTGCCGGCACCCACAACATCTGAGTCATGCCCCCCAGTTGTGCCGGCACACACCATGTCAGACACCTCCACTGCAGTTGTCAGTGGCTCTCCAGCACCCACCACCCCTTCCCTGCTTCCTCCTGGTGAGCCCTGATCCTGTCCCTGCGGTGCCTGGCCTGCCCCCCGGTTGCCCCTCCTAGTGGATTGTCCCTGGTTTTGTGCAGGCATGCGTAGGGTGACATCTGCCACTGTCACCAAGTTTGGACTTTGACAATGGACTGGCCATTGGCCTTTGTGTTTTTCCTGGACTTTGTTTTCATTCCACACATATGCTGAATAAAGCAACTTTCTGTTCTCTAGTGCTTATGCTTCTGATGTACATGTTGTTGATGATGCTAACCATGCCCTTGCTGCAGTGATGGTGATATTTGGTCTCATGATAATGAAGTGTTACTGTGCAGGAACCCATGTGGTCCAGGGGGAATGTGTCCTATCCTGTGGTGTATCCATGTCATCCATAGCAGCATCTGAGGGTGTCATGTGTTCAGTATTTGGCAATGGGATTTCCTACTTAGATTAGCTATTTCACATCTGTGGCTTCCACCCCTGCACATCTGTTGTGCCTGCCATTGTTCAATTCGTCTACTTCCCTGACCGTGTGGCCATCTCCACTGGACATGCAGGTTTGGGCATCAATGGGGAAGGACTCATCCGTGTAGTCAGTGCAACATTGCTATACAAGTGTGTTGGATCTGTGCTGATGATTCCGTTGGCACTTCCATGACCAGGCTGATGTGACGGGAGCCCTCATTTGGTGCTAATTGTTGATTGTGTGACCAAGTGCTCAGCTGACATGATGGGGCCCTACTGAGGCAACATATGGCACAGCTTTCCTCACACAGGAGTGGAGTCCCCTCATGGCAGTGTGTACTCCTGTGACATTGCCTGCGCCCAAGGTGTGTGTTGTATGTGCATGTCTGTGTGTTCACTTCCGTTTAGCTGTGCATGCTGTGTTCCCTAGTGTTGTACCTGTTTGTGATGCTTGCTGAGTTGACCTATGTTCCCCCAAAGTCTTCTCCTGGGTTCTCTGTGATGTGGGTGCATGGCACATTACTGGTCATCAGGGTGTCACCCATAGGTGTGTTTGCTGTCAGGGCTGAGTTTGTGTGCAGACGCAGATGGGTCACAGTCAGGTTTCCCCTTGGCACTTGTTGTTTGCCCCTGTCATGTGATTTCCAGTTTGTGTTATCTTTCAGTGATTGTGACACGTTGTGTGTGTGACTGCTGGCACTCCTCAGGGTCCGGGCTGCAATGTTGGTTGTTGTCTATGTGTGTTCTTTGTGGGTGACCTTGGCTTCTTCATTGGTGTGTGACTGTGGCTGGGATCCCATTGGTTGGTGTGGTATTGCCGTCATGTCCATGTACAGCGTAGTGTGCAGTGTGTCAGACATTCAGGAGTCTTGTTGAGTGGCCATGTGTGATGTGTTTCTGCACCTTGGTTCCCACCCACCACCCTGGAATAGTCATGGGTGCATGTGCAATGTCACCAGTGCATGTGTGCTTCACTGCTGCACATTGTTGGAGGTCGAGGGGTGTGGTGTTGAGTGTGTGCAGATGAGAGTTGTTGCCCGGCTAGGCCCCTGCCTCCATGTTGGCCTTGGCTTACTGGCCATGCTGATTGATTTGTGCTTGTGTAGGTGTGATGGTAGTTTGTTGCTCAGGACACATGACTGTGGTTCACAGTGTGAACCACATTTAGCTTTGTCATCACAGTGGGATTGTAATGCAGCCCAGGGTCACCACATTGTGGGGGCCCTGGGGGTGGTGCTGTGGTGTGTCTGTGTCTTGCTGTGTCAGTTGCTGTTCCTACGTGCCTGTGTGACATGTGTGATTTGTGCTCCCTCTCATCTGACAATGCCTGCTTGCCCATATAGGGGATTTGGATCCATGAGTTACCTTTGTGTGGCACTGTATGCACATCTGTATGATTGGTATTCAGGTCTCCTCATGTGTTGTGTGGTTGCCTGGGGACACTGGCACCCCCCCTCACCTGTTGTGTATGATGTGCAGTGTGGGTCTGCCTGTTTGTGTTTGTGCATCTGCACCACTGCATTGGCATATCTTGGGTGTGCCATTGGCTGTATGTAGTTTGGTGGGTTTCCCCTGCTGTCCCTGGGACTCCTAGGTCATCGGTCAGCACAATGATCATGGTTTGTGTGTCCCATTGCTGCCATGGTATGGTATCTGTTCACCTCACATCTGCAGTCTCCACAGGGTATCTGCATTTGTGTGCCCATTGGTGCGAATATGTGGGTCTGCATTCTGATGGTCACTTCTGTCATTGTGTCATTGATGAATGTTGACAGTGTCAGCCCCCATGGGTGTTGTTTGTCTGCACATGGCCAAAGGTATGTCTTATTTGCACTGCAGTATTTGCCTCCCCCAATCTATGTTGCAATGGGACACATACACTACTTTGCCACTGATGTGTTTTTTGTTCTGTGACCAGGAATCATCCATGCAGTTTGGCAGTTGCAGCTCTTTCTTTGTCAACACTTACCTTTTGGTCACTGTGATGATGGGGGTTTAGACCCCATTGCCACAATGTTCAAAAGGTGCTTCAGCTATGGACCCCACACTTACCTTTTGGTCACTGTGATGATGGGGGTTTGGACCCCATTGCCACACTGTTCAAAATGTGCTTCAGCTATGGACCCCACACTTACATTTTGGTCACTGTGATGATGGGGGTTTGGACCCCATTGCCACACTGTTCAAAATGTGCTTCAGCTATGGACCCCACACTTACCTTTTGGTCACTGTGATGATGGGGGTTTAGACCCCATTGCCACAATGTTCAAAAGGTGCTTCAGCTATGGACCCCACACTTACATTTTGGTCACTGTGATGATGGGGGTTTAGACCCCATTGCCACAATGTTCAAAAGGTGCTTCAGCTATGGACCCCAACCTTGCCTTTTGGTCACAGTGATGATGGGGGTTTGGACCCCATTGCCACACTGTTCAAAATGTGCTTCAGCTATGGACCCCACACTTACATTTTGGTCACTGTGATGATGGGGTTTGGACCCCATTGCCACACTGTTCAAAATGTGCTTCAGCTATGGACCCCACACTTACCTTTTGGTCACTGTGATGATGGGGGTTTAGACCCCATTGCCACAATGTTCAAAAGGTGCTTCAGCTATGGACCCCACACTTACATTTTGGTCACTGTGATGATGGGGGTTTAGACCCCATTGCCACAATGTTCAAAAGGTGCTTCAGCTATGGACCCCAACCTTGCCTTTTGGTCACAGTGATGATGGGGGTTTAGACTCCATTGCCACAATGTTCAAAAGGTGCTTCAGCTATGGACCCCACACTTACATTTTGGTCACTGTGATGATGGGGGTTTAGACCCCATTGCCACAATGTTCAAAAGGTGCTTCAGCTATGGACCCCAACCTTGCCTTTTGGTCACAGTGATGATGGGGATTTGGACCCCATTGCCACAATGGTCATGGCCTGCTTGCATTGTGGGGGCCACACACATATATGTGTGGCACATGTGCTAGGGGGTCACATTGTATGTTCAAAGTCATGTTCGGTGTTGTAGGCATTTGACACAGTCTACACACGCTTGTCATGGTGTTGGGGGATGTCTTTTTCTTGCATTCCCTAGGTTGTGGTGTGCTGGTTGTGTCATGCATTGTCCATCCTATGAGTGGGGGTGGTAGTGGTGGTAGGCATCCAGACCCCCTGGCTAAGGGTGGTAGTAGTGGTAGGCATCCAGCCCCCCTGGGTGAGGGTGGTAGTAGTGGTAGGCATCCAGCCCCCCTGGCTAAGGGTGGTAGTAGTGGTAGGCATCCAGCCCCCTGGCTAAGGATGGTAGTAGTGGTAGGCATCCAGCCCCCTTGGGTGAGGGTGGTGGTAGGCATCCAGCCCCCCTGGCTAAGGGTGGTAGTAGTGGTAGGCATCCAGCCCCCCTGGGTGAGGGTGGTAGTAGTGGTAGGCATCCAGCCCCCCTGGCTAAGGGTGGTGATAGGCATCCAGCCCCCCCTGGCTAAGGGTGGTGATAGGCATCCAGCCCCCCCTGGCTAAGGGTGGTAGTAGTGGTAGGCATCCAGCCCCCCTGGGTGAGGGTGGTAGTAGTGGTAGGCATCCAGCCCCCCCTGGGTAAGGGTGGTGGTAGGCATCCAGCCCCCCCTGGCTAAGGGTGGTGGTAGTGGTAGGCATCCAGCCCCCCCTGGGTAAGGGTGGTGGTAGGCATCCAGCCCCCCTGGCTAAGGGTGGTAGTAGTGGTAGGCATCCAGCCCCCCTGGGTGAGGGTGGTAGTAGTGGTAGGCATCCAGCCCCCCTGGGTGAGGGTGGTAGTAGTGGTAGGCATCCAGCCCCCCTGGGTGAGGGTGGTAGTAGTGGTAGGCATCCAGCCCCCCTGGGTGAGGGTGGTAGTAGTGGTAGGCATCCAGCCCCCCTGGCTAAGGGTGGTAGTAGTGGTAGGCATCCAGCCCCCCTGGGTGAGGGTGGTAGTAGTGGTAGGCATCCAGCCCCCCTGGGTAAGGGTGGTGGTAGGCATCCAGCCCCCTGGCTAAGGGTGGTAGTAGTGGTAGGCATCCAGCCCCCTGGGTGAGGGTGGTAGTAGTGGTAGGCATCCAGCCCCCCTTGGGTGAGGGTGGTAGTAGTGGTAGGCATCCAGCCCCCTGGCTAAGGGTGGTAGTAGTGGTAGGCATCCAGCCCCCCTGGGTGAGGGTGGTAGTAGTGGTAGGCATCCAGCCCCCTGGCTAAAGGTGGTAGTAGTGGTAGGCATCCAGCCCCCCTGGGTGAGCGTGGTAGTAGTGGTAGGCATCCAGCCCCCCTGGGTGAGGGTGGTAGTAGTGGTAGGCATCCAGCCCCCCTGGCTAAGGGTGGTAGTAGTGGTAGGCATCCAGCCCCCCTGGGTGAGGGTGGTAGTAGTGGTAGGCATCCAGCCCCCCTGGGTGAGTGTGGTAGTAGTGGTAGGCATCCAGCCCCCCTGGCTAAGGGTGGTGGTAGGCATCCAGCCCCCTGGCTAAGGGTGGTAGTAGTGGTAGGCATCCAGCCCCCTGGGTGAGGGTGGTAGTAGTGGTAGGCATCCAGCCCCCCTGGGTAAGGGTGGTGGTAGGCATCCAGCCCCCCTGGCTAAGGGTGGTAGTAGTGGTAGGCATCCAGCCCCCTGGGTGAGGGTGGTAGTAGTGGTAGGTATCCAGCCCCCCCTGGGTAAGGGTGGTGGTAGGCATCCGGCCCCCTGGCTAAGGGTGGTAGTAGTGGTAGGCATCCAGCCCCCCTGGGTGAGGGTGGTAGTAGTGGTAGGCATCCAGCCCCCTGGGTAAGGGGTGGTGGTAGGCATCCAGCCCCCCTGGCTAAGGGTGGTAGTAGTGGTAGGCATCCAGCCCCCCTGGGTGAGGGTGGTAGTAGTGGTAGGCATCCAGCCCCCCTGGGTGAGGGTGGTAGTAGTGGTAGGCATCCAGCCCCCCTGGGTGTGGGTGGTAGTAGTGGTAGGCATCCAGCCCCCCTGGGTGAGGGTGGTAGTAGTGGTAGGCATCCAGCCCCCCTGGGTGAGGGTGGTAGTAGTGGTAGGCATCCAGCCCCCCTGGGTGAGGGTGGTAGTAGTGGTAGGCATCCAGCCCCCTGGGTGGTGGTGGTGGTGCGCATTCAGGCCCCTGTGTGCATATGTGGCATTGGTGATGGGCATCCCGCCCCTATGGTGCTGCTGTTGCTGGTGTAAGTATATTCTGCATCCCTCTGTGTGTGTGTGATGTGTCGTGTACGTGTTGTATGTGTTTTGTGGTTGGTGTCTGACTTACCTTCTGCGCCGTACGCGTCCGTGCCTGTTCCGGTAGTAAATGTAGAATATTGGTATGATCGGGACGAAGGGATTCATGGTTGGTTCGTGTCGTTCGTCCTTCTCGTTGCTTCGCGTCGTCCTCGTCGCTTCGCGTCGTCCTCGTCGCTGGCGTGTTCGCCTCATAGCCGTGGATTGTGTTGTGGCGCGAATCGAAGCTTATGTGCGCCTCTCCCGGATGCTTTGGCGTTCCGTGCGTAGCGACGGGTTCGGCGCGTACAAGAAGCGCATCGTACTTGTTCGGCCGGACGGAGCTGCATTTTCCCTTCCGTGCGACTCGATTCTGCGTTTCCGGATTCGCCTCGGTCGGAGTACAGGAACTGGATTGGGTGAGTACGGCTCGGCCGGATTCTTTGCTGTTGTGCGCATCGTACTTACTCGTTCGGTGTGCTGTACGGATCGGTCGGGAAACAGGCATTCGCATGGCTTTTTTCCCGACCGAATGGTATTGGGTGCGCCTCCGACCGAGATCGGAATCGGCCCCTTTGTCCCCAAAAGTCAACGTGGGTTCCAACCACCTGCAACCACCGGCACAAATTAAGCATCATATGTGTACTCCCTTATTAGTGAAGGGAGAGCAGGTGACATTTAAGAGTGAATATTAAACTTTCATACAAAGGGATGCTCTTAAGGGAAGTTCTTAAATTGTATTTTTAATTTCTTCAATATTTTGGGTTATTTTAGTTTTGAAATGCCCTAGGTACACAAAGTCGGTAAATTGATGCAGTTAGGGCCGAGCCAGTTTACCACTAATATAATACAGAGTATAGAAATGTCATGCCTCCGATAGGGCCAGAGTCATGAGTTGGATCTGCTGTATGCAGTGTACGCTTATGCTTATACATTTCTGATGCTTTCGCACAGGTGTGCGGACCTATGAGTGGACCAGTTACAAATTATTGTGACTAAATATGTGTCTGTTGTCGGCTCAGCAAACCACTAAGATTTCATTACGGATGTCAGTGCACGATCGAAAAGTCGATGACTAAAAGATAAAAAACAATTTCTGTGTAGAATCAAGTATAGCTCACAAAAGTTAGTCTCCAGCAATGAAGACACCATTTGAAAACAGGCGATCTGTCTCTCACATTTTCTTAACTCCTCCAGCTATATGTCTTAGCTCCTGACTGTCAGAAGTGCATGCTCTAAATGACCAAGTTAGCACTGTGAAGTAGACAGAGCAGCTTGGAAATACACAGGAGCAGCTCAACTCACACACTGTTTTTGTGTTAGTTCCTAAGACCCTTCAGGGGGTCCAGATTGTGCCCAACCTGGGAAGGGCCTTCAGCACATGGTTTAGGGTCCGGGTGTAAGGCGCTCCTACAAATACATTGCGGCAAATATCAGTTTCTCTGCAGGGGAGCTCCCAACAATTATGATGAAGGAGTTTATGGACTCCCCAGTGGGCGTGCAGACGGTGCATTCTGTGAGGGAATCTCTAGGGACTCCCTTTTTTTTTATCTGTTGAGGGCGCCTTGGAAACCACTATACCCCGTCCTAAAGGACACCAAAGAGTCACACTAAGCCTTGCATACCCTCCTGGCTGGTACACAGTCAACGCGCCCCTTAGAGCTTTCCTTAGGTGCCTGGGTCTGTAATATCACTCATACATATAGGAATACGTGTTCCCTCCAGCAGTCCTCCCGATGCACTCAGGGACATCTTAAGGATTTTGGGGGCCCTGGGCCAAAGGTATTTTGAGGCCCCTGCTAGGTACAGCTTTGAATTTATGATCCAATTTCAGCTATTTCATGCCCTTTTTGGCAAGGTCAGTGACAGTGCACAGGCACACTCGTCCACATTCTAATTGTGTTTACATCTAATGTTCAGGGATAGTGACTTGTGTTTTCAATATTGTAACACAGCAGCAGCTCCCTAATATTACTGCAAATAATCTCTGTGACCCCCTCCCATTTCTCATATGTAAGGTCCTGTCTTGATCTAAAAGAATCCTTTTTTATGGATGCTGCATGAAACCAAACAACATTTCTTTGCAAAATGTCTGCAGTAGACTCTAACACATCACCCACATTAAAACTAAATTAATTAAAGAAAAACGGTATTTATAACAATCTGTTTAAGAATTATTTATGGTAATTAGGGCAAGACTCTGCAGAACAGGGCTGGCTCTATCAGGGGTCCCTCAAAAGGCTGGGGCCCTGGGCCAAAGCCCACTTTCTCCATGCCTTAAAACGTCTCTGGGTGTACTGTGGCTGCCAGATCACTCACCAACTCCAACTCACGCGATCCTCCAAAGCCACCCCTTCTCCCGTACCCCAGCTCTCACCCTGCTCATCAGCCTGGCCTCGCAGATGACCCTTGTAGCCCAGTAGCACCAGGGGGCACCGGCCCACCATTCCTGGGGCCCCACATCTGTTCAAGGCCTATGAAAATGTGAGAGACGCGAGTCTTGGGCCCCCCCACCACATTCTTCAGCCACTGCTAACAGGACTGCATGCACACTTGCTTCCTATGTCCTACTTCCGCTCCCCACACTGCAACCCTCGCTGCAGCGGCTTGCTACACCAGGGCACCACTCAAGGTGACTCTCCGACCTGTACACACTGGAAAAGGAAAGTGAGAAGAAGGGATACAAGGAACACACAGGAATCATGAACATGCCTTCGATATGTGGAACTGGCAAATAGCAAACCAGGAGGTCATGGTATAAAACTGGCTGCTAAGAAGGGTTCCTGTGGCAAACCTTCAAGGTTCTGGTCAGGATAAAGAAAGGTATAAAAGTATGAAGAAATTTGACAGCAGAGTCTTCTCTTTTCCCACATCCTGCCAGATGTTTCATGGCAGAAGCATCATCTCTTTGGCGTGTCACTTACCTTAATCGAAAAAGGAGAAGGTCCTGGAGGAAGCCTGAATTACCCTGAAAGAAGCTGGGGTCATGAAGTTGCTGTTATTCTGCTGTTTACTTTCTGTGTTATGTTGTTGCTGTCCCGCTGCAATAAAGAAAGAATTTGGAGTATGGCTCGATCTATCGCCCTATCTCCCAAGCTTGACATTCCACCCAAATAATAAGTGGAGATAGTGCTTGTGGCATCATAAGTATTTCAGTCAAGTGATGACCTCACCGGAAGTGGAAGGCATTTCACTTAAATAACATCACAAGAAGATATGGAGAAATGTCTTAACTTCAATGTTTTGTTCTAAACCAATGAAGAAAACTCCTCATGGATTCCGGGTAATCTTAATACCCTCACCAGACTTCAATGCAGAGCTTACCACATCCCTATATAACAACGGAATCATCCTCATTCAAGCATCTGACAGAAATCTCAATCAGTTTGACAATGTCTTTATGAGAATTATAAATAATTTGGATAATATTGGGCAGGTTAATCCCCCGAATCAAAGCCCTCCCACAGCTCTGATGCCGCCTGTCACATCATCCAACTATACTGCAGCAATCGTCGCTCCCCCATCTCATCAGACGTCAAACACAACCCCTCTGAAAACTACGAGCTCAACAATGATGAAGATCCAGGATTTACTATATCCAACATTATCTGTCTGAACACCAATGTAGGTGATTTGCCCGCCCCCTTTACTCTCATGAATCCGAATCACAAAGCGCCCCCACCTGAAGTTGGTACATCTAATAATAGGGGAAGTTGCAGTTCTAACAACTTCCTGAAACCGACTCTTTTCTCGCCCCCACATAGTTCTCACCCCACCCCAGTACCCCGGGTGTCCTCTTCCTCTCAACCTATCAGGCAGTGACAGCTAACAGGTTAACTCTTCTTACCCATCACCCATGCTCTTCCCCCAGTACACCTTCCTTGAGCCCGCAACTGCACAGCCTAATTTCCGCGTGCCTCCTCGCCCATGGGGACTCCCAACTCCCCCCCCCACTACCACTGTCACAGAGGGGCCGCTTCTACTATCTACCTCAGTCCGACCTCCGTAGAAGATAAATTGGCTGACCTCAAGCAGGATCTTCAACTAGTTAAAGCTAGCCTGCAGAACCTATAACTCTTTTCAGTGAAGATGGAAAAACTTTTGATGATTAATTAAATCACTGAGATTAATCTTCTCAGCACTCCTGCTACAGGCAAGCATTGCATGAGAATACCTTCATCCAGGAAAAACCAGCTCATTTTTCTTGGGAAAACTCGACCCTATCCTAATCACCACTCTAGACCCCATAGGTCTACAAACCATTTGTTCGCGGATGTCATCCACTCCCTCCTTCTGTCATATAATGGCCCTCGCAGTGTCTCTCAACCCTCGGCACACAATATTCAGCCTATACCTTCCAACCCATTTAGAGAAACTACTGTCAAGCACAGATCCATGAACAAGAATAACCTAGTCCATGTACCCACATCACACCTAGAAACGGTGGCAACTAAATCACACATCAAATCGATGCTCCATAATTGCAGGTCAATGGTCAAACACGCTACTGATATTGCTGACCTTATTCTTACACATGACCTAGACATCATGATATTAATGGAACCATGGCTCAACGACTCCTCCTCGCCAATTCTGAACATCTTAGTGCCTCCCGAATATGACATCATCAGACTGGATAGACCTGTTAAAATGGGTGGCGGTATTGCATACATTTATCGCTCCATTCTCACCCTGAGACTCTTACAAATGGTGCAGATGTCCTCTCACGAACTCCTGAGTGTTTAAATCTGAAACAACAACAAGATTGTCTGTTTGCTCCACACGATCTACCATCCTCCTGGAGACAATCTTATCTTCATCGAACAAATGATGGAAATCATAGCCTCTAACTCTCACCTACCCTCCAACCATATCTTCCTTGGGGATTTCAACCTGCATTGGAAAGATACAACTGATCCCTCACTGTGTACCTTCAAGGCTTTCCTCTCAGACCTTAACCTCACCCAGGTTTGCAATGAACCCACCCACAACAAGGGCTCCACCCTCGATTTATTCAGAGCCAAGGATAACTTGATACAACTGGAAAGCATTTCACCATGTGACTGGTCGGATCACTACATAATGTCCTTTCACATACTAGAAAAGGTCATGTCTAGACAAGGTCAACCGCATAAGAACAAACAGTGGTCTAGGAATCTAAGTGACATTCATGCAATGGACCTAACCTCTCTTAGTAGCAACCTACTCCCTCCAACCCATAGCATGACCAATTCAGACAACCTCACTGAACACTATATACAGACCGTGACTAATATACTCGAAAAGGTTGCTCCGAAGCAACTCAAGAGGATACCGGTCAAACAGTCCAAACCTTGGTTCAACGGCTCCCTCAATGAGGAGCGTCGCAAACTAAGGCTCTCGGAAAGATTATGGAGAAACTCTCCCTCCAAAACTAACCTCAAACAGTTGAGGAGAGCAAGAAGTTCTTACAGTAAACATATCCACAGCACGAAAGCCGAACACTTTAGATCTCAACTAGACAATGCTATAAACAGACCTAAAAAACTATTAGAATCATAAAACAAAAAGCTAACCATTCAACCGACCTACAATCTGCTCCCAAGATATCTCTCCCCAGTGAAGAGGTATTCTCCGCACATTTTATCGAAACGTCCAGAAAGATTGAACTAGAACTGCATCACATAATAGGCTTCATTGGGCTCAGCCCATTACATCGACCTGCCTAACCTCAGAGAGTGCTCTGTCCTACAGTGGCATAGGCCTTACTCCAAAAAATAACACATCATGGAACAATCATCCAACTATACTGCAGCAATCGTTGCTCCCCCATCTCATCAGACCTCAAACACAACCCCTCTGAAAACTACGAGCTCAACAATGATGAAGATCCAGGATTTACTATATCCGACATTATCTGTCTGAACACCAATGTAGGTGATTTGCCCGCCCCCTTTACTCTCATGAGTCTGAATCACAAAGCGCCCCCACCTGAAGTTGGTACATCTAATAATAGGGAAGTTGCAGCTATAACAACTTCCTGAAACCGACTCTTTTCTCGCCCCCACATAGTTCTCACCCCTCCCCAGTACCCCGGGTGTCCTCTTCCTCTCAACCTATCAGGCAGTGACAGCTAACAGGTTAACTCTTCTTACCCATCACCCATGCTCTTCCCCCAGTACACCTTCCTTGAGCCCGCAACTGCACAGCCTAATTTCCGCGTGCCTCCTCGCCCATGGGGACTCCCAACTCCCCCCCCACTACCACTGTCACAGAGGGGCCGCTTCTACTATCTACCCATAGTCCGACCTCCATAGAAGATAAATTGGCTGACCTCAAGCAGGATCTTCAACTAGTTAAAGATAGCCTGCAGAACCTATAACTATTTTCAGTGAAGATGGAAAAACTTTTGATGATTAATTCAATCACTGAGACTAATCTTCTCAGCACTCCTGCTACAGGCAAGCATTGCATGAGAATACCTTCATCCAGGAAAAACCAGCTCATTTTTCTTGGGAGAACTCGACCCTATCCTAATCACCACTCTAGACCCCATAGGTCTACAAACCATTTGTTCGCGGATGTCATCCACTCCCTCCTTCTGTCATATAATGGCCCTCGCAGTGTCTCTCAACCCTCGGCACACAATATTCAGCCTATACCTTCCAACCCATTTAGAGAAACTACTGTCAAGCACAGATCCATGAACAAGAATAACCTAGTCCATGTACCCACATCACACCTAGAAACGGTGGCAACTAAATCACACATCAAATCGATGCTCCATAATTGCAGGTCAACGGTCAAACACGCTACTGATATTGCCGACCTTATTCTTACACATGACCTAGACATCATGATATTAATGGAACCATGGCTCAACGACTCCTCCTCGCCAACACTATATACAGACCGTGACTAATATACTCGAAAAGGTTGCTCCGAAGCAACTCAAGAGGATACCGGTCAAACAGTCCAAACCTTGGTTCAACGGCTCCCTCAATGAGGAGCGTCGCAAACTAAGGCTCTCGGAAAGATTATGGAGAAACTCTCCCTCCAAAACTAACCTCAAACAGTTGAGGAGAGCAAGAAGTTCTTACAATAAACATATCCGCAGCACGAAAGCCGAACACTTTAGATCTCAACTAGACAATGCTATAAACAGACCTAAAAAACTATTCGAAATCATAAAACAAAAAGCTAACCATTCAACCGACCTACAATCTGCTCCCAAGATATCTCTCCCCAGTGAAGAGGTCTTCTCCGCACATTTTATCGAAACGTCCAGAAAGATTGAACTAGAACTTCAACATGCATCACATAATAGGCTTCATTGGGCTCAGCCCATTACATCGACCTGCCTAACCTCAGAGAGTGCTCTGTCTTACAGTGGCATAGGCCTTACTCCAAAAAATAACGCATCATGGAACAATTTCAGACTTCCTGACGATGCAGAGCTCCGAAAAATCGTAATGTCACTAAAACCCTCTAATCATTTCCATGATCCCATGCTGGCCAAATTCTTCAAAGACTTTAGATCTGCCATCCTCCCTCTCTGGTCTTTGATTATCCATGAATTGCTCGTACAGGGTAGGATTCCCAACTGCCTAAGATAGGGCAAGTCACACCCATTCCAAAAAAGCCTAATTTAGACTTATCTGATCCCAACAATTTCTGACCAATTTCCAACATCATGACTCTAGCTAAACTTCTTGAGAAATGCGTACACTTGCAACTCTGCAATCACATCGAAGAGTTTCAGCTGCTTGACCAATACCAATCTGGTTTTAGAGCGGGACATAGTACTGAAATGGCCCTAACCCACATTGTTGATGATGCCTTGAGTCTACTTGAACAAAATGTGCCATGTCTACTTATCCTTCCTGATCTTTCCTCATCATTTGACATGATCAAACACGAAAACCAGATTGATATTCTGGAAAAAAGGATGGGGTTATCGGGTTCGGTCTTAAATTGGTTTGACTCATTCCTACAGAACAGAACGTAAAGAATAAAAGTGAATCATTCCCTCGCTAAGAGTATACCAGTTACAATTGGAGTGCCGCAAGGTTCCACACTCTCTCCAACACTCTTCAACTTGTTCATGGAACCCCTCACAGAAATCCTGAAACGTTCAAACATGCAATACCACATGTACGCTAATGATACGCAGCTTTATATGAAAATGGCCTCACTGGAAGACATCAAAACGCTGAACTGTGTTCTTCTGAAAACTCAACAATGGCTAATCACCTTTTGCTTAATACTCTCATGACTGAATTCCTTCTGATCACCCCGCCCGCCCGCCCACCCACTCCATACCCATTCAATACTGGCTCAAACATCTTACGGCCCTTTACTGCAATTCTCATGTTGTTGATTCCACTAGATCCTTAGGCATCACGCTAGACAAACACCTCAATATGCAAGACCACATCAGCGCAACAACTAGGGGAGCCAACTACCATCTCAACACTCTTAGGAAAATCAAGCCGTTCCTACCTCCTGTGGATCTGCAACTTGCAGTCCAGTCCCTAGTGATCTCCCGTGTGGAATATGGAATTGTGACCTTGGCTGGGCTTCCCAAAGCTAGACTGACCCACCTTAGGGCCACTCTGAACTCTGCTGCCAGACTCATCACGAGCTCTCGAAAACATGATCACATCACACCTGACTTAATTCAGCTCAACTGGCTATCGCTCGAAGATCGGATTAGGTTCAAGATTGCCTGCCTGACGCACAAAGCGCTCCACCATAATACTCCCACTCACTTGGCAAATAAGCTTGAACTCTATTGGTAAGTCTCGGTTACTAAGAAGCTCCAGCACTCACCTGATGAAACTGCACAAATTCAAAAAGAAAGGAACATACCACAGCGCCTTCTCGGGTCTGCCCCCAAGAATTTGGAATGCTCTTCCACCCGATATCCGTTCCAACCCTTCGACCTCCTCATTCAAAACACAAGTCAAAGGACTTCTCCTGAATAACCAGCTGCAACAACTGTCCTGAAGACAATATAACGAATCTTTTTATACCCTAGAGAAAACATGGCTATCTCATTTGTTTGAGACATTTTGGGGATGCAACTTATGCTCTCGCTACATGTTCCTCATGTTTGGTTTCGCTCTTATTGTATTGGGGTTGGTTCACTACAAATGTTTAGGATGTTTATTTGCTTAGTGACTAATCGTATCCTTTTTCTGATGTACAGCGCTCTGATACCCTTTTTGGGTCATGTTCGCACTTTATAAAACTTTTCAAGTAAATAAATATCCCATATAATGGATAAAAAGCCTACACGTGTAAAATGGTATAAAATAAATCAGTAATGTCAACATCTTGAAAGCTGATAAAAGGCAGAATTAGAGTTTGCAATGGGATGCATGGGGGGCTAGTTTCTCGAATCATGCCCCTGTGAACTCTTATTACCACCACCAGAAAACCACCCATCAGTTCATTGACTGATCCTGCCAAGGGGGCGATCACAAAAAAACAAAATCACTGGGATTTCAGCTCAGCTAACAGCTGAGCGCCTCATGAGTGTGTGGGGCTCATCGAGAACCTCTGGCAGCCCCTAAATCATATTGACTCTTTAGGAAGTGGGCGATCATATATTTCAGCTCTCTTAAGAGCTGAGAGTCTCATGAGCCTGTGGAGTTGACTCCTGGCAGCCTCTAAATCATGTGCAGGGCTGGACTGGGGAACCAAAAGCAGCCCTGGCAAAATGTTCAAAACAGCCCGGCTCAATATGTCTCTTTGCGCAAACACTCTCTTTTTATCTATCCATTCTCTCTTTCCTTCTCTCCTCTCCCTCTCTAAACACTTTGTCTCCACTTCCCCCTCTCTTTCTGTCTCTCTTGAAGCCTGCCTGTGCCTGCTGCAATTACGTCAGGGAGCTGTGGAGAGTGACTGAGGCAGTAGGCGTGGTTCTGGGCTGTCAAACCCGGCCTCCAAGGGCTCTGGTATTCTCGACCTGCGAGGGCCATGAAAACCCCTGGATGGGCCATGAATATGCCTGGGGGAAGCAGGCAAAAATCAATAAAGGTTTACCGAATACATGGAAAGGGAGCACTGCTGTGCCTGCTATATAAAGCAGCCTCCCGCACAGACCCATCAACTACTGACTAAGGGCATTACTGGATGTTGAAGTTGTTACATGAACTGCAAACTTGGGTTGCACACCAAAATCTTTTGCCATGCTTTAAACAGGCTTCCTTGCTTGTACATCAGACAAAATTTTAGCACTGCCTATGGTCGCAAATATTTTAATGATGGGGAACTTCTGTATGCTTGCTTCATGGATTTTGAAACAACATTTGATAGAGTTCATAGGAACGTATTGCCAAATAAATGTAATAACTGGGAAAATCCATACTGATACAAGCTATGCGGCAGCTATACAATAGAACCCCAGTTCAAATAAAGCTTAGCAGCACCTTTGATTTACCCCCTAGGGTATATATCAACAGGGGGTTGAAACAAGGCTGTGTGGTCACCTTTCTCCTGTTCAGCCTCTATGTAGAAGACTTAGGGGTTGCTTTGGCTAACCACAGATTTTGATTCCTACAGTAGGAATGGAACTTGACATCAGTATTGCAGTACGCAGCTGACACAATCATATTGAACGGAATTAGTATCAGCCTACAGCATCAATTAAGTGCTCTTTATGTGAATGGCGAAAACAACAAGACAGCAGTAATAACAATAAACACATATGTTTTAGTATTTGGCAAAAAGGTCAAGAAACCAGGGCGGTTGTGTAGGAATAGTCGAGATTTTGCCAAAATACCAGCCAACAGATACCTCGCACTGGTTCCACAAAAAGAGCAGTCATCATGATCAACGAGCATCGCTAAACCTAAAAACTGCTTCTTAAATATGTGTTGCACACATTATTTACTGACCTTGCAGGCCCAACAGCAAAGCCAATCCTAGATGCAGCAAGGGCCACATTTATGTGCCCTTTGGTCTGAGCTGCAGAGGCATAACCAGGGAAACTCTCAAAGAGATTGAGCACTGAACCATGTCTCTTACTCTGATTATTCAGGATACCTAACTCTACCTCACAAGAGAGCAAACTAGACTGAACTTTAGTCTAACCAAGATCACTCTGGGAATGAAGCCTGCTTTGTACTGATTTGACACCAAAGCAGTAATTCAGTGAGAGACACCTTAAAATTGCAGTTTTTGTTGGAGTTGCTTGGCTTAAGGGCTTCCCCCATATTTCCATGGTTTACATTCATACTTACACACTAACCTCATTGGATATGCAGGAGGTATGGCAAATTGGATTGGCGCATGGTGTATTTAAAAGGATACTGACGAAACATCTAAATGCCAAATCATACTGAGTAGAACTAACTAGTTTGCTTAAAGAAAACATACTGAGCTGGGGCTAACCACCTACTCCTTCAATAAGATGGAGAGGTATCTGTTAGACCTGCGTCTTATCTTTTGGCTTTACGATAAAGGTTTGGGCTTTTCTCATTGGGTTCCAATGCCAAGTGTATATAAACCAAAATCTTGCAAGTTGCTATAGATTCTACAATAACATCAAAAAGTTTCATGTGCATGTAATTTATTTTTTTCCCAAGTTGCAAAACAAATGAAGAATGAAGAAGGTATCTGAAATCTCCCTTCACAACACTGGGCATACTAAACTGCTTTTGTAGCAATGCCTTGATTAGGTGGGCAAGACCCTCAACTAACAAGGTGTTTTGTGATATGTACAGATATCGTATTGAAATCCAGGATGGAAATGGAAGCCCATTGAGTTGTAAAATATTTATTTTTTAATATGTCCAGGAGTTTAACCATGACTAAATTCATTTTATGGAACAAATCTGTTTTATTAAACATTTGAAAGGTGACTCAGAAGTTATACACAGCCTTCTGCCTACAACCACGTGGGCCGGCGGCTACCAACAGTGCTATCAAGGGCGAACCGGAGGCGCTGCAGTCGGGCCAACCTCTCGGAGGTAGACATCAAATAGTCAGTGCAACAGCCACTGTGTGGCCTGTAACTTCGACACCAGAGTGGCCCGTGGCAAGAGTCAACTAAAAGTGGAAAAAAACCATATAGAGAAAAAGGAAGCCCCCTCCCACCCGCCCATCCCTCCCATACCAAGAAGCCAAAAGAAAGGAGAAATTAATGGGGACTCCGTATTCGGGTGACATGTGCTATAGGGGAGCCGCGCTCCATTGACCCAGCCGTTCCCTTTTACGCTATGGCAGCGGTGTGTGCAGCTGATGGGGAGGGTATCAAGCGCAGGACCTGCAGGAGTTTGGGGCAGGTGACCTCGCGGAGATCCCTCGATAGTAAAGCTATGAATGGGGCCCAGAGTTCAGTGTATTTCTCGCCCTTCTGTGTTTGAATTAGGGAGAGCCGTTCCATTGCCAGTGTCATCCACAACCGATGTAACCATGTAGGGTGTTCAGGCACCGTTGTAGTGCCCCAGTGTAGTAGGATCGCCTGACGCGCCGCGAGGAGAGCCAATGCCATTTGCCTGCCGCGAAGCGACCGCAGGGGAAAGGTAAGAGGGTTGGGGAGCCCCAAGAGGGTGTACGCTGGGAAGCGAGGTATCTCTGTGTCAAAAGCCGCATCAATATCATTGAGAACCGAGTCCCAGTATCGCTCTAGTCGCGGGCAGTGCCAGAGAAGGTGCGCTAGTGAGCCCGCCATCCCACAACCCCGCCAACACTCCTCCGTGTGGTTTTTATTCCACTGATGAATCCGGGCCGGGGTGAGATACCAATAGGTCGCGACCTTAAATGCCGACTCCGTCCCCGCTGTATTATATGCTGTGTGGTGCGCTCTATAGTGTATGCTGTCCCATTCCTTATCTGTGAGAGCCCTGCCCAACTCTGACTCCCACCGAAGCTGTCCACGAGTGCGAACCCCCTTCTGACCTGGAGTAAGGAGCATATAGAGGTCAGTTATGAGGTGTTTATCATCCTCTTTCTTTGCTACCCATTGTTCGAAAGGAGTAAGCCTACGTGAGGCCTGTGAGAGGCACGCCCTAGATGTAGCCCAGTGTCGTAGTTGTAAATAATAGTATTCATCGGCGTGGGGAGGTCAAGGTCGGAGCGTACCCGGCTAAACGGAATGATGCCTTGAGGATCAAAAAGGTGTCCTAGTCTCTTAAAGCCCGCCTCTCTCCACCTCCGCGCGACCGCGGACTTCAAACCCGGAGGAAAATCTGGGTTATCCACCAGGGGCTTCATAGGAGAGGGAAAGGTTGTGAGGCCTTTCGCAGTTGCTACTGTATCCCACACTTTCATGGTGGCTGCAGTGACCGGGGAGGAGTAAAGGCCCCAAGCGCGGAGGCGACGGGGAAGCCAAATCTCCCGCCAGACATTTGCGCCAGCTACCGCTTGGTCCATGAAGGTCCAGTGTTTCTCCGACAGAGGGCGATTCCATTCCAAGACATAGCGCAACAGTGCAGCCTGTAAATATCTATGAATGAGAGGTAACCTTACCCCTCCGTCGTCTCTGGAGCGTGAGAGTTGCGCTAGGGAAAGGCGCGCCTTCTTCTTGCCCCATATGAAGTTAATTAAAGCGAGTTGAAGTGTCCGCACCGTACCAGGCGGCGGGGTTAATGGAAGGGTCTGGAATAGGTACAAAATACGCGGCAAGAGCGTCATTTTGACCGCTGCAATGCGGCCGAACCACAAGAGTGTGTGTTTAGCCCAACCGTCTAGAGTTTTCCGCGTCTGTGCCACTAGGGCCGTGTAGTTCACTTCCAGCGTACGTGGAATCGAGGGGGTCAAAAGGATGCCCAGATATGGGACAGGGTCATGTGACCAGTGTAAAGGGAGAGATCGTTGGAGTGCCTCTAGCTGTGCCTGTGGTAGGGACAGGTTAAGTACCTGGGATTTGGTGGGGTTCACTTTAAAGCCCGAAATTCGGCCAAAGGCCTCGAGTTCGTCCATTAGTGCCGGAAGTGACGCAAGTGGCTGCGCGAGGGAAAGGATGATATCATCGGCATATAGACTTACCTTATGGTACTCCCCCCCGAACTTGAGGCCTTGAATATCGGGATGGTCTCGGATGTTCTGTGCCAGGGGTTCCAGGTAGAGGGCGAATAAAAGGGGCGAGAGGGGGCACCCCTGCCTGGTGCCCCGCCCAATCTTAAAGGAAGCTGAGGAGACCCCATTAGCCCGCACGAACGCCCGAGGGGACTGATATATGCACTGTATCCAAGTGATAAAGCGGGGGCCGAAACCGAAGCTACGGAGGACGTCAAACAGGAATGGCCAGCACACCCTGTCGAACGCCTTCTCCGCGTCGACTGAGAAGAGTACTGCGCCGACCTGAGAGCGATGAACACTGTCAATGAGGTGCAGAAGGCGCTTGGTGTTATCGCTGCCTTGCCTCGTGGGGATGAATCCTGCTTGGTCCGGGTCGATAAGGCCAGCCATAAGGGGATTCAACCGCGCAGCCAGTATGCCAGTAAACTATTTCGCGTCTATGTTGAGCAGCGAGATCGGGCGGTAAGAGCTGCATTGGCTCGGATCCTTATTAGGTTTCAGGAGCACAGAGATCGCTGCCTCACCCATTGAATCTGTCATTGCCCCACTATCCTGAAAGGAGTTGAATAGGCGAGTGAGGAGGGGGCCAGTTCGTGACAGAACGTTTTGTAAAAAGAGCCGGGTACCCGTCAGGGCCGGGCGATTTGTCTAACTTCAATTTAGCAATGGCGGAAATAACTTCCTCCAGTCGAATAGGATTCTCGAGAGGATCCGCTTCTGCCTGCGGAAGGCGGGTGAATCGGCTCGCCGTCAGGTAATCCCGGGCGTCAGGTATATTCTGATGATCAGGGCTATAAAGGGTGTGATAAAAATCGCGAAATTCTTCGACGATCTGGGAATCTAAGTGGAGCTCCTCTCCGCTAGCGCTTTTGAGTAATGAGATGGCACCCGCCACCGCTTGCGCACGTAATTTCTGCGCCAGCACCTTCCCGCACTTGTCCCCTCCCAAGTAGAACTTATGCCGTAGGCGGATTAGGGCGTAGTCGGCCCTATCTAAATCGAGGCGTTTAAGGAGGGTTCGTTTCTTCTCCATCGCGCGCCACACCCGAGGTGCCCCGGTGCGTTTGTGTATCGCCTCTAGTTCTGTCACTTCCTGCTCAAGAGCTAGGCGGGCCTCCTTCCGTCTACGTGTCTCAGCCGAGGAGATGGCCATGAATGTCCCGCGCAGGACCGCTTTAAGTGCGTCCCAAACCACGGCAAGTGAGGATTCGCCGATATCGTTAAAAGATATATACTCCTTAATTTTGGAGCGCACCTCGTTGACCACCTCGGGGGAGTGTAAGAGACCCACGCGGAGCCGCCAACGGGCAGGTGTATAACCAATTCCCTCGGGCCGTAGGGAGAGGGATACATGTGCATGATCCGAAAGGGAGCGTACCGCTATTGACGTGTCTTGAACCCTGGGGAGGAGTGTATCGGAAACCAGTAGCATGTCTAATCGCGCATAGGTTTTGTGTGCTGCCGAGTAGTGCGTGTAGTCGCGCCTGTCGGCGTGTCGCAGGCGCCAGATATCATGGAGGCCATTTTCCGCTAACCAATGTTTCCCTTCGGGAGAGAGGGCTCCTATCTGCGTGTAGCGCTGCCCTGATCTGTCCCAGTCGTTATCCATCACCAGGTTAAAGTCCCCACCTACTACTAGCGCTGAGTCCGGTGACGCCAACCCTTCCGTCAAGTGTCTGCGAAGGAATGCTTCTTGTTGTGAATTGGGAGCGTATATGTTGAATAAGGAGAAGACTGTCGAGCCCCATTGAATCCTAAGAGCCAAAACCCTCCCCTTAGACTCATAGAAGGTAGACAAAACCTTGCCCTCAAATTTAGCCCCCAATAAAATGGCCACCCCATTCTTTTTCGCCGCTCCAGAGGACCAAAATTGGCGCGGAAAGCGGCGGGAACGCATACGTGGAGTGTCTTTAGCAAGTAAATGGGTCTCCTGGAGCATACAAATATCACCCTCCGACTGCTCGAGGAGTGAGAGAATCGCAGTGCGCTTCGCAGGGTGATTTAGGCCACGGACATTTAGGCTAACAATTTTCAGGGCTCTAGGCATAGGCAACGGGTAAGTGCATAATTGCTGTGCAGGGGGGACATAAGGAGCGCTGTAGAGGAAGCGGTCCGGGCAGGCGAGGGCGCGGGCGGAGGAGCAACAGGTGCTATACTTAAGACGGTAAGTCCCAAAAAGAAAAAAAAACCATGAAAGCAAGAAAGGAGAGCGAAAGAGAAGAAAGAACCCCAACATGAACAATACACAACTTTACGAGCCCACGGGGGCACAGTCCCAGAGGAGTATGAGCATATGGTGGCCAACAAGAAGACCAGACGTCGTGTGACTAAGGCTTGGGACAATGAGAAGAAGCAAGAGACTAAAGTTTGTCTGGTGGAAAATCTCCGGAGGGAATGGAGCCTCGATAGAGAGTTTCGGACTCGGTATCAGGAAGCTGGCGAGCCGCAAGGGGAAGTCCGGGAAGTCTGAAGGGGTGGACAACTCCAGGGCTCCCCCGGCTCTGCAACTGTACTCCCATTCCCGTGGTATAAGTGAGGGTGGCTCACGGCGTGCGTGGGTGGTCCTGGGACTGCGAGAGTGTGGAGAGGACTGCGTCGCGCTCCTTCGCTTCTCTTCCGGGCCGGGCCTGGTGGAGGTCAGAGGCTTGCCAACCGTTTGCCAGCGGGGGAGTGTTTTCTGGTCGGGCTTTGAGGGACTGTTCCTTGGCGTCAAATGCGTATCAGCAGAGATTCCCAGGAGGTCCATAGCTTCAGAGAGAGAGCGTATCTGTTTCAACTTCCCTTGGTGCTTGAAAATAATTCGAAATGGATGGCCCCATGAGTACGGAATCCCCTTGTCCCGAAGATGAGACGTAACGCAGCGGAATTCTCTCCGTTTAGCTAGGGTGGACGCTGCCAGGTCTTGAAAGAGGACCGGCGTGTGTCCTCTGAATTGGATCGGCTGGGCCACTCTCGCCAGACGTAGGATTTGTTCTTTCAGCTGGAAGTTATGTACACAGACCAGCACATCGGGCGGGGGGGCCTTTCCGCCTCTGGGGAGGCCCACACGGTGGACGCGATCCATCCGAATCTGTTGCGGACAGTCGTCACCCAGGATTTGCTGGAAGAGGGACAGGGCGTAGCCTCTCAAGTCTTCTCCTTCCGCCTTCCAGGGCACCGCACGGATGCGGATGTTATTCCGTCTGGATCGATTTTCCAGGTCCTCCGAGTGTGCCTGGAGGTCCAGAGTTTGGTCCTGCAGACGGAGGACCTCTTGTTGCAGTTGGTGAAGATCCTCTTCTCTCGCTAGGTCATGTTCTTCCAATACAGCTACTCTTTCCCCCACCTCGTCGACGTCGCGGCGTACGTCCTTGAGATCCGACGCGAGTTGCCCCTTCAGTTCCAAGATGTCCTCCTTTATGGCAGAAAACAGTTCCCGCATGAAAGCTTTTGTAGCCGGACCGTCCGCCTCGTCACTGGGTTCTGTGTGCCTTAGGTCTTTGGACGCTCCTTGGGACGTCTCGGAACCCCCGGGTTGTTGGAGCAAGATTTCTTTGAAGGACTTCTCTCTCCGGGCTCGGGCCGAGGCCATCCTTGCCCCCGATTAGGTAGGAGACAGGCAGAGGGTTAAGCGCAAGGCTGGAGTCGTACAACTGCTCCTGCTATAAGGCTATGCCCACGCTCCGGATCGAAGCGGAAGCCCAGAGGGCGCCAACCGTGGAGAGCCCGTCAAGGCTAGAAGGTCCAGTAGGAGGCCGTAGTGCAGTGTATCGGTGAGCCCCCCGTTCCGGGTCAGGCAGTCCGGGCCCGCAGTGCCCGGGGGGATGGTGGAGCCCAGCCGCCGTGTCGCCCGGTCCCGCAAACGCAGCGGGGGAGGCCGGTGCAGCAGCTAGTCAGGAGCGTGGACCCCACCGGACCACATCCACTAGATGTGGGGGTTTCTTGGCCCCCAGGACGATGAGTCAGGTATGGGGGCTACTGCCGCAGTATTGCGGCCAATCCGGCGCGGTCAGGGCCAGTCTGCAGGAGTGCCGTGCCTCTGGTTGTTCCAGGCGAATGCTGCAGTTGTCTTGGTGGTGCCAGCCAACGTCCGCCCCGGCCCGTGTTCAACCCCTAGTTAGTGTGGCGCGATGGGAGCGTGAAGCCGTCTAGTTTAGTGCACCCTATAGGAAGTCTCTGCACGGCCACCAGGAGTGTCCGCCCCAGGGGCTCCCCCGCCGTCTTTCAAGGCGCCTGGCCGCCCACCGCCAGTCAGGATGAGAGACCAGTCACTTAAGAGGCCTCCAGGCCGCTCAGCCAGCCGCCGCTCCCGGGCAATAGGGCAGCGATGATCTGCCGCGTAAGTGTCTAGCAAGGCTAGCAGCCCCGGGGTTGCTTAGGAAGGTGCTGCGTGGATGCTGTATAGGCCGAAGGGCCAAACGCCGGTGGTAGCGCGCCACTTACCGGGTGTCCTCAAGGCGCCGGTCGCTGTTGGATATGGATGCGCGACGAGGTGGTGTGGCAGCCAAGGCGGTCAATTCCTTCCCTGTGGGACGCGCTGCGGGCTGCACGAGTCAAGATGGCCGTCCCAGGGCCTACTCTCCACCTTTGTCGGGTCCCTGGGCCGCAGGGGCCCGGTGTAGCCGTGTCTGCGGCGGTCCCCTGCCGGGCTCATTCCCCTCTGGTTGTATCGCTGGGTGGGGCCGATCGCCGCCGAGATGAGGGGGACTAGTAGTGCCGCTGCTCCGTGCACCACAAAATGGCGGTCTCCGGTCGGGCCCCGCTCTAAGCCCGTCGTCTTGCTCTTCGCGGCGGAAGGCCCCCGCCTCCGGGACCCCCCGCCTGCGGTGCTGACAGCTGCCGAGGCGATGCGGACGCGCCGGCGCCCGCCGGACTCGCGCTGCAGTGCTGGGGTAAAGGTCTGCTAGACAGCGCTCCCAAGGCCTCCGTCCCGGCCGCGGGAGCCCCAACGACGTCCGCTGCGGAGTCCTGCCCGAGAGCTTAGGCAGCCTGGATTCCGGCTCACCGGTACACCGGAGTGAGCAGTAGCAGATGCCGTGCCGTTTCCCGCTCGTTGCTGTGCGGGGAATGGGGCAATTACAACGCTAGTAGAGTGATGGGGCCGGAGGAGCAGTAACTCGCGTCCTACCAAGCCTCCATCTTGGCCACGCCCCCCTAAATTCATTTTAGCTTCTTTGTGAGGCCAGACACTGCCAAACGTTTGAATTGTAACTGTAAATATTTATTGCTTAGAACCAGTGCTTGATATGAGGCAGTGGTTTCCATTGCTCGGCACCGACACCTAATTGTCGGCACCAGCACCTATGACATTGTGGCACTGTTTGTCTAATTTAGATATTAGCACAGCAGCTGTTTATTAATTCAATATACATAAAAAATGTGTATTTGTATTTTTGTACTTGTAGAACACGTTATACCCAAAGGTGTCAAAGTGCTAGCTAACCAAAGAAGCACCTACAAGAAAGACAACAAGACCCGTTCATCACAGCTGGAAAAGAACCAGTTTTTTAAGTGCTTACGAAAGGCAGCATGAGAAGACCAACTAGCAATGTGATTGGGAAGGAAATTACACAGCCTGGCAGCAGCCACGCAGAAGGATCACCCCTCCGCACCTGGCTTTCCGAAATCTCGGGACCTCTACCATCTTAAGAAAGGCAGACCTCAACTGTCTATTGGGCGCGTACCATTGGAAGGCCGTTCTCAAATGCATCAGCCCCTGGCAGTGGAGAGCGGTGTAAGCTAGACAAAGAGCTTTAAACTTCACACGCTTCACTACCGGCAGCCAGTGCAGAGAGCGGATGCCCTCTCTGATTGAAAGACGTTTAGGGACATCTAGGACCAGGCGGGCAGCCGTATTCTGGGTCATCTGGAGTCTATTTAGTGTGCCTCTATTAATATTGAGGTACAGGGCATTACATTAGTCAATGTGTGAGGTAATGAGCGCAATGACCACAACAACTCTAAGCTCAGTAGGGATGAAAGAAAAGACCTTCCTCAAGATTTTAATGGTGAGAAAACATGAACTGACAATCCTCTTTGCCTGAGTATCAAAGGAAAGGGAGATGTCAAAGACCACCCCTAAATTTTGAGCCTCAGTGATAGGGAGAGAGAGGGGGTCACAGCTCTGCCCACCACAGCTCTGACCATACTGATCTTTCCTCACCAAAAACCAAGGGCCTGATTCACAGAACTAACTTACGTCAAAAACGTAAAGTTAGTACCTTTGGTATTCACAGAATACACTTACTCATTTTGGTATTCACAGAATACACTTACTCATTTTGGTATTCACAGAATACACTTACTCATACTAACTTTATGTCCGCACTCGGGCCGGAGATTCCGGCCCGGTGGTGGAGATTCCGGCCGTTTGTGGAGATTCCGGCCCGGAGGTGGAGATTCCGGCCGTTTGTGGAGATTCCGACCGGAGATTCCGGCCGTTTGTGGAGATTCCTGCCATTTGTGGAGATTCCGGCCGGTTGTGGAGATTCCGGCCGGTGGCGGAATCTCCACAAACGGCCGGAATCTCCACAAACGGCCGGAATCTCCACCTCCGGGCCGGAATCTCCACAAACGGCCGGAATCTCCGGCCCGAGTGCGGACATAAAGTTAGTATGAGTAAGTGTATTCTGTGAATACCAAAATGAGTAAGTGTATTCTGTGAATACCAAAATGAGTAAGTGTATTCTGTGAATACTAAAAGGTACTAACTTTACGTTTTTGACGTAAGTTAGTTCTGTGAATCGGGCCCCAAGATCTCAATATTGTTGGTATTCAATTTAAGCCAATTCTCCTTCATCCAGTTGTTAATGTCCACCATATACTATTTAAACCTCTCTACCACCACAGTAACATCGTCTGCAATGGACACAATAATTTGCGTTATCATCTGCATACAAAAGAGGTCTTCAAACTTTTTGATGCCGAGACCCCCTTGTCAAACATTTTTAGGTGTAAGGACCCCTTTCTGACAAAAATTTCTAGAACTTGGTACTCTTCTTCATCGACAACTATCGACAACCATAAACGCCCCAAATTCCCACCGCAAATAATTTTTACAGTGGGGAAATATTATTAAACAGTGTTTAGCAAACCAAAGGTGAGTGAGCGTGGGGGTGTAGTCAAATGTGTAGCTAAACGCAAAAGGCCTCATTTATGAGGAATTGGCGTAGGGCAGCACTGCAAGTCTTCTTGCTGTGCTGCCCGATGCCACTGTGAAAGGGTTGGAATGCACCGTATTTATGAAATACTGTGCATTCCTGTCCTTTTCCCTTGCGGTGGTGCACAAATTACTGCATAGCACCAATATAAGTGGGATGTTTTTGTACAGGAAGGGGTGCCTTCCTTCACAAAAACAATCCTGAGTGGCGTTTTCCTCTTTCTATGTGAGCTGCAGAATGCAGCACACATGGAAAGAGGAACTCACGAGGAGCAATTAAAACATTTCTCCTCGTTACGCCTCCGCTGGGGAGGCATCCGTTTTTGGAGCTGCCCCAGGTTTACTTGATTTTGTAAATATGGAGCAGCATCAAAATCCATGGGTATTGCGTGGGAACCACACGCACAGCCAATGGAACACCTCCTTGACGCAGAGTAAGGCAACGCAGTGACTTGCGCTGCTATGTCTTACTCCATATCAATGAGGCCATGCACCACCTCATAGGTATGGATGAGACGCTTGTGCCGCCGGAGAATCAAAAAAAGTGATGCTCTGGCGATGCAAGCCTCTCATAAATAAGCCCCAAAATATTCTGTACGTTTTTTATGTCTTTCACCATCAGGTATCTTCATATAAAATAATGGGCAGCGTAATGACAAATAAATTTTAAAAGTTGTTACTCAGTGGGAAATGCACTGTAGTAGATTATGAAACCTCTATTAGTTAATGCACTGCAGAGGTCTATGTGTAAATCTTGATTGGTGCAGTGGAGAATAGTGAGGTGTATTTTTAGTGCTACAAGATCACAGCCTATGGCACTGTGAATATGCAAGTCATTATTTTATACTTGCATTACACACATTGTAAGATAGAGTGCTTCAAAACGTGCAAATAGTTTTACAATAAAATAGTGCTTCCAAAATGTAGATTTTAGTAATACCACAGTGTATGTAATGCAATTTATTTTTACATAACTGTCCCTTCATCACCTCTTTAGGGGTACTAGGGGCTGTGTACATGCAGTTAAAATTAAAAGCAAGCATTTCACAGCCCAGGTGTTAATTCTTTGCACTACATTCAAAAAAACAAATCTTTGTCATCACAAAGCTCGGAGTGATTTAATCAATTAAAGCCAGAACCAGCAACCAAGCACCCTTTACCCTTGCATATTAACTGATAACCATATTTGCATTTCATTCAGCCAAGCAGGCAGGAAAGCTTTTTACAGCACTAAAGACTCAATGGATAAAACTTCAGCTGATAACGATCTAAATTAGCTGTCCCAGGTGGCTGTCTTTTTCCAAAAGGAAAGCAAAGGTTTTGGATTGCAGGCACAAGTGAAGCTGGGGAATGTGCAATCCCCTTTCCAGGACTCCATGGCCCCCCTGGGGGTCCTGCCCCACAGATTGAAGACCTCTGGCATACGATGATACTTGGAAGCCATAGGATCGAATCAATTTGCCCAGAGGGGCAACATAAAGATTAAACAGAGTAGGACTAAGTGAGGAGCCTTGTGGCACCCCGCACGGTAGCAAGAAGGAGCCAGACCTAAAGTGACCACAGCTCACAATGTGAGATCTATTGGAGAGAAAGGACTCCATCAGGCCCAAGGCGGTGTCCCTCAACCCAGCCCAGCTCAGTCTATGTACTAGGTGGGAGGGGGACACCATATCGAACGCAGCTGAAAGGTTACCACAAATTACCACACTGTGGGTCAGTCCAGTGGAGGGGGAGAGGATCTCCCAGTGCCAGGGCCTCGTGATTAGCAGAGATACCATCTATGGTATGTCCTGGAAAATTCACCAATAGGCTGAATCCAAAGTTCTTCATAAGATCCAGAAACCTGGTGGAGCCCATACAACCAGTGTCCTCCAGATAGAAATTGAAATTGCAAAGAATAGAAAAATTGGGGCAGGCAATATAAGGTTCTTATGCTAAACTCCAAGTATCAATGAGCTTAGGGCGAGAGCCCGGAGGGCGATATACTAAAAGCCCTGAGAAAATGGAGTTGGTGTTGACATTAACTCTGAAATGTGCCATCTCATGAATACCAAATGATGCCGGACCGGCCAGCTCTAAAGCGCAATTAAAATAATCTTTAGAAATCATGGCCAGCCCTTCTCCTCTGCACAAAGATCTATCTAGCCTAGAGATAGCATAACCTGGGGGAACAGCGGTACAATATCTTGCCTAAGCAGTCTAAGTTCTGGGGGACCGTAATCAGCTCATGTATTTCAAGACTGTTCTTGATCATAGACCGGGCATTAATCAAGGCACAGGAGATCACCTAGAGCCAGGCCACCGTCATTAGAATGAGGAGAAGGGGATTGCACGTCCAGCGTGGACACATAGTGCCAGTTGCAGTGCAAGTAGTGTCCCAAGGGGGTACGTGCAGGGTTAAAAGTATCACACACTTCCTGCCCAATTTTAGAGCTACAGCCCATAAGCTCGGCGTGTGTATATTGGTATTTCTTACCCTATGGATTAAAACGGAAAGCATCTCTGGCCTCTGGCGCTGTCCAGGGCATACGGTCTTTCCTTAGGCATGCCTTTGGCGTGCCAGCGGCGCATCCGCGCATCAAGGAGCCTTTTATCCCTCACAATGCACATCAGGTGCAAGAAACTAGAGTGCCCCCCTTATCATTGCCATTGCCCAATAATGGCCAGCATGTGGAAGCCTCGACGTTACTGCAGGCTCTAACAGGCTCTGCGGGACGATGGAGGGGGCAATCAAATACTAAAAAATAAAACAATTAAAAGAATGTGCATTGAACATGTACCTGCTGTCAAATGCGGTTGTTTATAAAAAAAGCACACCCCATCAATAAAAAAAGTAATAGCACAGGATAAAGCCCAGCACAGATTAAAATAACAATAAAATTTCTCTCACAATGGGAACCCAGGGGGAGCATGGCACGAGCCGGTCTCCCCCTGTGCTGTTTCGCGCAATGGAACGGGCCACATTGTACGATAGGTGTAGGTAGGGGAGGGGGCGGGACTTAGGTAGTTTTTATATATAGGTGCTTTTGGCGGGAAGACACTTGCGGCGTCAGTGCCCAGGGGTGTACGAAGACTTTGTTGACGTATTGCTTTCCCTGTCAGGTACTTCGTATTCGGCGTTTAGGTAATTTTTGCCTGGTTAGTTAGCATGACCGATACCAAAGCTGTTCGCGACGCAATACGCTTTCTCTGTGACGCGGGGCGGAAAGACCTGTTACAGCCCGGTGTCCCTGGGGAAGCATGGGTGGGCCTTGAACGCCCAAAGCGTAAGGCGGCGGGGGGGGGGTAGCGGAGGCTGTTGCCGCTTGTTTACCGGCGCAGGCTAGGCTCCCAAATGTGCTGCATACCTCCTTTTCAGGGAATGTTTCGGGTCATAACCCCGCTCTACGGTCTCTCTCAGGGCCGTGTGCTGACGCGGCTGCCTCCGAATTCGCTCCGTCAGGGATTTCTGAAGCGGAGCAGCTTCCCTTATTTCCCGGCTCACGCAGAGGTCGTCCCGCAAAGCGTGTGTTGCCGCGGGGGGTGGAGCTTCCAGGGCTAAGCTTGCTGTGTCGCTCTCCCGCAGGGGTCCGAAGGGGTGGCGGGGTTTTGCAGGCAAGGTTCCTCCTTCTGGGCCGCGTAGACGGGCGAGCTCCTCTCCTGCCGGGTGAGGCCGGGGTTTGTGGCAGCTGGGAGTGCCTTGTCTTGCGTGACGTTGGGGCACCAAAAAGAAAACATTGCGCCCAATAGGAAGCTTTCTCGCCGGTCCTCCTCGCTTGTTGCCTATTAGAGTGACAGCGATGAGGAGGGTTTTTCTGAGCCAGCTATTTTACCGGCTCCTTCTGCCTCAGTTCTTTCTGCAATCCCTCTTGGTGGGGTGAGTTCAGGGCGCTTATATGCTGGGGAACAGGCAGCAATTTCTAAGGCTTCTAGTTTGCAAGTCCAGGCTTTCTCTAGTGCAGTGTCTGTGTTGGTGGACTCTCGCCAGGTATCAGGGCCAGACGATTACATGTTTATTGACCAGAATTTTGGCTCAGACGTTGAGCATGTTGTGGCTCCACATTTTCTCAGCTGTCAGGGCGATTCACGTGTTCCGCAGGTAGGGGTTGCTCATGAGGGAGAATATGCTTTATTTATAACGTACCCTGCTATTTCACAGCCTCCTTCATATTTTGACTCGGTCCTGGGTCCTCAGTCTGGTCAGTGGGTATGGGTTGAACCCTCAGAAGTGGCCCCCTCAGCAGCGTCAGGTGGCACGTCGTTATGGAGGGTGGAAGGGGGGCTGGACATAGCGCCTACTTCAGGCAAGTGCGGCTTGAAGGCTCAGGCGTTTTCCTCCACAACAACGGAGTCTGGAGGTTCCAGAGGTTTGACAGCAGAGCACAATGCGGCTTTTCTGCATTGGCCTGAAACCCAAGGACGATCATGTGCGGATGTTCCTTCATCGGCTGGACATTTGAAGCGGATGTCGGCTCATAACTGGAGGTTGTATGATGGGGGTGTGGGTGATGGGGAAAAGCCGGGAGTGAGTAATGCTGGGTTAGATATGTATGATGACAAACTGGATTACGGGGATGACAGCGATGAATTGGAGGAAGGGGAGTTGAGGGAGGGGGACTGTGCTGAAACCGCGACGGTTCCACACCTAAATAGTGGGGTTAAAAGGGGATTATTGGGGACAACAAATGTGCTTAGTGTATTACAGAAGTCAAGAGCGGACCGAGCAATGGTTCGAGATCGGCTAAGCGGCCCTCGACAGCGGGACGATCCCAGGGATTTGCAAAAACGTTCATCTCAGTTACCGTCAGGTAAGGCACAGTGGTGGGCCACGTGGACACAATCTGATCATAAGGAAAACAGCACGCGTTCTATTGGTGTTGGGGAGGGGACTTTGACTGCTGACTTGATCACTCAACCTGAGGCTGTAATGCAGAATTTAGGTACGCAGGACAAAGCTACTGGTAGTGGTCTGTTAGGCGCAACCTCTAATATTCAGCCAAAGAAAGTGATTGAGGTAACTCATTCTGATAAAGAGGAGAAGGAAGAAGATCAGAATATTCATAAGAAGCTTCCTTATATGGGTATTGCGATGTCATTGGGGTCCCACCTTTCTGACAGAACGAGAAATAGAATTTGGAGGCATGAGTTTGTAGATGTTTTAAAATTATTGCACAGGGACATCCAGGCCAAGGAGGGATCTAAGGAAGAAGAGTGGGAGCTTGCCAAACGGCCTAGGGTTCCTAAAACCATTGAAAATTGGACGTCAGCTTTCCTCATCTATGCCAGCATATATTGTGAACATAACCAAGATAGGGCAGTAGCTATGTTTAAATATATGGATATCATTCGCAAGGCCCAAATGCATTTTGGTGGCTATGCGTGGTTAAGCTACGATGAAGAGTTCAGGGCCAGGATCAGTATCTTTCATGACAAGCCATGGGGGGATGTGGATTCTGAGCTGTGGCTCCAATGGATGTCTTCTACTCACCCACCAGCCACAACACATACAGCAAATGGTTTGCCGGTCCCCTATCGGCCCTTTCAGCCTCATCCCGCACAGGCTGGGGCGGGTTGGTATGGGAGAGGACAGACACCGGTTTCAGGAGCCTGCTGGAACTTTAATAGGGGATTTTGTAACAGACAATTTTGTCATTACAAACACGAATGCTCGCAATGTGGGGGAAAGCATCCACTCACTCAATGTTTCGCGGGTTCCAAGTTTGGTGACCAAGGGAGATTCCAGCGGGGGAGGGGTTCAGCATTTCAATATCCACCAAAGGGCCCATACCCCAATTAGATTAGAGGTTTTAGAACAATGGTTGGGTTACTATCCAGACGTAGAGGCTGCTTCTAAACTATACTGGGGTTTCAGAGAGGGTTTTAAAATTGGATATCAAGGGCCTAGGCAGAGGAGATGGGCAGACAATCTAAAATCCGCTAAGGAACTTCCCCAGATAGTACAGCAGAAACTTAATTCGGAATTACAAGCTGGCAGAGTAGCTGGTCCCTTCTTGCAGAGTCCTTTTGAGAATTTGATTGTGTCACCTCTGGGCGTGGTACCCAAGAAGTCGGTGGGGGAGTATCATTAGATTCACCACTTATGCTGGCCGGAGGGTCAGTCCATCAATGATTTTATTTTTCCATCGGACGCCAGTGTGTCTTACGCTTCAGTTGATGATGCCTTGAAGTTGGTGAGGTCAGTGGGGGCAGGGGCGGAATTGGCAAAGAGTGATATTCAATCAGCATTTCGCCTTTTGCCTATACGCCCTTCCGATTTTGAGCTACTGGGTATGTTTTTCAATGGTGCTTTTTATGTGGACAAGGTCCTTCCCATGGGTTGTTCCGTTTCTTGCGCCCTTTTTGAGATGTTTAGCACTTTTTTGCAATGGTGCTTTACCCAGTTTAGTGGTCATGCTATGGTCTGCCATTATTTGGATGATTTCATGTTCATTGGTTCTGGTCACACTAATCAGTGTAGTTTGGCGTTGCAAAGGTTTCAAGACATGGCGCAGGACTGGGTGTCCCTTTAGCCCCAGAGAAAACAAAAGGTCCCAGCACAAGGCTAACCTTTTTAGGAATTGAGATTGATACACTGGATATGATAGCCCGATTGCCTGCGGAGAAAGTGCAAGAAATTAGGTCCTTTTTGCTATCTGTCATTGATCAGTCAAAATTGGAACTCAGGCAAGTCCAGCGCTTGTTGGGTTATTTGAATTTTGCCTGTAGAGTGGTCAGGGCTGGCAGGACTTTTTGTAGGCGTCTGGGTATGTCAATGGCTGGGGCTTTCCTCCCTCATCACAAGGTCAGGATTTCCAAGGCTGTCCGGGAAGATCTCCGTATCTGGCTGCAGTTCCTTGAGGATTTCAATGGTGTGTCTTTGTATTTTGTTGAAGAAAATATGTTATGGCAGATTCAACTTTTTTCGGATGCATCAGGTGCACATGGTTTTGGCTTGTTCTGGGAGTGTCGCTGGTGTGACGAAAGTTGTCCTTTCCACTGGTTGCAGCATGGGCGTAGCATTGCCTTCCTGGAACTCTTCCCTTTGATTGTGGCTCTTTTTGTCTGGGGGGAGGAATTCCGAGACCGATCTGTCCTTTTCCATGTCGATAACATGGCTGTTGTGGATTTAATCAACAAACAGAGAGCAAAAGACTTGAGAGTTTTGCACCTTTTATGGGCATTTATGTTACAGAGTTTAAAGTTGAACATTGTATTTAAGGCTAGACACATTCCTGGTACCAATAACTCCATAGCAGACGCTTTGTCTCGCTTCCATTGGCAGAAGTTTCACAGTTTGGCGCCAGGGGCAGACATCACCAAGACTCCAATCCCACAGAGCGTTTGGGAGTTGGGGGATTGAGGATCGTCGAGCTAGTAGAGAAATCTGTAGCTCCCACCACCAGAAGAAGCTATCGACAGGCTTGGAAAGAGTTTCTAAGTTATGGCAACGTTGATTTTCATTTTGGGAAGGTGGTCACTAACGAACACATGATACTGGGTTTTGTACTGCATTTAATAAACAAGGGACTATCTCACACCACTATTGCAGGAAAGTTAGCAGGGATTTCCTTTTATGGACAGTTATGGTGGGGACACGACCCAGTTGAAGGTTTTTTGGTGAGGAAAGTTTTAAGAAGTCTTAGCAGGGAGCGGAGACATACATCTCTTTTACGGGAACCAGTGACTTTTGAGTTATTGCAACAGCTTTTGGTTCAGTTGCCTTTCTGTTGCTATGATGGGAAGTTTTTCGGTTTCGGTTATGCATGATTTGGTTATTTTTTGGTGCATTTAGGGTCTCTGAGTTATTAGGTTTGCGTGGCCAGCCTGGCATCTGCAGTGATGAGGTTTTCTTGCGGCAGACAAAACTTAGGATTTGGTTGAGAGCATCCAAAACAGACCAATTAGGCAAGGGCACCTGGGTACACTTCAACAGGAGCGGGGTGGAGGGCTGTTGCCCAGTGGGAGAGTGGGAGCATTTTACCAAATGCAGTCTGGTTCGGGTCTGGTGCAATATTTTGTCATAAGAACGGATCTAAGATTACTAGTTTTCATTTGCTGGCAGTATTAAGGAAGGCTCTTGTTAGGTTGGGGAAAGATCCTTTTTTGTTTGGCACTCATTCTTTCCGTATTGGCGCTGCCACCGAGGCTGCAAGGTTGGGTTGGGCATGGGCTGATATACAGCGGATTGGGAGGTGGAAATGGTCATGTTGTGCTCGATATGTTAGAAAATGATGTTGCTGTTGATTTTTCTATTCGCTAATCTTTATTCTATTTAGGTTGCGTGCAGGGCCCATTGTCAGAAAAAATGAACACCTGGATATTGGGCCATTCCTTCATAAAGTGGGCAGCGATTTTTGCAAAACAACAAATTTATGGCAGATCTCTTGGACTTCCAAGTGTTAGGCATGAGGTGTTATGGAAGGGCAAAAGTGGTATGCGGGTTTGTTTCCTACGTTAACTGAACTGTTTTCCTCTCGGGGTCCTCCTGATATGCTAGTCATCCATTTGGGGGAAAACGATTTGGTGTCATTGTCAGGTTTGTCTCTCATTAAACAAATGAAGCTGGACCTCGCCGTTATCAAGAACAATTGGGCGGGCACCTGTTTAATTTGGACATAATTTATTTATAGGAAACATTGGAGAGCGGCAAGGAGTCACGCCGCAGTGGAAAAGGCCAGACGCAAACTCAACCGGGCTATGAGGGTATTTTGTCAAGCCATGGGTATTAAAGTGTTGTCCAATGGCAACATTACAAGATCTGAAGGGCACTTATTTCGAGATGATGGTGTTCACTTATCCCAACTGGGGCAGGCCTATTATTTGTTGGAACTGAGGGATTTGCTTGCAAACTTATGGAATGAGAATTTATGGTGCAATCACAGTTTATGATGATTTTCCTTTTCAGCAATCTGTAAGGTGGGGCCAGGAAAACTCTGCGGTTTTCCTGGGTGGCGCTTTTTGGGGGGTATAAAGTCTGGAGCGGCCTTATCCAACCCTCGGGGGTGGGGGGGGGAAGGACTGAACACAGGGGAGGAGAGGAGAAGAGAAAAGATGGGGTTTGCACTTACATGGGGTTTATTCTAGAAGATTTGATTGAGTTGTTGGGGTAATTCTCTCGAAGGTTGGGGTTTTTTTGTGAGATAATTTAAGGTATTTATGATGTCAAGTTGTTTACAAAGTTGTTTGTTTTAAAAGTGATGATAAATTCACCTGTCTTAATAAAGTGGCCTTTTTTGCTATATCAAGAAGTAGTGGGTTGTGATTATTGCGCGATGGGAACCCAGGGGGAGCATGGCACGAGCCGGTCTCCCCCTGGGCTGTTTCGCGCAATGGAACGGGCCACGTTGTACGATAGGTGTAGGTAGGGGAGGGGGCGGGACTTAGGTAGTTTTATATATAGGTGCTTTTGGCGGGAAGACACTTGCGGCGTCAGTGCCCAGGGGTGTATGAAGACTTTGTTGACCCACCCCCTTTTATAATTTTTTTTGTAAAAAAAAAAATAGTCTTTCTCGCCACTCTAAGACAGGTAATGAATTGTCCCACATTTCCATCAAAGTAGGCGCTTTTTGGGGGGGTGGAAAGTCTGGAGCGGCCTTATCCATCCCTCGGGGGTGGGGGGGAAGGGCTGAACGCAGGGGAGAGGAAGAGAAAAGATGGGGTTTGCAATTACATGGGGTTTATTCTAGAAGATTTGATTGAGTTATTGGGGTAATTCTCTCGAAGGTTGGGGGTTTTTTGTGAGATAATTTAAGGTATTTATGATGTCAAGTTGTTTACAAAGTTGTTTGATTTAAAAGTGATGACAAATTCACCTGTCTTAATAAAGTGGCCTTTTTGCTATATCAAGAAGTAGTGGGTTGTGATTATTGCGCGATGTAGTAGCTTTTTGGTAAGCTTCGCGTCTGCGCATCAAGGCACCTTTTATCCCCCACAATGCACATCAGGTGCAAGAAACTAGAGCGATCCCTCGCTCCTTGCCGTGGCCCAAGAATGGCCAGCCGGAGAAAGCCTCGAAGCCTCAATGTCACTACGGGCTCTAACAGGCTCCGCCGGACAACGGAGGGGCAATCAAATACTAAAGAATAAAACAATTAAAAGAGCGTGGATTCAACATGTGCCCACTGTCAAATGCAGTTGATTAAAAAAAAAAGCACTCCCCATCAATGTTAAGCAATAGCACAGGATAAAGCCCAGCACAGATTAAAAAAGCAATAGTATTTCTCTCACAAAAATGACTAATATCTGCCACCCAAGCCATTGGTATAGCGCTGGGTGGCCTGGAAGAGTCCGAATTGTCACACTTGTAGAAGTGTGATGGTTAGTAGTTGTGTTGGTACTGTCAATGGCAGTGCTGACAGGGGCAATGGGTTGGGCAAGCTGCTGTATTTTTATACAGTAAGCACTGCTTAGAACTTATATATTTATTGCTCACAATCTTATATTTAATTAAATGAGTTTGAACTTTTTAATCTTCCTGTTTACCTTTTCTGTATTTTATCATTGGGCAAAACAGTGCTGCCTCCGTGCCTAGTTGAACAAATTCCTTCCTCTCAGACTTGTAGGTCCTGCCTTTCTTATTGTGTCTCTCTGCTGAAATCAGTAAAGACAGGTTTCTAATGGTGGCAAAACAACACTAAAGCCAATTTCCACAATTGTACCTTTCTTTGTAGTGGTCCTGCCAGGACATTTGTATAGCGCAAACCTAGCTAGGAAGCAACCGAGTGCAGTAAATTACATAAGGGGTCAGGATATGATCTATATTATTGCAAGAAATTGCCATCTTTTACTTGATGTCATCCAGATTTTTATCCTATCTGCAGTCGCTGCTTGCATTAATCATGGGTGGGAGTCGTGCGGGGAGGGGGTTAATAATATAATAAAGAAAACGTACCTGTCCGCCGGCCGGGTCCCGCGTTTTCTCGGCGCCAGTCCTGCTCGGCGCCTGCTCCTGCACTCCTGCCTCCTGCAGGAAACAGGAAGCAGGCAGCCTCCCTCCCCTACCCTAAGCAAATCGCAATGCTGCAATGGCAGTGTTCTGTTTGGTGGGGACGCCGCCCAGCCAGGGGCTTACGGGGGGGCATTTTCTCTATGTAGGCTGCAGCCTACATGGAGAAAGGGCAGAGTGCGCATGACTGATTTGGGTGGCCCCAAAGGGCCGACCAAACAGTCATTGCGCCCTCAGGAGTGGGCACACCACTCCTCACCTGCTCGAAGAGCAGCCCCGCCCACCTGCCCACTCCCAACCAAACCCTTCTGTTCTGCTTCTCGCAGTGCGAGAAAGCAGTGGGGCGACGCTCCTCCGCCCTAGTGGAGGGGCTGCCCCTGCCTATCTGCTTACTGGCTTTAGAACTCTGTGCACTCTACCCCTGCTAGCCAGTAGTAATGTGCCCGTGCTCCCTCTGTAAACATGGTTAAATTAGCTTATTCCTGTGATGTAGAAAGTGCGCCTAGGGCCTGCAATTCAAATGCCATACATGGACTTCAGCACCTATTGTACCATTCACTACAGTGGCAGTGTAAACATGGCTTCAGGTCCACCCTGTGTAGCTTGACTATTGCAGTGTAAAACCTGCAGTGCGACATCAAAATAACCCTTTTCGACAGAAGAAACCTTCCTTGTAAATATACCCCTACATTGGGCTTGTAGTTCACGAGGCAGGATGCATGGTATTTAAAAGTAGGACATGTAGTAATTAAGTTTAGGTCCTAAGCTGTTTTCAGTGTAGGAAGGCTAGCTGGCCCACAGAGAAACACTGGAAATGTATATTACATATACATTTTGTTATCTCTAGTCAGGGACAAGCTAGTATAATGATTAAACAACTATTTTTCATATTTATTAAAACCTCAATTCAATGGTAAAGTTGAATTTTTAACTTTTAGAAAATTACATTTGTATTGCCTGAAGCTCCTGAGGGCTAATTTGTATACACTCTCCAGCAGTAACCCAGTGAATAATTAGCCCTGATGAGTTGTGAAAACTGCTCCCAGAGCAGAGACAAAGGGTTTGGTGTGGAGAGGTGTTTTTGTTCCTCTGACAGGAAGACCAGTTGATGTCAACCCAGAAGCCTAATTTACATCAAAGGGCCCCCTGTCACTAGCAAATGTTGGTGACACCTATAAAGGTCCCAGCCTTTGTCGTCCCAGACAGGAAGGCATCAAACCTAATGATGGGAGAGCTGTTCCGAAAACTGGTTACGAGTGACTACAAAGGAGAGGGATGCTCATTACCCTGGCCACACTTCTGTGTGGGCACACAGCATCTGCACAAGAGGAGAAGGGTTTTCCCATCTTGGATTTTGAGATCAATGCGCACTGTGGGATTTGCAGTTGGGAAACAGGAACTGCTGCAAAAGTGGGTAAGATTACCACAGGGAACCTTCACCCCATTGGTTAGGGAGGGACTAGGAGTCATCCCACCCACAAGCTAGTGGCAGGCATAAATGTGGCACTCCCAGGCACCCACTTCAGAAGTGGGTGCCAGGACCTGTTGTCTGTGACCTGAGATGTAAGTCTGAAGGACTGGACCTGCTCCTATTGCACTCAGAACAAAGAGGAGGACCCTAAAGGTCAGCTAGCTGACCTCCTGTGTGGCTACAGGGACACAACAAGCTGCATGAGGCCTTTTCACTGAAGTGCCCGAATGACCAGTGCAATCTGGGCCTTAATTAGACCCTGATGGTGGCCTCTGTAGAAGTGACTCTTAACCTTGGCTCTCTCTAACTGGACATCTCCTACCACCCTTGAAAATCTGTGACTGAAAATTTCTAGACCTCTAGACTACCAGAGCAGACCACCCAAGCCTATCTGCTGAAGGCGCTACCTCACTGAGCTAAGAAATATGGCTTCTCCAACTCAGAGTTTCTCCACAGGAGCAAATCTGATTCAGCAGCCCTCAGTGAGAACAAATCCAGCCTCATGGAACCCAGGGACCCCTGTCCTGCTGCACCTTGACCGTGACAGACTAGCACCCCGTTTTGATGGACTGGAAGGTAAGTGTTGGTGGTGTGTGCAGATATACATTGCCTGGTGTCTATGTTGGTGGGGTGCACTGTAGAATGTACACATAATGCAGACAACACATATCCCACAGACACATATGTACACCTACATAACATATATGTGATTTAGGCAAAAAGAAAAATGTCACTTACCTGTCTCCCCACCTCCATGATCACCACCCGTCAGTACTCTGCTGAGAGGACACTGCCAGGCCAATGGGAACATCCAGATCTGCTTGGGAGGACCCCACCATCAGGACGACAACTGCAGGCAGTTTACTAGCACAGAAGACTCCAACTGCGCCGGTCCTGTGTATATCGCGTATACATCTAGATAGGGCGGGCGGACCGCCGCCAGCTCGACGGTGTTTCAGAGACCGCCATGGTGGCGGGCCGGTGGTCAGACCGCCAACATCTAAATCAGGCCCTAAGTCCCAAGGTAAAACGTCTGACCGAATTGGTTGGTGTATCCGACCCATGCTTCATTGCGGTCGGCCTGAAATCACACCTAGGTCACGTTTTCCCCATCCAATTTCCCAAAGGGATTTTGAACACGACTACAGCCCGAACCGCTGAACAGAATTACACCAAATTTGGCAGAAAGCTAGATCTTGGTCAAGAAAGATCTCTTTTTGTAATTTGGTGTAAATCCGTTCAGTAGTTTTGGAGTTATTAAAAAAAAAAGATTTATGTATTTCTAGGGATGCGGAACCTCCGCGGATCTGACAAATCTCATGATGAGATCTGATTTACTGCCACCACTTCAACCAGGAAGTGGTGGCAGCCATCCTGGGACTCGGACTCAGCCAAGTCCCAAGATGAAACTCCCCAAAAAAAACACAAGGGGGCAGGGTAGGAGTACCCTGACCCCCTGGCCTAGGCCCCCGCCATGCACAGTTTTCTCATCAATAACTTTATTGCAGATGTTGCAGTGATATTATCAATGATGTTATTGAAAATATCATGACTGATGTAATATGTAGGGTAATTAGCAGTGCATGGCGAGGGCGCAAGTTATAGTTACCTTAGGGCACAAGTTATAGTTTCTTGAGATATCCATAACTATAACTGCTGAATTTCTATGGTTTTATGTGTGTAAAATCTGAACCCACAACCCTGTAACCTTTACCCATCCCTTAAAACATCTTTGTGGCTAACCCCCCGCATGCAACCAACCCCACACTACAAACAGCCGGGGGTTGGCCACCGAGACGTTTTAAGGCATGGGTAAAGTGGGCTCTGGCTCAGGGCCCCAACCTTTCAGGGGGTCCCCTTATAGACCCACTGTCTGTTCTGCAGTGAGTCTTGCCCAGATGACCTTGAATACTTTTTAAACAGATTGCTTTAAATACCATTCTCCTTTAATTTATTTTTAATGTGGGTGGTGTGTGAGAGTCTCTCTATTACAGACATTTTGCAGAGAAATGTTGTGTTTTTGTTTCATGGAACATCCATAAAAAAAGTTATTTTTGATCAAAACAGGACCTCACATATGAGAAATGGGAGGGTGCTACAGAGGTTATTTACACTAATATTAGTGAGCTGTGTTACAATATTGAAAACACACATCACTATCCCTGAATATTAGATGTAAACACATTTAGAATTTGACTAGTATGCCTGTGCACTGTCAGTGACCTGACCAAAGAGCGCATGAAAGAGCTGAAATTGAATCATAAATTCAAAGCTGTTCTGAACAGAGGCCCCCAAAATAAGTTTGGCCCAGGGCCCCCAAAATTGTTAAGATGTCCCTGGTTGGCCACAAGGTCTGGCCTGTGGCCAACCCACTGACTCCTTTCCTGGGCCGCTTTTGGCCCCAGGGATCTCATCCCCAGAAGGCCCAGCACATTTTTTAGGGGGTGGAGAGCACAGGCCCCCCTCACCAGGCCACTTTGGCCCCTGGGACCCCATTCCTTGGGGCTTGACAATATATTTCAGGGGGAGGGGTGTAAGAGCTCCCCCCCTCCTGAGGCCAATTTCGGACCCGGAGACCCCATCCCCCCCGGGCCCGGCACCATATTTAATGGGGAGCGGGACAAGCAGCCCCACTCCCTGGCCGATTTCGCCCCAGGAACCCCATCCTCCAGGACCTGACACATTTTGTGCGTGAGGGTGGCATATGCTCCCCTCGCTGGGCCAGTTTTGTCCCCAGGGACTCCATCCACATTGTGGCCACCTCCCCCCGCATGCAACCAGCCACACACTACCCAGTGCATTTTTTAGGGGGAGGCATGGCATGGGGCCCCCTTCTTAGGCTGCTTTTGGCCCCATGGACCCCATCCTCCGGGTCCCGGCACCATATTTGATGGAGAGGTGTGCATGCAGCCCCCCTCCTCGGGCCGATTTTGGTCCTAGGGACCCTATCCCCTGGGGCCTGGCACATTTTGTGGGGGAGGAAGGAAAGTGCCCCACTCCCCGGGCCGATTTTGGCCCCAGGGACCTCTTCCTCCAGGGCCCAGTCATTCTGCAAAAAGGGGGAGGGAGCACGCAGCCCCCCATCCCCTGACCAATTTCAGCCCCGGGCACCCCATCCCCCGGAGCCTGGCCATACTGCAAAATGGGGGAAATGGGCACGCAGCTCCCCTTCCTGGGCCGATATCGGCACCGGGGACAACAACCCCCGGGGCCCGGCCAAAAGGGGAGGCCAAGCAGCCCCCCTTCGCAGGCTGATTTGGACCCACGGACCCCATCCCCTAGCCAACAAAGGGTGGATGCCCTGTTGCCCACCTAGGGTATCCACCACACCATGGCTTGGAGTGCGGGTGGGAGCCCAAGGCACCCGAGGCCCCAGCCCACTCACCACCTCCAGCAGGAGCCAGCATTGCTCCCACCCACAGGGAGCAGCTAAAAATGCTGCTCCCTGCAGGCGGGAGAAATCTTTTCATCTGTTTCCCTGTCCACTCCCATGCGGGCATGGAAACAGATGAAAAGTCCGCTCCCAGCGGGTGGGAGCATTTTTCATGATCCCGCCCACTGGTAGCGGACTTGGTGCTTACTCCGGCTTGATGGAAGTTTTGAAATTGCTTCCGCCAAGCGAGAGCAAACACAGGTCTTCCTCCCCACCACAGTGTGAGCAGGGAAACTGCTATGTCCCTGGGGTAGGCACCCCGGGTATAGCATATGAGCCGAGTCGTTGTAAATGCATGCGTGGTAAGAGCATATACGTGGTAAACATTTGCGTGGCAAAGGCATGCGTGGTAACGGCATATGTGTGGTAATGGACGCATGGTAAAGACATGCTTGGTAATGGCACACATGGTTCTATCATACATCCCAAGCACAGGTTAGTTTAGTGACTTTGAGGACTCACTCTGACACTCTGATAAGAGTTATGATTATTCCAGGAAGTGGGCAGTTGCCTACCCCAAATAATAATCCAATTACTTACAATGATGATGTACATCAAGCAGGGATTACACAAATACATTTTATACACACTTAGGCACAGGGAGATTAAGTAAAGTGCCAAGAATCCCACGTTTAGTCTAGTGCCGAGGTGGTGATTCGAAACATGTGGGAGGCACATCAGTTTTCACACAAATCTGGTCTTCACTTGTTACATCAAATTCCATAAATCCATGCAGCAAACTGATAAATTTCTCAGCATTTGTGGTTTCAGGGAAGCCCCAAAAGTTTGCTTTTTAAAACAATGTGGGCAAGTAACAATGATACGAACACCAGATGATTTATAGTTAGGAGGGAGATAGGTTTAGGAAACCCAGTGAATGGTGCATTGTAATGCATACTGGGCAGCAACGCAGCTTAAAAAATAATCACATACCATTTTACAAGAGACTTGTTGTTTCCCTTAAAGAATTACTTACAAAAAGGCATGGTGCATTCAAAGCACTTGAGGCAATAGCAGTGATCAGAGAATGGAAGGGGCTTAGAAATAGGCACATAAATGAATGATTTGCAAATGTACTTAGAAATGGGGAGGTTTTATAACAGTTTGCTGCCTTTGTAAGGGGGCAAATGCTGGAGCAGACTAAGGGCCTTAATTAGATCTCGGCGTGCCGGTTACTCTGTCGCAACAGTGACAGATATCTTGTCCACCAAAATATAAATCCCATAGGATATAATGGGATTTATATTTCGGCGGATGGGATAGCCGTCACTGTCGTGACGGAGTAACCCATCAACCGAGGTCTAAATCAGGCCCTAAGTCACATGCCAGGCAAAAATATGACTGAGTATACATGACACGAGATAGGACCAGGCCCTATCAACCTTTCAGAGACACAGTTTCATAATTACCCATCAATTGGTAAGTTGCCACTTTGCCAGTATTTTACTTGCCTAGCAAGCAATTACATGTTTAGGCTGGGAAAGCAAATGGGAAAATTAAAGCAAGCTGTATTTTTTCTATTTCATGGCAAAGTTAAAACAGCACACACATGAATAAATCACTTCAAAAGTGATTTACAGTTCTCTATACTACCCCTAAGCCATCTTTAAACCAAACAGAAAACAATTGCCAGATTGAAAAATAATTCAGAGAATTTTACACTTTATATGCAGGCACCAGCTTAGGCTTCTTGCAGAATCGCCTTATGGGAAGAAATTGCCATCATTTTTCCTAGCAAATAGAGGCAAACCTTTCATTTGATAGTTTACAGTCTTGACAGGAAAAATCTGCCCTCACTGGCACTGAGAGTGCCCCATCCTTGTGAGCAACTAAATAAAGCATTGAATTTGTTGCAGCAAAAAAGTGCTTTCCCCTCAGCTCTCATGCGAATGAGACTAGCAGGGGTGGCTCCTCCATTTGGGCGGAGGAGCGTCGCCCCACTGCTTTCTCGCAGTGCGAGAAGCAGAAACATACAATGGTAAAACTACCATTTTATGTTTCTTCTGCTTCTCGCACTGCGAGAAAGCAGAAGGGTATGCCTGGTTGGGGGTGGGCGGGTCGGGGAGGAGTGGCTAGCCCTATGTTACGGGCCCGCACTGTTTGGTCGGCCCTCTGGGGCCGACCAAACCAGTCATGCGCACTCTCCCTTTTCTCCAGAAAATGGCCTCCCCATAGGCGCCCGGCTGGGTGCCGTCCCCACCAATCACAACGCTGCCATTGCAGCATTGCGATTGCGATTGGCTTTCGCGGTGGGGAGGGAGGCTGCCTGCTTCCTGTTCAGCAGGAGAGCAGGAAAACAGGGCCTGGCCAGGAGCTGAGACGTCACAGGACCCAGGAAGGTAAGTTTCTTTAAAAAAAATATTATTTAATCAACCCCCAGCGCGAACCCCCCACCCGAAACCCCCGCGCGAAGCCCACACCCGAGAGTCATGCCGGCCGCGACTGCCTGCTTACTGTAGGCACCGTCATGGCCAGCCCTCAGTCTGCAATGCATCCGATCAGATCCAAAGAGAGGTCATTTAAAAATCATGATTTTATGATCAGTCTTGTCATTTGTTTATATACATACATATTTGTATGCAGGGGAGAAGTTGGGAATTGTTATTACGGCCCCAGCTGTTGACTTTGCAACTGCAGAACAAGGTTCAAGTAAGCCTCGGTGTCGGCTCAATATCCTATAATAGCAAAATGACTTATTCTCCCATGCATAAAAATATGAATGTGACCTGTGTAATGTAAATAGTGCTCATGTAAAGCGCTCCAATATCTTCGCTATATAAAACTGCAGATGAAAAAATGGTGACGCGTGGAATAAGGCACGAGTGTTGCGTGTTTTTTCAGGTCAGCGTGACTCCCAATGTTTTGAAATGCACACATTTGAGTTGTGTGCAGCGGAGAGAAAGATACTACATGTGCGCCAAAATACCATTACTAGCGCTTTGACTCGAGCCGGCCCGGCGTCGACCAGTCTGCCTTATTATGGAGGTTTCTTGTGAGCGGTGACTGGTATAAAGTGAGCAGCGCATGACGCTGCTGGCTGACTCTGGTTTGCCCCCCTGCACCCAAGTCCATGATAGGCTCAGATGAACTGGGAGTAGGTCGTTTGCTACAGTAGCCTCATGTCAAGAACATGTTCAGTTGCACTGGTGTTGATCATGCATGTAGCCCACACTCCGGGCCTGATTCACAGAACTAACTTACGTCAAAAACGTAAAGTTAGTACTTTTGGTATTCACAGAATACACTTACTCATTTTGGTATTCACAGAATGAACTTACTCATTTCGGTATTCACAGAAGTTAGTAGTCCTAACTTTAGGACTCCTAAATGCCTTCTGTGAATACCGAAAGTCTTAAAGTTAGGATTTTTCTCAGTTTAGACTTTACTATTCCTAAACTGGATTGGCGAGGCACGTGTAGAGGCCGCTGTCCTTGCCAGCGCTGGGATGAAAGGAACATTTTTTGGCACTCCGGGGGCCTACTACGCGTCTAAAGTTGCTGAATAGACAGCTGGCTATACGCGGTGCTGTTGATATACAGCACTGGTGGGGGCCGTTGAGGAGCGGTGGTGCCAGGCAGTCTCTATCTAATCCCAGGCTGATGAGCACGGCGTGCAACGGATGGAGCCAGGTGGTGCACACTAAGAGGGGCTACTACTGTTCGATCCTTTAACAGGGCTGAGTCTCCAGGCTGAGTGCAAGGGATCCTGGCACTGGGAGCGCGACGCTCTCCTGTTGGGGTGCGCGTCCTCTCTACACTGCGGACGTGCACAGCAGCGCCAATATGGGGAGAACTGAGCGCAGCCAATCACGTCTCACGTTTGAGCCACGGAAAACCAGCACATCGCAACAGCGAGCCACTTCCGATTCGGAACTAGAGAATCCCAGTGACAAGTTAACCTCCATTGAAAAAACGCTCCTAGCCATGCAGCCCAGCCTGCAATCCATTGATGGTAAAATAGACAGTCTGAATCTAAGGATGGACCAAATGTCAACAAAGCTGGACAAACATGCAGAGCGACTGAGCGAAGCGGAGACACGCATATCGGATGCGGAGGACGGCTTGCAGCAAATGTCCTCTAAGAAACTCGACATGGAAAAAGTGCTGGCCGTTATTCAAGCAAAAAATGAAGACCTGGAGGCCAGATCCAGGCACAATAATCTACGGATAACTGGCCTGCCGGAATCCACAAACACCGGTCGTCTGGAGACCTATGTAGAAGGTACTCCTCGAGATTTTTGGGGCGGAACATTTATCACAAGTACTGATCGTGGAGCGGGCGCATCGTTCTCAGGCTGCTCGCCCTCCCTCAGGTGCCCCTCCGCACCCCATAATTGCACGCCTGTTAAATTACAGAGATCGGGACACCATTCTGCACTTGGCGAGAGAAAAAGGCACAATAAATCACAAAGGGAATAACCTGGCTTTCTACCCGGATTTCACCGCAACCGTGCAAGCGGCAAGGAAAGAGTACCAGTCTGTCAAGAAACTTCTAATGGATGAGAAGGTCCCCTGCGCCATGCTCTACCCGGCGCGGCTGCGCATTGAAGTGGAGGGAAAGTCACGAATTTTAACCACCCCAAAGTCCGCAATGGACTATGCCAAGTCTCTCAAGCGCAGGCACAGGGAGTCCTCCAGCACCGCGGAGGACGAACATTGCGAATCTCCGAACGCTGCGGCATAGAGATAAAATGGTTGTATGGGTGATTAATTCTGAATCCTGAGTACCTGCCTACTGCCTCATTGAAAGTACGAATGAACGAGACGGCTGTGACATCGCACCCTTCCCTGCAGAACAGACTGGGATATGGACTCTAACTATTCAGATAAGATATCACATAACTGTTTAAACCAATGTTAACCAATGCATTTCACTACTTTCTTTCGTAATCAAGTTGGAAACCTTTGCTATTGTAGTTCGGCCACCTCCCTTTGCAACTGGGAGGTTAACTGTGCTCCAGCGTTCCCCCACGGGTGATCCCCACAGTACTTATAGATCTGTTTTGCATTTGGGAACTGTGTTGGGAGGTATGGGATGGCTTTAGCGAGTTGGGGTTGCTTAAGTGGGTGGAGGGGGGCTTCGGGAGGGTGGGGATTGGGAGATGTTTTTACGTGGCTAGATACGACTCAGATGTCAAAATGATTATCGTTTGTATGCCTACAACCTCAGATATAACATGCATGATGTGCAGTACAAATAGATGTCACAGCTAAACTGTGAAGCAGTTAGCTGCTTGACGTGGAATGTACGTGGGTTGAACTCGCCCAAAAAATAAGACAGGTGTTAGCATATTTAGATCGCCATGATATAAAGATAGCCCTGATTCAGGAAACACACTTGATGAAGCACTCTAAGTCCAGAATTGGCGCACAGTGGGCCGGGTATAGATTGGCATCTTCGTATTCCACATATGCTAGAGGGGTGATCACACTGATAAAAAAAAATCTTCCTTTCACTATGATCAAAAGCTGCACGGATGCAGACGGCTGCTACGCAATTGTACATGGTAAGCTAGCCGGTACATTGCTGACTATCGTGAATGTTTATGGTCCTAACACAGACAAACCAGGCCTATTTGAAAACATAATATCTATACTACGGGACGGGCCTGATGCCGAAATACTATGGGGAGGGGACCTCAACACACATTTAGACCCCAGTAAGGACAAGTCGAGCAGAAGGGGCGGGCAATCACCCAACGCTGCTAGGGTCATCAATGAGGGGATGGCTGAACTGGGCTTAATAGACGTGTGGCGTCTGCGCAATGCGGAGAGACTAGTAGGAACTCACACATCCACGGTACACGGTAGCTGGTCGCGACTGGACTACTGGTTACTGAGTGAGGGCGCGAACGCCTGGGTTTCCGCAATTGAGGTGCTACCTAAAACGCTATCTGGTCATAGCCCTGTTCAGCTTAAGCTGCGCATCCCACAAACTATACATCGTCAATTTACATGGCACTTTCGCTCTGAAGCGTTGCTAGATCCATTGTATGTTACAACGATAAGGGAAGCCATAATACAATATTTCGACCAAAATAAGGGCTCTGTCAACAGCACTGCGATTCTCTGGGAGGCCTTAAAGGTCACTATAAGGGGCAAATGCATTGCCACATCAGCGGGAATACTAAAGGACATCCGGGGTCAATTATCCAAAGTTGAGGACACACTGTCCTGGCTTGAGCGCGAATATGAGAATCTACCCTGTACACATACGTTAGCAAACATCAAAGATTTGATATTGGAGTATCAGGCATTAGCAGCTTGAGAGATACGCTATCTGTCAAAAAGACATGTAGCTCGCACATATGTAGAACGTGGCAGACCCGGGCACAACTTGGCCACCAAGATCAAAATCCACCCAGAGAGACAAACAATCACTAAGATTACGGACGCGACTGGAATAGATCACTACACCACACGAGACATTGTGACACAGTTCAGGAATAACTATGCAGAACTATATACCTCGAAGGGTGGGGCTGCCATAACGGAACTTGACGACTATTTATCGGACGTGGCTATTGCGTGGCTGTCCGACGGACAGAGAGAGTATCTGAGCCAACCAATTACTGCAACTGACATTCGTGAAGCGATTCGACCTCTCCCAAATAAGAATGCACCAGGCCCGGACGGCCTTACCTGTGAATTCTATAAGGAATTCGCAGACAAATTGATACCCTACCTATTAGAAATGTATGACGAAGCCTATGAATCGGGACTACTACCGCCAACGCTTGGAGAAGCCCTAATAATCACCCTATTGAAAAATGACAAACCACCTACCCGATGCGACTCCTATCGGCCACTGTCGCTTATTAATATAGATGCGAAAATATTAGCAAAAATCCTGGCCACTAGACTCCAACCCCTGATGCCGAACTTGGTCCTTCCCGACCAATCCGGATTCAATCCTGATAGGTCAACATCATATAACTTGCGGACACCTCTTGCAATGTTTCACATACTAGATCCCGACTTACAGGCCACGGCTGTGATGCTTGACGCAGCCAAAGCCTTCGATTCGATAGAGTGGAGCTATTATTTCCATATACTACAGAGGATGGGGTTCCCTCCCGTAACTGGTAACTTAAGCAGGGCCATTGACCAGATAGCTCCGGCTCGAAAGGAAAGAATTAGAGAGAAGGGCAAGGGAGCCCCCTGGTTCAACGAGGACCTGTGAAAAAAGAAGCAAACCCTTCGTCAAGCTGAGAAGCTATGGCGTAAACTATACCTTCCAGCAGCACTTGCTAGTTATAAAGCCATGCTAACCCTTTACAAAAAGGCCATTATGGCCAGAAAGGCCGAATATTATGAGGCAAGAATCACAGATGCGACTAACAAACAAAGGAAAACGTTCAGAATCCTCAAAGAGCTTAGCCAGAAATCAGAACAGAAGCTGGCACCTGAGCCGGCAGACTGCAACGAATTCCAGGATTTTTTTCTTTAGAAAGTTAGGGACATTCTCACCGAGATAGACAACACTCCAAAAAATCAGATAGCCCCGGACCAGACTCTAGCCCCCCATATCCCTGGTGAGCAGCTCACCGTCTTTCCTAACTTAGATCTAGCATGCCTTTCATGCCTGATGAATCGCGTCAAATCTGGCTCCCCTGCAGATCCCTGCCCTCCAAGGATCTTTCGCATGGCCCTTCCTGGGCTAGAAAGAGAGTTTCTTTCTCTACTTAATCACTCCCTGGAGACAGGTTACTTGCCCACCAGTATGAAGGAAGCCAGGGTTACTCCCTTGTTGAAGAAGCCAGGGGCAGATGTGGCCAATTTTAAAAACTATAGGCCCATTTCTCAGCTCCCCTTCCTAGCAAAAGTACTGGAGCAACATGTCCTCACAACACTTTCATCTTTTATAGAGGAACATCACCTACTCCAGGTGAGGCAGGCCGGCTTTAGGGCTCATCATAGCACTGAACTAGTGATGTTGGCCGTGCTTGATGAGCTCAGAGTTAGAGCCGATAACAAAGATGCGAGCGCCCTGATTCTGTTAGATCTTTCAGCGGTGTTCGATACGGTCAATCATGCACAGCTCCTGTCTCGAATTGCTAATCTAGGCATCTGCGGGCTGGCCCGCCAGTGGCTTGAGTCCTTTTTGCTTGGGCGGTCCCAAAGGGTCCAACTGGGTGAACTGATTTCAAATAGTGGGGCTCTTACCTGTGGGGTCCCCCAGGGCTCAGCTCTATCTCCTCTCCTCTTTAATGTGTATCTCCAGCCACTGGTGTCAGCCAGTGTGGACTGTCAAGTTTTCAATTATGCGGAGATACCCAACTGATTCTGCAGATCAACAACTCTCCGCAGGCCCACACGTTCAAAATATCCTTAGATACACTGTGACTTGGATGACAGCCAATTCACTAAAAGTCAATCCGGATAAAACAGAGATCCTTGTAATCTCCTCTAAAGGGGACCCCTGGAATGACCTTTTCTGGCCTCAAGAGCTCGGCACTGCCCCTACGCCAGTCCCCGTCGTAAAGAGCCTGGGCATTAAGATCAATGCCAACCTCTCTCTGTCCAATCAAGTTGCCTCTGTGGTCGGCACCTGCCTGGGCCTAATGCAACAGCTGCGGAAACTTGCCCCTTTGCTCTCGCCCACTACTCTACAGATGATTGTGTCGGCCACGATTGTATCCAGGTTGGACTATGGCAATGCCTTGTACATTGGCCTCCCTGAGAAACTAATCAGCAAGCTGCAGGTAACCATGAACGATGTAGCTAGGCTGATTTTTAGGCTCCCTATAAGGGCTCGTGCCACCCCTTTGTTGCATAGGTTGCATTGGCTCCCGGTCAAGCAGAGAGCAAAGTTCAAGGGCCTCTGCATTGCCCACAAAGCCGTATATGGTCAGGCTCCTGGCTATATCAAGGAGCGCCTGGTGATTATGCACCGGGACGCACACTTCGCTCGTCCGAGGCAGGTTTTCTGGCTCACTCTCGGGCCAAAACTGCATCTAAAGGTGGCAGAGATTTCTCTGTCTTAATTCCCCAACTCTGGAACGAACTGCCTGTGAACCTCCGTAAGGAACCCGCCCTTCTCCCCTTCAGGAAACACCTCAAAACCCTTCTGTTTAGGGAGGCTCTGGACACAGTTTAACACATCCGTTTGGTGCTCATCGGGGATGGTAGAGGGTATCTGAGCTTTCTCTCCAAGCGCTAAGAGACCTGCAGGTGATTACGCGCTATATAAGCTATAGTTAACATAACATAACGTTTAGCAATTGGGTACGACTGTTATACACTGCCCCCATAGCCCGAATTCGCGTGGAGGGAAACACATCGGACCCTATTCAGATATGCAGAGGAACAAGGCAGGGATGCCCCCTCTCACCGCTCCTTTTTGCCTTGATGCTGGAACCTCTTGCCTGCGTTATTAGGCAACGACATAGAGCGGCGTCATTGCGATTTATACACCGGCCTCAGCATATCACTCTACGTGGATGATATGTTGCTTTTTTATCAGGGAACCACAAACCTACATGGCGCCAGTTTTGCGAGAATATATACGTTTCGGACTGTTCTCGGGAATAAGCATTAATTGGGCCAAATCAGTGGTAGTGCCGCTGAAGGAGAATACTCCCCCGCATACCCTGGAGTTTCCTCTTATATGGTCGACAGAGCCTGTAAAATATTTAGGGGTGTGGGTCCACCGGGATCCCGAAACAGTTATCCGAGAGAATTACGGCACAGCGTGCACTGTGCTGGAGCAACAGGTGGCTAGGTGGTCAAAACTACCTTTATCGCCGGCAGACCGCATAGCCCTCATCAAAATGGTCGTTTTACCACGTTTTTTATATTTGTTCAGCAATATACCTGTAAAATTGCCAACGATATTTTTTAAAACGATGCAGTCGCTGCTGATCAGGCTGGTCTGGGGGGGGGGGCAAGCAGGCTCGAGTGAGCTGGGAGAGCCTTACATTAGATTACAATAGGGGTGGTTTCAGTGTGCCCGACATGTATTTATATTATCTCTGCGCTCAAGCACAGTACGCACACTACTGGTACAACACCCACGACTTTATCCCACATGTTGCGGTCAAAGATGGCGACGCACACCCCGTCCCACTGAGATCAATATTATCGCACACTCGTAGGGGCACAACGAAAAATGAAATCAATACGATTGATACAACAATAGCTGCTTGGCAGGCGCTAGGCCGAAGGGCTGCGAAGCTGCCACTGTACGCCCCCCTACTGCCGATTGCACATCATGCGGACCTGTCAGTGGCACAGGAAACGGTAGCCATGCGCACCTTGTCGTTAGCGGGAATAGATAAAATGCAGGATGTCTACTCCAATGGCGTTTTTCTCTCGGAAGACGACTTAAGCTATGTAAAGAACAGGACCCCACTTTTTGTCTTCATTTTTCAAAGATTAAAAAAGGCAATGCAGGCACCCTACACCACATTTGCCGCCGAACCACCGGCGCTGCAGTCCCTTCAGACGCTGCTGGTTAGCCCAACGCGACACAAACTGGTCACCAAACTGTATCGAATATCCAGAGATGAGACTCTCATGACCCACAATAAGAGCATGGTGCAGTGGAACACAAGACTGGATCTGCAGCTTACGCTCAAAGAATGGGAGCACTGCTGTCAACTCACAAATGCGCTCACGTCCAAAGGAAATTTGCGGATAATCCACTTCAAATTTCTTCACCAGGTTTATCACACACCGCACAAACTGTTTAAATACGGTCTGAGAGATAACGATGCATGTAAACGCTGTGGGACACTTGGAGCTGACTTCTGGCACTTGGCCTGGTAATGCAGACGGGTGGCTGAGTTTTGGGATGAGGTAACACGCAGGCTGCACGTTATGACTAACATTGAAATAGAGTGCACTCCACACATATGTTTGCTATGCCTTACACTGTTCCTTAAAGGTGGCATGGGTAAATTCGTGAGAATTGCTTTACTGTTAGCCAAGCGGCGGGTGGCGATAAAATGGGAGAGTACAGCTGCCCGAACCCTGATCACTGGATACAGGACCTAGTATACTGTAGGGAAAATCTTGTATTGTATGCAGAAGAACTACCTGCCCCCTCAAGGCCCAAGGATATCTGGGAACCCCCTACTGCAATATTTACGTTCCACTACACAAGACATGTCATCGGACAATGGAGAACAGTAGTACTGTAGATGTAAGATGTAGAGGATGGGACCCCCCACTCCACCCTAATAAGTGGGCATCTGAGGGCAAATGACTCTGTGTAATGTATAGCCACGTGTTGTTTACATTGTTATGTTTCCACTGAAATATATGCAACTTTTTTGATTCTGTAACTTATGTATACATAAGAATCAATACAAAAAAAAAATAATAATATGTTATGTTGTCTGCCAGCTGTAAAATGCCATTTCATTGATGTTACCGGCAACCTAGTTGCCCGCAAAATCCATACTGTGTATTCATATGAGTGGCGTGGCCATATCTCCCAGCAGAATCAGCCTACTAAAGTATGGAGTATGTATGGATTGTAAAGTGACTTTTAACTTCCGAAGTTCTACCTTGTACAGCACTAAAACCATATATATATATATATATATATATATATATATCCAACAGAAAGGTTACCCTTGTGGGGGCGCCCACTCGAAAGGTTGCCCCTTGTATGGGGACAGCAGCAGCAACAGCTCACCCAGTTCAATCCACATCATACTGGCTTAACACATTTCAGACGGAAGTCCTTGTTCACAAGCCATGAGTGAGACATACAGCAAACTCAATGTAGGACTCCTGCTTTATTAATGAATCCCGCCCCAGTGGGCGTGCCATATTGGGCTTCTGCCCCAAAGCATCCTGGTATCAGCCGTTCCTACACGGCAAATACAACCCAAGTGGGTATGCTGTAAGTCCAAGTGTCACTTTAATTAAACAAACCAAGTGGGTGATTGAATGGCTAAAAACCTGCTGGCGCTGACAGTAATAAGTCCGTCAAACAAGAGCCTTTCGTTCTGTTGTCGACGCTTAGCCTTCCAAGCGCCGCAGATCCGTTCAAACACGACGGTTCGCCCCCGCGGCCGAGCCAGCCGCTATAAATCCAACAGAAAGGTTACCCTTGTGGGGGCGCCCACTCGAAAGGTTGCCCCTTGTATGGGGACAGCAGCAGCAACAGCTCACCCAGTTCAATCCACATCATACTGGCTTAACACGTTTAGATGGAAGTCCTTGTTCACAAGCCATGAGTGAGAAATACAGCAAACTCAATGTAAGACTCCTGCTTTATTAATTCTTTTCACTGTATTCAAATGTAAACTTGATATTACAATCATTGACGTTCAGGTGCCCGAAAAAGTTAACAAGTTTCTCAGTTCTACCTGTCCATATCATGAGGCAGTCATCAATGTATCTCCCCCAAAATAGGATTGAATCACTCCATTCTATGCCCCTGGAGCCCCAGATCCACATCTCCTCGAACCAACCCATGAAAAGGTTGGCATACGAGGAAATATAGTTATCATGGAGCGTACACGAACCCGGACGCCATGCTACCATGCCGGCTGATCTATCGCTAGAATTACCCATATAATAACGTAGAGGAAATCACTGCCTTGGAACTGGTTGACTACCAACCGTGTTTACTCCGCCAAAGGAGGATAGACTATTATCCCATCCTACATTTTTTATATCAGATACAATCATGCATCACCAGATTTTAGAAGGAGAAACCATATAAGCGAATAAATACAGTCAAGATTTCCAGACAGTGTGTTTTGTTCTGCCCTGAAGAAGTCCGAGAGGACAAAACGCGTTGGCTACGGTCTTTTATTTTGTTGAAAAAAAAAAGTCATCAATAAAGGATTTGAAGGAACAACTCTGCTGAATTGCCATTTTTGATTCTGATATGTGAATTTCAAATGTTTAAACTATATCAGTCACTCTTGCAAAACTTTGACCTGAATTGAGTGTGCTGGACCATTGTTTTGCTTGCAGCCAGAGATATTGACTTTGCCTATGTCTTTAAGCTGTGCTGTACAGAAGTCTGCAGCATGCTGAAAAGTTATAATAAAGAAGTGCCAGAAGCATTTTTGTTACCTTATATATAACCAAGAAAGCATTATGTACAACTGAACGACCATATTAAAAAAGTATTAACAATAAATAATGTCTTGAGGTTTTTTTTGTCCTTTCAATGCTGGCAACTTCTATCTGCCTGTCCCAATGGTTGCTTGTTATGGTTTTTTTTGTTATGGGGGGGGCATAAATAACAGGAGGGTGAAGGTTGGGAAATAGTACCTGTATAACAGTCAGTGAGAGAGTCGGTCAGTTAGTCAGTCAGTCAGTGAGAGAGTCAGTTAGTTAGTCAGTGAGAGAGAGAGTGAGAGAGTCAGTTAGTCAGTCAGTCAGAGAGTCAGTGAGAGAGTCAGTTAGTCAGTCAGTGAGAGAGTGAGTGAGAGAGTCAGTCAGTCAGTCAGTGAGAGAGAGAGAGTGAGAGAGTCAGTCAGTCAGTCAGTGAGAGAGAGAGTGAGAGAGTCAGTCAGTCAGTCAGTGAGAGAGTCAGTCAGTCAGTGAGAGAGAGTGAGAGAGTCAGTCAGTGAGAGAGAGAGAGTCAGTCAGTGAGAGAGAGTGAGAGAGTCCGTAAGTGAGAGAGAGAGTCAGTTAGTGAGAGAGAGAGAGTCAGAGAGTCAGTCAGTGAGAGAGAGAGTCAGAGAGTCAGTCAGTGAGAGAGTGAGAGAGAGAGTGAGAGAGTCAGTCAGTGAGCGAGAGAGTGAGAGTCAGTCAGTCAGTGAGAGAGTCAGTCAGCCAGTCAGTCAGTGAGAGAGAGTGAGAGATTCAGTCAGTTAGTCAGTCAGTCAGTCAGAGAGAGAGTCAGTCAGTGAGTCAGTCAGTCAGTCAGTGAGAGAGTCAGTCAGTCAGTCAGTGAGAGAGAGAGAGAGTGAGAGAGAGAGTCAGTCAGTCAGTGAGAGAGAGAGAGAGTGAGAGAGTCAGTCAGTCAGTTAGTCAGAGAGTCAGTGAGAGAGTCAGTCAGTCAGTGAGAGAGAGAGAGAGTCAGTCAGTCAGTGAGAGAGAGAGTGAGAGAGTCAGTCAGTCAGCCAGTCAGAGAGTCAGTGAGAGTCAGTCAGTCAGTCAGTCAGTCAGTGAGAGAGGGAGAGAGTCAGTCAGTCAGTGAGAGAGAGATTGAGACAGTCAGTCAGTCAGTGAGAGAGAGAGTGAGAGAGAGAGTCAGTCAGTGAGAGAGAGAGTGAGAGGGTCAGTCAGTCAGTGAGAGAGTCAGTCAGTCGGTGAGAGAGTCAGTCAGTCAGTGAGAGAGTCAGTCAGTCAGTGAGAGAGAGAGAGAGAGAGTGAGAGAGTCAGTCAGTCAGAGAGTCAGTGAGAGTCAGTCAGTCAGTGAGAGAGTGAGTGAGAGAGTCAGTCAGTCAGTGAGAGAGAGATTGAGAGAGTCAGTCAGTCAGTGAGAGAGAGAGTGAGAGAGTCAGTCATTTAGTCAGTGAGAGAGAGAGTGAGAGAGTCAGTGAGTCAGTCAATCAGTGAGAGAGTCAGTCAGTCAGTCAGTGAGTCAGTTAGTCAGTAAGAGAGTCAGTCCGTGAGTCAGTGAGAAAGTCAGTCAGTCAGAGAGAGAGAGTGAGAGAGTCAGTCAGTCAGTCAGTGAGAGAGTCAGTGAGAGAGTCAGTCAGTCAGTCAGTGAGAGAGTGAGAGAGTCAGTCAGTCAGTCAGTGAGAGAGAGATTGAGAGAGTCAGTCAGTCAGTCAGTCAGTGAGAGAGAGAGTGAGAGAGTCAGTCATTGAGTCAGTCAGTCAGTCAGTGAGCGAGTCAGTCAGTCAGTTAATCAGTCAGTGAGACAGAGTGAGAGAGTCAATCAGTGAGAGAGAGTCAGTCAGTGAGAGAGAGTGAGAGAGTCAGTCAGTGAGAGAAAGAGAGTCAGTCAGTGAGAGAGAGAGTCAGAGAGTCAGTCAGTGAGAGAGAGAGTCAGTCAGTGAGAGAAAGAGAGTCAGACAGTCAGTCAGTCAGTGAGAGAGTCAGTCAGTCAGTCAGTGAGTGGGAGAGTCAGTCAGTCAGTCAGTGAGAGAGAGAGAGAGTCAGTCAGTCAGTCAGTGAGAGAGAGAGTGAGAGAGTCAGTCAGTCAGAAAGAGTCAGTCAGTCAGTGAGAGAGTGAGAGAGTCAGTCAGTCAGTGAGAGAGATTGAGAGAGTCAGTCAGTCAGTAAGAGAGAGAGTGAGAGAGTCAGCCAGTCAGTCAGTCAGTGAGAGAGTCAGTCAGTGAGAGAGAGAGTGAGAGAGTCAGTCAGTCAGTTAGTCAGTGAGAGAGTCAGTGAGAGTCAGTCAGTCAGTTAGTCAGTCAGAGAGTCAGTGAGAGTCAGTCAGTGAGAGAGTGAGAGAGTCAGTCAGTGAGAGAGATTGAGAGAGTCAGTCAGTCAGTCAGTGAGAGAGAGAGTGAGAGAGTCAGTCAGTCATTTAGTCAGTCAGTCAGTGAGAGAGTCAGTCAGTCAGTGAGAGAGAGTGGGAGAGTCAGTCAGTCATTTAGTCAGTCAGTCAGTGAGAGAGAGAGTGAGAGAGTCAGTCAGTCAGTCAGTCAGTGAGAGAGTTAGTCAGTCAGTGAGTCAGTTAGTCAGTGAGAGAGTCAGTCAGTGAGTCAGTCAGTCAGTGAGAGAGTCAGTCAGTCAGTCAGAGAGAGAGAGAGTGAGAGAGTCAGTCAGTCAGTCAGAGAGTCAGTGAGAGAGTCAGTCAGTCAGCAAGAGAGTGAGAGAGTCAGTCAGTCAGTGAGAGAGAGAGAGATTGAGAGAGTGAGTCAGTCAGTCAGTGAGAGAGTCAGTCAATGAGTGAGTCAGTCAGTCAGTGAGAGAGTCAGTCAGTTAGTCAGTCAGTGAGACAGAGTGAGAGAGTCAGTCAGTGAGAGAGAGAGTCAGTCGGTGAGAGAGAGTGAGAGAGTCAGTCAGTGAGAGAGAGAGAGAGAGAGAGTTAGTCAGTGAGAGAGAGAGAGTCAGAGAGTCAGTCAGTGAGAGAAAGAGTCAGAGAGTCAGTCAGTGAGAGAGAGAGAGTCAGACAGTCACTCAGTCAGTCAGTGAGAGAGAGAGTGAGAGAGTCAGTCAGTCAGTCACTTAGTTAGTGAGAGAGTCAGTCAGTCAGTCAGTGAGAGAGTCAGTCAGTCAGTCAGTGAGTCAGTTAGTCAGTGAGAGAGTCAGTCAGTGAGTCAGTCAGTGAGAGAGTCAGTCAGTCAGAGAGAGAGAGTGAGAGAGTCAGTCAGTCAGAGAGTCAGTGAGAGAGTCAGTCAGTCAGTCAGTGAGAGAGTCAGTCAGTGAAAGAGAGATTGAGAGAGTGAGTGAGTCAGTCAGTCAGTGAGAGAGAGAGTGAGATAGTCAGTCAGTCAGTGAGAGAGTCAGTCAGTCAGTCAGTTAGTCAGTCAGTGAGACAGAGTGAGAGAGTCAGTCAGTGAGAGAGAGTCAGTCAGTGAGAGAGAGTGAGAGAGTCAGTCAGTGAGAGAGAGAGAGTCAGTCAGTGAGCGAGAGAGAGTCAGAGAGTCAGTCAGTGAGAGAGTCAGAGAGTCAGTCAGTGAGAGAGAGAGAGTCAGACAGTCATTCAGTCAGTCAGTCAGTGAGAGAGTCAGTCAGTCAGTCAGTCAGTGAGAGAGAGAGTGAGAGAGTCAGTCAGTCAGTCAGTCAGTGAGAGAGTCAGTCAGTCAGTGAGAGAGTCAGTCAGTCAGTGAGAGAGTCAGTCAGTCAGAGAGAGAGAGAGTGAGAGAGTCAGTCAGTTAATCAGAGAGTCAGGACCAATTTTGCCAAGGAGGGACAACTAAAGGAAAGTTGTTATTATTACTACAATAATTATTAAGTTGGTCATTATTATTAGTTCTAGTAGAACTCGTATTAATATTACTTTTCATGCTGATGATTTAAAGACTAACAAATAGTGTAATGAAGGGCAATAATGTCAATGGCAAAGTTGCTAGGAATAATAATAATTAATAATATTATCATACTTAAGAATAAAAAAGAAGACAAAAGGGCGCCTCAAATGCATATAAACCATTGCAAAAAATTAATAAGGGGTTAAAATAACGCGTGCGTTTGCAATATATGCACAAGGACAAAAATCATGGGAACAGAAAACAAGCGCGGCCGCAAAGTGAAAGCGACCGCGCTGTGTTTCATTAGTAACATGATCCACAACAACAAGGGAGGAATGCAGCTGCCACAAAGCGCGCCGCTGCTCGCTCCCGACACCAAAACGCCGTGGGAGTGACCTTTACACAAAGAGGTGGGACATGCACCCGCCTTTGGCCATTTGCGTGCTTTTATTATTGAAAGCCACACGCAAAGGCCAATAGAATGTGTGGGAGTTACCAGACCCACACGGAAAACTTTTGGGGAAGTTTGGGGTGCTTACAAGAAGCCTCCCATAGAGCAGCGCATGCGCGCCGCGCTAGACTCGACCTAAAAAAGAATATTCTGTGAATCACAGAGTTAACCAACAAAGGAATTCCTCATATATCAGCAATGGAGTCAAGCTCCCAGAGAGACGGCAGGACCCAAATATATACTTTATTACACACATGGTTTCTAGCATCAACCACAAAATGAAATTCTTAGCAAGAGTACAGGAGCCAATCTCAACTCATGAGAATTGCTAGATGCCCTTCATGAGATTCAAAAATTTAAACAGTTTTGGCTGAGTTTTTAATTCCACACATTGCCTCTAGGTTTCACAAGACAAAGTACACACACTTCCTCAGTATAACTCACTGTGTTTCTTTGTATTCTCCCTTTGTTGCGAGCTCCCAAAGCATCCTAATTAACCCTGGGTGGAGTTTGCGGAGTTGCACTACGCTGCACTACGCGAAGTGCAAAAAAAACTCTGCCACTCTACGCGGAGCTACGCGAGCAGCGGAGTACAATAGAAAAATGCAGTTCGCGGTGATTGCACAGTGCCGGATGCTTGTCCGCACTGTGCAATCATTGCGAACGGCACCTTGCACAGTGCAAGCGGTCCCTGCTTTCCTTTTCTGCCGCTCGAGTAGATTTTTACTCGAGCGGCAGCTTTCTGAATGCGAACGGGCAGTTTCTCAACGCGAGCTGTCGCGAGCATACGCGACCACTCGCAATGAGAAACCTGACCCCCCGCATTGAGAAATCTCGCCGGGAGGTTGATTTTCCTCGCTCGCGGTCGCCAACTTGACGTTGACGAACGCGAGCGAGGAAAAAAACTCTGCTACGCATCGTGAAGCGGAGTTTTTTGGAACTCCGCGATCTCCGCGTAACGCAGAGTGCAGGAAACTCCGCAAACTCCACGAGCGGAGCGGAGTTCACCGCCCAGGGTTAATCCTAATATGAAGTGCCTGGTGCACACTTTTCAGTGATAAGAGCAGTGCTTAATTTGTGCCCCTGGTTTTTGGGGCTCAGAACTTCTTTTTTAGGATTAGACTTTGAACCAGAGAAACAGTAAGAGAAAGGCAGAATCGGGAGAAAGGAGGAGGAAGAGAAAGGTAGGAAAGCTGTGACAAGGAAAGAACATATCTATGAAAAATAACCTGTAACAGTGTGATAAGGAAACAGGAAGCAGAATGCGGTGGAAGAATTCTTACAAATGAAGCACTGGCTAAGACACCGTTTTTGTACTGTGAACCTACTGGGCACACCTGCTAGTGTTGACAGACTCACTACTTTTAATTGCTAGCACACTTTTTCTCTCGATTTACTTCCATTTGCTCATAATTCTAATTTGAAGAAACACTTCTTACTTATCATAGCTGCTATGTAAAGACCACATTTAGGAAAAGATGCGTAAATGTTGGGAAAGAAGTCTCTAAATGAATTGCATTGCATTCATATTTTTCAGCAGCACATCGAAAATCTTTTCTAATTTTGTTCCCCAAAATATGTTTGTACACCCCAAAGAGCCTCTATACCACTCACTGTTCTCCTGGGTGTGGAGTCACCATGTTTTTTTTATCAGTATGACTTATATTGTTAGCTTTTGTGTGGGCACACACAAAGTGGCACATTATACTCACAAAGGGGGCAGGGGTGGCGGGGTAGCCATTTTACACAAAAGTGATCTCTGCTTAACTCCCTTCAGCACTGCCAAACACCCTACCTTTGAATATCAAGGAGTTCAGCTCTCCACAAAATGACTCAATCCCATCAAATCCCACATCATCTACCACCTTCCTGGCAAAAATTCACAATTCCTTGAAGACCTAGCTGGCCTAATAGAGCAAATCTCACTAAAACAACAGCACAGACATTATACTAGGAGACTTAAACCTGTACCTGAACAACACTAAAGACCCCACAATACAAGCCCTGTCCACCCTCCAGATAGCAAACGAATACCACAACACTGTAACATGGAAACGCACAACAAGGGCAACACCCTTGACACAATCATCTCCAAGCACAATACACTGTCTCTGCACTCTTTCCTATAATTTGGCCGGTCAGATCACTATCAAATTCTCTTCGATCTCAAATCCATCCACCATCACTCTCGCCAATGCAGCCGTCCCAAGCGCTGGGTAAAAACATCCACCAAATCCCCCAAGAGGAGCTTGAAGCATTAGTCAGTACCCAAATCCTACCTCCTCCCAACCTATCACCTGCCAAGGACCTCACCACCCACTAAAACACAAAAATTACAGAAATTGTGGAAACAATTGCCCCCCTGAAACTCGAGAAATCATGAAAAATCCTCTCCAGATCTTGGTTCAACAAAGACCTGTAAAATGAAAGGTGACCTCTCCGATTATCTGAAAGAAACTGGAGACAACAACCTTCGGAATCCAACCTCTCGATCGTCCGGGCTGAACGCCTAAAATATAACAAACACATCTTCAAAGAAAAATCTGCCTTTTTCTGAGATCAACTTGACCGGTCTAAGAACAGACCAAAAAGACCTATTCAACAACATCAAACAGCAAACTCCTCCTTCTCCCAGCATTCAATCAACATCTACTCATAGCGCTGTGAAGAATTCGCCACATATTTTGCTGTAAAAATATCGAACATTGAATTATCTCTTGAGCTACCCACCTCCCCACCCTGCAATAAAGATGCCCCCTGCGGAAAGGGGTCACCCATAATCCTGCCATCATTGAATGGATGCCTCCCCCTCTCTCCAACACAGCTCAACAACCTTCTCCCCCTTCAATTGGAAAACTACGCATCCTGGTCTAAGTTTAACTCTACCCCTGAAGATGAAGTCCTCAAGTTACTCTTCAGCATGAAGCCGGCATCTCACTTATCTGACCCCCTCCCTGCTGCAATGGCGAAAAACCTCAGGCACATAATTTCTCCAATTTGGACCAAAATCATCAACTCCTCCCTATCAAGCGGCTCTATGCCAGTTCCCCTTAAACTCGGCCAAGTCACCCCCCTCCTCAAAAATCTGGATACCGACAAGAACTACCTTAATAAACTACAGACCTATAACCAACCTCCCCCTCCTCAGCAAAACCATCGAAAAATTAGTGCTTGCTCAACTCAACAACCACATCGAAAAATACAACCTGCTTGACACCTTCCAATCTAAATTCAGGAAAGTCTGCAGTACAGATACTGCTATACTTAACATTATAGACGACCTACTCAGATCTTTGGACGATGGCGAGGCCTGCCTCCTAGTCCTCCTAGACTTGTTGGCCGTGTTTGACACTGTTAACTATGGCATCCTCCTAAACACCCTCTCACAGCAGGCAAGCATTAACGGGACTGTCCTTCAGTGGTTCACCTCCTTCCTAACCCAACGCTCGCAGCTGATCAAGCTCAACAACTCAACCTCAAAAACAACACCAGTCTCTCAAGGAGTCCCTCAAGGTCAATCCTATCTCCTACACTATTCAACCTCTATATGAAACCCCTTGCATTGATCTTGAAGCAAGCTAGAATAGCCTACCATCTATATGCAGATGACACCCAACTCTACATGAAAATTGCATCAGTCAAAGACACCCAACACCTAAATAACACTCTCCTCAGTTAATGACTGGCTGTCCAGCCACCAGCCACCACCTCAAACTCAACCCCAGCAAAACTGAACTCCTTCTCATTCATCCCAAAGAAAAATCCTTTCCCTTAGACAGCTGGCTCGATAACATCATGGCTCTAAACTACAAACTGTCCATTTCTGACTGTGAAATCTCTGGGGATTACTCTCAACTGCCACCTAAGCATGAAAGACCATATCAATGCCTCTGCAAAAAGTGCATTTTACATGTTGAAAAACCTCAAAAAAGTCAAACCTTTCATCCCCATTGAAGACCTAAAGACAGTGGTGCAATCCTTAGTCCTTTCCAAACTGGACTACGGCAACGCAATGGTTACAGATACCCCAAAATCTTACCTAGCCCCATTGAAAGCCACACTCCATGCAGCGGCCAGACTTATATCAGGGAAAAGGCTCTTTGGTCACATCTCACACACTCTCAAACAACTCAACTGGCTGCCAATTGAGGCTAGGGCCATATTTAAAACAGCCTGCACTACTCACAAAGCGCTCTACCCTAAAAACAAATCTACCTCACAAATAAACTAAAGCCAGCCAAAAGAGACCTTTATGGAGCTCAAACAGTCTACTCTTGATTCCCCCAAAATTTATAAGAGAGAAATCTCGCACCCGCTCCTTCTCTGGGAATGGTCCCTGCCCCAGGACCTGCGGGGAAAGAAATTATTCCCACACTTCAAGAAGAAACTGAAGCTTCTTCTCATCAACAAGTACCTAAACCCCCCTCCTTAAAGCACCGGACTAGCCCGCGGACTCCCTTCCTGCACCCTCTAAACAAATCTGTGCGCCACTATTCCGGGAAAAACTGTGCCTCAAATTACCCCCATCCTTAAGAGGCCTTACCTCAGCTACCTCAGAACTATATCGTCCATCCTTACTAATGGTCATCTTTTTTTGCCGTTTTTACTGTTACTATTTGCTTTTTTAGTATTACTCCTTGGGTAATCTTGTGCAACTGCTGCTGTGCTTTGTAAAGCAATATGTATTTTTGTGTACCGTAACTACCTCAAAATTGTATCGACGATGTTGCCTATTGTCCTTGCACACCATGTCACTTACGTTCACCATGTATCTGTATTAATGCCAAATATAACTAACGTAGTTGCCGCCTATGCAATTTCCTCTTTTATCCCATCACTATCTGTCACTGTGTATATGTATTTACTCTAAATGTATCTTAAACATATGCTGGCTGTGCTAACACTGTGAAGCTCTCTGATGCCCTAAGGTCAATTTCGCACTATATAAAACTCAATAAATAAATAAATAAGAATAGGGCAGGATTGACTTCCAAGGGACCACGATCTCCATATTTACTGACTTCATGAGTTCAGTGCAGGAAACCAGAAGAACCTTCCTAGAGGTTTAGAGAGAGCTGCACTTACTAAATGTAAAATATACAATGCTTCACCCAACAAAATTGAGAATATTTCACAATAATAAGACACACCATTGTTGACCCTAATGCAAAGGCCAAATTAATGAAAACTGCAATATAAGGCAAAAGGTGGACCAACAAGGACACTAGGCATGATCCTGATCAGGCTGAGACTGTGGACCCTGGCACACGAGTGACGCAGATTGACTCGAATAAAGTGGATGGGGTATGCTGGCATTGGTGACTGTGAGTCAGGAACCTGGAAGGGGCAGAATCATTTATAATATGACAGTAGGACATGACTACTAAACCCAACGCCCACGAATGACTGTACAGATGATGCCCTACTCCTCATCTAACGTACGCGACTTACCAAGGGCATATATGTTGGTGGAATAGTATTTTACTATTTGGGAGCTCTGGGTTGCCAGTGGCACACTATGCGCCTGTGTGTGTATCACTGAAATTATTGTTTTGTATTCACAGGTTATGGGAGGGCATGGTATCTCACTGATGGTTGGGGTTTCAGTGTGGGTGGAGGGAGCGACAGGAAGTATTTCATGGAATCTATGTTTAGGTTTTATGGCACTGCCAATATACTCCTGCTGATAAATGATGGCTACCGAAGTGTGTACCGAAGTGTGATCTATGCTGCGTTACACAATGGGCAGAATGACACACGCACCGCGTAAATGATCTAAGATCATGTTCCTGGAATGCCTGGAGTCTCAATAATACCAGGAGAACACGACTAGTCATTGTATGCAGGGACAGTCAAAATATAGATGCTGCATTTTTACAAGGGATCTACCTTGACCGTACATGTCCTGTGACATTCACCTCAAAATGTGGTCCATACAGACTTTGCCTCCTTTACCGCGCACTCCAGGGGTGTAGCTATACTGATAAGGCAGTCTGTGGATTTCAAACCAATGCAGACACACCTGGACCCTGAGGGTAGATCAGTGCTGGTAAGGGACTTTCTTTATGACACTCCCATCATGTTATTGAACATTTAAACAACAATGTAGATTTCCCCCCGCTTTTACAATTATATTCTCTCCTTAAGTGGGAATTATAAGTCAGATCACTAGAAATGGGGAGAGGATTTTAACCTTGTGCTCAGTCCCTCTCTAGAGCACACTGGGAACCTCTAACCTTGGAGTGACAAAGGTGATGCTTCAGGTGATGGAGATGCTGGACATGGTAGACACATGGCGCGGCCACTATGGTGTGTAATCAGTTTATTCCTTCTACTCCACTGTGCATGACTCCTTTCCATGTATAAATTACTGGCTAGTGACTAGGAATATGTCACAGTGGGTCACACAAATGCTCTCCCCTGTGTTGTTTGTCATGGGGATGCCCATCAAAGTGGCACCACATCATTTCTGGGGTTTCCAAATGGAAGTGCTACTGCATACCGTGTTCATGGAGGATGTTCGCACAGCAATTACTGACTTTTTAATGATCAATGTAGGCACTGTGCCCCAATACAGCATAGTGTGGGAGACATTTAAATTATATATTTGTGGGAGGGAGATATCAAAATAGGCTGAGGTAATTAATTCCATTAGGCAGCAAATATACTAAATAAAGGGCTCACTGGGAGATGTTGAGATCAGAATTTACAGAGAGTGGGAGCCACACAATCCTTTCAGATAATAATAAATCCCTTGTTTCCTTCTGAGAGGTGGCTGACAAAGAAGTGAAATATCTAGGCAAGTGTTTACAAAGCATTTGTGCCACATTTTGTTCTAACACTTTAGCCCCATATGGTAACACAACATTAAAACCGAACGGCACAGCCACCAGCACCAGCCTTGGTATTCGGGACACCTTTACTAAATATTATCAGCGTTGGTTCCTCCATAGGGGCGGAGGAGCGGCGCCACCCTCCCCCTCCCCCCCCCCCCCCCACTGCTGCAGAAAGAGTGAAAAATAAAATGGTAATAAATTATTTTATTACCATTGAATTTTTCACTTTGCCGAACGGAGTGTGGGGGCCCTTTGTTTGAAGTGCGCATGTAGGTTTGGCTGGCTATCTTCCTACGGCTAGCCTGACATGCACAATTCAAAGCTCTCCAGCTCAGCTATCTTAGACAGCTGGGTTGGGGAGCAGGCACAGGCCTCTAGTGCATTTTGGAGCGCGGAGGCAGCCTGCTCCATCAAATGCAGACACGTCACAGCAGCTTCTGGATTGGATAAGGTAGTTGGCTGTGTGGTGTCACCTCGCGCTCGGAGGAGTCTGGAGCCAGGGACTGAGAGGATTGAGGACGTGCTGCAGTATAAGGTAACTTTTTTTTTTTTTCATAGATGTTTATTTTAATGTGTTTTATTGTAATTGTTTAATGTATATGTGTTTTAATGTATGTAGCGCTCCACCCCACTGTATTCTGAATATCACCAACCACCACTGAGTACACTACTTGAGGAGATACAGAAAGTGCACAGATTTTACCCAATTTGCAGGACGTTGCCCTAGGTCTGGTTAGATGATGAGCACAGCTTCTCTCTGCTGGAGCCAATAAAAATATCCCGGAATAAAGATGCTATAGATAGCCTTGCCAGCAGGAAATCGCTAGAGCTGGATGATCTTACAACTGAATTTTTAAAGAATATTTGGACATGCGTGCTCTACACCAGCAGGAGGTCTATTTGGAAGTGTTAGAAATCGGGTTCTTGCCTCCAATAATTACAGAGGCCATCATCGTGGCACTCTTCAATCAATAAAAAATTAGAAAAACTTCAATCATATAGACCAATTTCGCTACTGAATATGGGTAATAGGATAATGGCCAGAGTGATAGTGATCCAGCGCGATATTAGCAAACAGCATTCATACACCAAATACTCACTTGGGCCCATACATTCATACTACGCTAATACTTACGCTGGGGAGTCAGTTGTACTCTTTATCAATATCCCTGCTACCAATTACCTTTCTGATTGAAGAGTAATGACTTACCAATGAATCCTTTGCTAATTGGGAAGTTTAAAATGAGTGACATTCATTATAGTACATAATCCTGAAAATAACCACTGAGTCAGGAAGTTTTAAAATGTTTATCTAAAGATTTTTAGCAGAGTAAATACAGAACCACATAGTACTTAATCGCATATCAAGGATGAAGCATAAAATAAAATTATTGATTAATGACGGTCCCTCAGAAAGGAGAAGAAAGAGACAGCATCGCAACTAAGGTTGCAAGTATATTTACCTAAGTGCAAGAACCAAACCCCTTGGCCAAGGAGTTGGAAAGATAGGACCCAGGAAGGATGAAGAGCAAAGACCTCCTCCAGGTTCAGGACAGGACCGGTGACCTCTCTATCAACGACGCCTGCGTCGTTCCCCTCTCTGATACTCGACTTCTCCTCAATTCTCCCGTGCCTTCCTTCTAATGGACTCCGCCGCCCCCTCCTCAGGACCTCTCTGGATATCAGTTCAGTCTGCAATCGATCAGCTTGTCGGTCTGGAGCCTCTGCCTCTCTTTGTGGACGCCTGTTCTCTCTGGTCCCTCTGCTCTCTCGTCTAGTCTCGTGCAGCACGGCTTCCTTCAGCTCTCCTCTGGTCTGACTAATTAGCTAATTCTATATCTATTATACCCTTCTACGCCCATGTACCTCCCCTTAATGTTACCAAAATATGGGACCACTATTTCTGATTGGACAGGGACAGGGGGTTGATCCTCACACCATATGACTTTAGTTCAATTTTCTGAAGACCATTGTTTTAAAATACCGCCCATCAAATTTAATACATTTGCTTTATTTCCCACCCGTCTCACGACAAAGTTTATACATTCTTCATGTACATAGTTGCAAATTTAACAGGAACAAAATGAGTACAGTAATGTTGGCCATTAGGTCGTGGCCCTGGACGACGTCCAGGTTGACTTCATCCCTTTCTTTGGCAGCCATGTAGGACACATGCGCAGAATCATTGTCTCTCGAGTTTCAGTGCACCAACCCCAGGCCCAAGTTTACGAACTAATAAAAGTCAAAGAAGAAAATATTAAAATCACAAATAAAATGTTTCACTGTTTACCCACTCTTTCTATTCTATTCCCATTTATTTATAAATTCTATCCCGCATTAGTAGCGTTAGAGAAACGACAAATTAATAATAACACGAGAGCAAGCTTGTAGCATGTGAAAACATCAAGCAGCCATTTTAATGCACACTGCGCAGAAGCAGGAGTTTCCCACCAAGCAAAGAGAGACGTCACACCATGTGGTATGGTTGAGACATGCGCAGTAAGGTTCCCGCGCTTTAGCGCCCATTTTAGAATAAAGACAAGCGTTATTCGTTAGTTTAAACACATAGGCAAGCTTCCTAGCTATTCATGTAATGTACGCAAGGTTTAGTACAAACAATACAAGTTTTAATAAATTAATACTGTGAGGAGATTGCATCCGAGCAAGTCTCATTTGTGAGTCCTTGCTCCATCAATCCCCTCTCTGATGGCGTTTCTGAGCCATCAAATACTACCCACAATCAGATGCCAACCTTTTAGCATAAAATAGTCTCATTTTCATTTTTACATTTTCTATTCTTCACATCCCCTTTCAATTCTTGTATAATTCACTTCTCAAGTCTTCCAGTTCAATTTCATCAAACTTTCTCTTCTTTCCTTTTCCTGTCACATTGTACGATTCATTCTTTCTACAACATTTGCACCATATTATTATTGACAGTACTATTATTGCTATCCCTGCTAAGGGTACTAATATTTGACCCATAAGTCCTTTCCCTATATTAGTAAACCAGGTACCAATTGACGCAATACTACTTGTCAATCTTTCCCATACACTATCAACTTCCAGTGGTTTAAGTTCCTTCTCAAGTTTAGTTATATTCTGTATATACGTTCCAATTTCTGCACTTTTATCAGGAATGTAAGTGCAACAGTGTTTCGTCTTCAATAATTTACAGACTCCGCCCTCTTTTGCCAATATAATATCAAGAGCAAGTCGATTTTGCATAACCATAGACCTAATCGCAACCATCTCCGCATTAATCATTAGAAATCCTCCAGCAGTATCTGTTGATAAACGATCAACCACTGTAGACAATTTACATATCTTCCTTGAGTTCAGAATTATTCCCACTGAAGGTATCAATGCACCAAATATATCACCTACAATTTCTGAAAAACTAGCTCTTTTACTACGTGTTAATTCACTATTATTTTCATTGCTCCCAGTGTTTCTTTTTACGTGGTATATTTTTGGAAATACTATTCCAAAGTAACAACTTCCATATCACCGTGCAGGAAGCCTAAAGTAAGCCTTATTCCCACACATAATAGATTCCAGGAAAAACTGAATCTGTTCCTCCTTTGATTCCCCAACCTCCAAGAATTAAGAAATTGTGTTCACATTCACTGGTACCGATGAAAACATTGTTATAATCCGTTTTTAACCTATGTAGACAAATTTTCCCTGTCTTTACAAAATCCAGAGCCATAGCAGCTTGAGCCCTGCCAGGTGTGTAACTACCCTCTTTCTCAGCCCAAGGTGGCAAATGAGTCTTATGCTCCGAAGCTTTCTTTTGAAAATCTTGTCTTCTATCCTCTACTAAATTCAAAAATATCTTTTCTTCTTCATGTAATGAACATGTTAGATTGTGTCTATGTGCATGTGTTATATCTATCGATTTCATTGTTAAGAAAAATTCTCCCATAAACTGTGCATCTTGACTACTAAGCACTGGGTTCATACTCTTTCGAATCTGAACCTCAGAAAATATCACATCTATGATTGAATAATAATACTGAAGTCTCCCTGTTCTATAAAATAAATTAGCTAATACACTACATGATATGCCATATGTTAATGGTAAGTGCTGATATGTTAACCCTTCTGCTACTGATTCGGGTAACTTCATACAGACATAACAATTACTAACTTCCATGGTATCTACATATTGAAACAATAATTTTGTGAAAACATTTAAACTAGTGTCGTTATCAATTATCTCATGATGAATTTCTGGTTCATTTTCTGCCATTAGTTCTACTCTATTACTCTTCAAGTTTGCGGTCCTTTCCTTAGTTTCGTTATTATTCTTTTTATCCATTATCATAAGGTAAGGAACTGCTACGATCAGGACTAACCAAACTATAAGCACAATTACTAGAGTACATATGCATACTGCACAGCATCTCTTACAACATTTCTGTTTTGATCTCCCAGCAACTCTATCATCAGGCATTTCGACAAGGAAGATTGCTCTTCTTATCTATTTTCTGTTTCTTTATAGACTATTTCACGTGGTCAAGGTGGTCTTGTTTCTTTCTCATACGTTGGTTCTGCACTTGTTCCTTCGTCACCACTTTCACTTGACTCTGAGCTCTCGTAATCTTCAAGAATGATGTAAGTCCAATCAGGACCCTTGAATTTGTTATTCACAAGTTTCAGTCTTTTACTTCTTCTTTTCTCAGTTTTGCTTTCTTGTTCTGTTTGACTTGTTACTTCATTTACTTGATCTGGATCTTCACTTCTGGTTGTTATGTGGTATTTTACTCTTTTAATGACACTAGGCCAATGATCACCTTTTCTTGCTTTCTTTGTTTGCACTGTTTCTTTATTTTCGTCTTCAGAAACCTTTTTATTTTCACTATTTAGCACTGTTTCGTCTTCTGCAATTACTGTTTTTCTTACTTGCTTCTTTTCAGGTCTTATTGGTTTCTCTGCCGCAGCTCCTCTGTGAGTTTCCAATAACTGACCTTGTTCTTTGTTTATTTCTTCATGTTCGTGATTCTCAGGATTTTCTTCTTCTGTATACTTTTCTGGATCTAACTGGTTCTGATCAGGGCTTATTGCACTTTGTACTTCTGCAGCCTGACCGGATTCTTCTAAACCTGTCTGTCCCTGCTCAAAATTTGTTGGTTCTTCGTTATTTTGAGCCCAGTTTCCTCTCCCTATCTGGTCCTGCTCAGGTTCTTTTATTGTGTCTTCTTCTTTTTCCTGAGCTGCTTCTTCTTCGCCTATCTGATCTTCTTCGATTTCTTCCAAGTTTGCTTGACTTCTTGTTCTGTGGTAAACTTCAGGAATTTCTACCACCGGTATCCAGTCCTGACTTGTGCTCGGTTGTTCTTCTTCAGCTTCTCTTGAATCTCGAACCTGAGATTCTTCAGCTGGGCAACCTTCAGCTTCCTCAGTGATTGGTGCTGATTGAGGATTTTCTTCTTCAGGTTCTGGTACTCTTTTGGTGTGACTTACATGAATCCAATTAGGAAATCCTGCACACTTCACTGCTGTATTGGTGGTCAGTATGACTTGACAAGGTTTGCCCCATCTAGGTGATAGACACGTTTCTCTGGTGTGATTCTTCACTACCACCCAATCACCAGGATTCAGATCATGTTCTTGTTCAGGCTGCCTCGAAACTGCGTCTTCTCCAACCTGGTGAGAGACAGAACGCACTAGGTCAGCCAATCCTTTGCAATAATCCAGAACCATATCATCAGATTTATTCAGCAGTTTATTTGTGGGAACATGTGCTTGTCTCATTGCTCTTCCCATCATTATCTCGTGTGGGCTCAATCCGGTATTTCTATCAGGAATGCTTCTGAGTCCCATTAAAACAAGTGGCAATGCATCCGGCCACCCTAATGATGTTGATGCACACATTTTTCCCAGTCTGGATTTTATAGTGCCATTCAATTGTTCAACCACTCCAGAAGCCTCTGGGCGATATGCACAGTGCAGCTTTGTTCAATTTGAAATGCTTCACAGATTATTTGGATTACTTCGCTGTTAAAATGCTTTCCTCTATCTGATTCCAAAGTTACTGGGAAACCAAACCTAGGAATGAGTTCTCGTAGCAACAACTTTGCAACTGTAATGCTGTCATTCCTCCTGGTAGGGTAAGCCTCCACCCACTTTGAAAACAGACACACTATGACCAGTACATATTTCAACCCTCTGCATGGTGGTAACTGAATAAAATCAAACTGGAGTCTTATAAATGGACCTTCTGCCTTTCCAATCTTTCCAAACCCGATTATTGTCTTTCTCCCTGGATTATGCATCTGGCAGGTTAAACATCTCTGGCAAAGACTCTCTGCTACTGCTCTGAATTTGGGATTGTACCAATTTTGTCTGAAGAGCCTAATCATTGCATCTCTCCCTATGTGTGTGTCTCCATGATACATCCTGGCCATTTGAGAGAGCAGACAGTCAGGCATGACTGGTCTGCCATCAGTGCAAATCCATACCTCGTCATCTCCCCTTTGAGAACAACCCACCTTGATCCATATATTCTTCTCACTTTCATCAGCATCATCTTGCAATCTTTTAACATCATTCCATGTTTCAGGTGGCACATACAGTATAAGTTGGCAGCTGATTCCCATTCTTTCCACCCTTTTATTGACTGACAACCTATTTTTGGCACATTGTTGAGCCACAAGGTCTGCGTATCGGTTGCCGACTACCACCCAATCATCTCCTGACTGGTGTGCGGCACATTTCACCACAGCCAATTCTTTTGGTGATTGTATTGCTTCTAGCAATTCCCTTACAAACTGTCCATTTTTAACGGGGGATCCTGAAGAAGTCATGAAATCCCTCTGCATCCAAAGTTGGCCAAAATCATGCACAACCCCGTAACCATATTGGCTATCTGCAAATATAGTTACTTTTTGATTCCTCCCAATTTTGCAAGCCTTTATCAATGCAATCAATTCAGCTATTTGTGCAGATTTGACTCCTGGTAAATAAGATGCTTCAACTATTCCAGTTAATTCACACACTGCACAGGCAGCAGTTAGTTTACCGTCTTCATGCCTTTGGCATGAACCATCAACAAATAGCTCCCTGTCTGACTCTCTGAGGGGTTGTTCTTCAATATCAGGACGTGGTTTCGTGCATAATTCTGTTACTTGTAAGCAATCATGTTCTTCTTCCTCGTCATCTTTAATTTCCTCATGATATGGGTCTGGTAGTAAGGTAGCGGGATTCACTATTGTGCATCTTACTATAGTCACATTTTCAGCACCCATTATTATCCTCTCATATTTAGTCAGCCGACTAGGAGTAAGATGCTGGGTTCGGGTTCTTGTCAACAGAATCACAACCGCATGTGGAACATACACCTTCACAGGATGTCCCATCACAATTGACTCACTTTGTTCAATGCTCAAACAAGTAGCCGCTACCGCTTTTAAGCAGCCTGGCAACGCGGCTGCCACTGGGTCCAATGTAGCAGAAAAATATGCTATAGGACGTCTGTCTAGACCATGTCTCTGAGTTAGAACTGAAAGTGCGCAATTTTCTCTCTCATGACAGAATAATGCAAAACTTTTCTTATAATCAGGCATGCCTAGGGCAGGTGCTGAACACAGAGCATTTCTCAATTTTACAAAAGCTCCTACGCTTTCATCATCCCACTCAACTGGGTCCTTTGCTTTCTTTTTTGTCATGTGAATTAACGGTTTTGCTAACAGAGAAAATCCTAATATCCATTGTCGACAGTAACCTACTATTCCTAGGAACATTCTCACTTCTCTTTGTGTTACTGGCATTTGCATTTTCTTTATTAATTTTACTCTTTCAGAGGTTATTCTTCTTTTTCCCCTCTCAATTTGGTGTCCCAGATACTTAACTGCTGTTGTACAGAACTGTACTTTTTCAGGTGAGACTTTATGCCCTTCTTCAGCTAAATGATTTAATAGTGCAATAGAATCAACAACACAGTCCTCTCTGGTGTTTGATGCCACCAGTAAGTCGCCAATATATTGCACTAAGACTGAGCTTCCTGGCATCACTAGTTTCTCTAGACACTTTTTCAATATCTGATTGAAGATGGAAGGACTTTCCGTGTACCCCTGAGGAACACGATTCCATACATAGACTTTGTTCTCGAATTTAAATGAAAAAAGATACTGGCTATCTGGATGCAAGGGTATCGAAAAGAACGCTTGGCATAAATCAATTACAGTGAACCATCCTGCACTCCAAGGTATCTGATATAGAATTACTGCAGGATTTGGCACTATAGGACAACATGGTTCTACAATCTTATTTATTTTCCGCAGGTCTTGAACAATCCTATATTTTCCACTAGGTTTCTTTAGACCCATTTTTGGTGAATTACATGGGCTACTCATTACTTCTTTTAGTATGTTTTGTTCTACCATTCGGTTGATTTCTTCAATGACTCCTGCTTTTACTTCTGCACTCATTTTGTACTGTCTGGTATTTGGGAATATCGCACCTTCTTTTACAGTAATTTTAACTGGGTCTATTTTGGCCATAAGTCCTACTTCCTTTCCTGTGAAATCCCATACTATGGGGTTTACTGTAGTTTTTAATTCTTCTGGCAGCTCATCTTTTGTTATTAACGAAAACATCTCATCTACCTCTGTACCTTGTTTTGCAATCATAAACTTATATACATGATCTTCATCTGGGGTCTGAGCTGCCACACCATCCGGTGTGCAGAAAATTGTGCAATTCATTTTGCATAACAAATCACAGCCCAATAAATTTACTGGACTAGAATCACACACTACAAATTGATGCATTTCTCTGAAATTTCCAATTTTAACTTCCATTGGTTCGGTAAGAGGTGTTCTAATCTTTCGATTAGCTACCCCCACTACTTGGATAGCTTCTCCAGAGATAGGAAGGTCTGGAATGTCTGCTGTTCTTACAGTAGACCGGGTAGCACCAGTGTCCAAAAGAAAGGTAATATCATTACCTTTCACATTCCCTTCAACATATGGACCTGACTGATCTACCGGTAAGGATGCGCCAAGTACGCATTCCTTCTCCCCCTCTCCCAGGCACCGTCATGAACTGTATTGACAGAAATCGTCCTGTAAAAGAAACTGTGATGTTACATAATCATTCTTACCACTTCCTTCTTGATATCCGACGTCTGTACCGTGCTTTGCTCTGCTTACATTACCCTGAATAGGTGCAGGTGGTAACTGATTCTGAGGATTTACACCCTGCTGTGTGTCATTCTGCGTCTGTGGATTTAAATTTTGATTTGGGCCATTAGTATTCCGAATCTTTTTACATTCATCCTTCCAATGCCCCAATTTTCCGCATCCATGACAAGGAAATTTCTTTTTAGCCTCTTCTCTACTCATTCGTCCTCTCACTTTTCCACCATTCCCAGTGCCACCATTCGTTCCAGAATCCTTTCCTTGATTTTCACTCGGATTATCCAAATTAATTCCCTGTTTCTCGGCCATTTTCACCTGTGCCCACATTACTTTCTCCTGCAATTTCTTGTGCCTGTCCTCAATATCATCTCCACAATATTTCGCATACTTCAAAATTTCATCAATTGGCTTCCCCTGCCAACATAACATGTGCTGCTTAATCATCTGACAAATCTCTGGCTTCAGACCATAAACAAATCGGTAGACAAACTGACTCATGTTCTTATCTCCAATGTCCTCAAAGCCACTATATTGTTTGAATACCTGCAATAAACGCTCATAATAGGCGTGTACCGATTCACTGGCTTCTTGGGTGGTTCGGTCTATTTTTACCCAATCTGTTTCTTTCGGTGGTATTTTCCCTTTTAGGTAAGTTATTACTTGCTGGTACTTTTTCATTACATCATTTGACGGGGCACCTGTCTTTGGATCTCTAGGATACTCTTCACTCGGCCAATCAATTGTAATCTTACAATCTGTCCATAAATCGGCAGGTACCACTATATCAAATAAACCATCCAAATCCTTCAACAATACCTTTGACACCTTCACAAACCTTTCAACCTGCTTGTACCATTCAATAGGCTTTTCTCTCAACTTTGGAAAATCATTCGTAAATGACAAAATATCCTGTCTGCTCCATGGGACATGTACATATCCCCCTCCTGGAACTTCTCGCATCGGGTACATTTGATCTGTCTTCCCTGTTTCTTTCATTAAATATTCTGATGCTGTTCTGCTCGATCGTGCCTATTCCTTTTTCTTGGCCCATATAACTCTCCATTTATCTAGGTCTCCCCATTTTTGTAAGACTGTCATTAATTCTTTTACTTGTAATTTTCTTCCAGAGGCATTCATGTTTTCTAAGTCTTTGTCTGAAAAATCTGCTCTATAGGGTTTCTGTAACACTTTTGATCTCCCTATTTCAATTCCCATTTGCAGAGCTAAGTCTGATAATTTTTCATGGAATAATTTTACATTTCTAGTGATACTTCTGCATATGAACAATAATTCTTCTTCATCGTAAGCATTTAAGCGATCTAACCCCACATTTCCTGCTATTATTTCTTCTAATTCAACTTTTAATTTATAAATATCCAAAAATTTTGGAGGTGTACACTGTTGATCTGATCCTTGTGCCCACCTTTCTAAATCTTCGGGTGTTACTACAGTGACACTTTTTGCTCCCGATGAAGTTATTAGGTTTATATCCTTCGAGCACCCAGGTGTAGCCCTTCTGGGAGTGCTATTTACAGAATCTCGAATCGGTAAATCCATTAATGAAATCACAGAATCACAGTCACTAAAGTGATCCTCAACCATTACTACTGCTTCAGATTTAGGAACATTCACAGGAGTAGGCGTAACTAGCGGTGGAGGATAGTTTCTCTTGTCACTATATATTGGGGCCACTGGACCAATTGTTACAGGTATGGTCAAAGAGTCAGGATGTACTTTTATCTGTGTTATTTTCTGTATTAATTCTGCTCTTGTTTTCTCTAGTGCTTCTTTTTCTTTATCATGAAGTACCCTACTAGGGGTGAAATCATGCAATACCTGCGGTACCAATGGTGTCTTCAACGGTGGTGCACTTGGGGTGCATCCACTTATTCCTTCCTGATATGGTGGGGGGTTCTTTAATATCTCTTCCATAAATTCATCTTCAGAATCTCCATTTCTCATCAAATGTTTTGTCTTTTCTGTACATTTACTCCCTAACAGTTCTTCTGCTGTTAGTATTGGATACAGTCCCTCTGTAATCATTGCCCTCCTCCATTGTTTCACCTGACCATCCCTAGACTCATGTTGGTTTCTGGGAAAAAATCCTCGGTAACCCCTATTTTCCCATTCCTTTAAGGCTTCGTATTGAGTTAATCTAGGTCTGGGTTCTAAGTCATTCATCCTCAATCTCAAATTTTGAAGAATCCTCCCATTAAAAGTGCCATTCTCGGGAAATGCTAATATTCCATCATTTTTGGTATATTCTATCCAATTCTCTATCCATACACAAGTATGATAACCTCTCTCCATCATCATGAATGAAGCGGGCGTTTTAGCTGGTGGAATGATGATTCCTTCCCTAGTTTTGATTGGTTTATCCTTTTTAAAATAATTCTTAATCTTTTGTAGAAATGACATTTTTCTCTTCTCTCCGTACATCTTGGGTAGATCTCGATGTATAAAATTATATTCTGCAAACCCTAAATATCTCCTATCCGGACGAATTCCTGTTAACGTTGGATCGCGTTTTAACATGCAATCTTTATCCACTAAAATTTCAGCTTCTATGATATCAACCAATCAAATGCCAGCTAACTTTTATCTCTGAACCAATCCTAGCGTGGCCTTTCTGTGACGTCTGTCTGTCAACCCCTCCTTTACAATCTGCGCTTCTCTGTCCCTCGCGGTTTCGACCAATCCCAGCGCGGCACCTGTGACGTCAGTACTGCTCCTGACTACTGACCCCTCCTTTACAAGAGTTGTTCCACACCCGCTGTTTCAACCAATCCCAGCGCGGCGTTTTGTGACGTCAGCTCCCTCTCCGGCAGCTGACCCTCCCTTTACAAATTCGTACGCAAAACCTTATTTTCTCTACGATTTTAATTGAAATTCAGTAACAACATAAAACATTCGCTATCGTGCCAGTTTCTCTAAATTAATAAGATAGTTTCTCTCACACTTAGTAAAACCTTTCCATTTACTAAAACATACACTACGAGTAAAACCCTTCCGTTTACTCTTCACGCAAGCTTCAGAAGTACCTGCTACTTTTTCAATGTTACCCTTTCTAGGTGATATAACATCAACATTTTACCAGCATTCCTCTTGCTATTACTCACACACATAGAGTCCCTAACAAGTACTGATAGTCCTACTTAACTTTTCAGTACTTTTTCTGCCTGACCGATAACCTCACTGCAGTATGGCTTCCACTTACCGTCCGCTATTCAATTTTCCCCGGGGAATTTCCAGACAACATAAAACAACTTTGAACACACGGATGTTAGTTCATAAAAATAAAATTCTCATTACCCAATTAACAAAGTAAAACCATCCTCTGATCACCAGAAAACTGATCCAGCGCGATATTAGCAAACAGCATTCCTACACCAAATACTCACTTGGGCCCATACATGCATACTACGCTAATACTTACGCTGGGGAGTCAGTTGTACTCTTTATCAATATCCCTGCTACCAATTACCTTTCTGATTGAAGAGTAATGACTTACCAATGAATCCTTTGCTAATTGGGAAGTTTAAAATGAGTGACATTCATTATAGTACATAATCCTGAAAATAACTACTGAGTCAGGAAGTTTTAAAATGTTTATCTAAAGATTTTTAGCAGAGTAAATACAGAACCACATAGTACTTAATCGCATATCAAGGATGAAGCATAAAATAAAATTATTGATTAATGACGGTCCCTCAGAAAGGAGAAGAAAGAGACAGCAGCGCAACTAAGGTTGCAAGTATATTTACCTAAGTGCGAGAACCAAACCCCTTGGCCAAGGAGTTGGAAAGATAGGACCCAGGAAGGATGAAGAGCAAAGACCTCCTCCAGGTTCAGGACAGGACCGGTGACCTCTCTATCAACGACGCCTGCTTCGTTCCCCTCTCTGATTCTCGACTTCTCCTCAATTCTCCCGTGCCTTCCTTCTAATGGACTCCGCCGCCCCCTCCTCAGGACCTCTCTGGATATCAGTTCAGTCTGCAATCGATCAGCTTGTTTGTCTGGAGCCTCTGCCTCTCTGTGTGGACGCCTGTTCTCTCTGGTCCCTCTGCTCTCTCGTCTAGTCTCGTGCAGCACGGCTTTCTTCAGCTCTCCTCTGGTCTGACTAATTAGCTAATTCTATATCTATTATACCCTTCTACGCCCATGTACCTCCCCTTAATGTTACCAAAATATGGGACCACTATTTCTGATTGGACAGGGACAGGGGGTTGATCCTCACACCATATGACTTTAGTTCAATTTTCTGAAGACCATTGTTTTAAAATACCGCCCATCAAATTTAATACATTTGCTTTATTTCCCACCCGTCTCACGACAAAGTTTATACATTCTTCATGTACATAGTTGCAAATTTAACAGGAACAACATGAGTACAGTAATGTTGCCCATTAGGTCGTGGCCTTGGACGACGTCCAGGTTGACTTCATCCCTTTCTTTGGCAGCCATGTAGGACACATGCGCAGAATCATTGTCTCTCGAGTTTCAGTGCACCAACCCCAGGCCCAAGTTTACGAACTAATAAAAGTCAAAGAAGAAAATATTAAAATCATAAATAAAATGTTTCACTTATACCCACTCTTTCTATTCTATTCCATTTATTTATAAATTCTATCCCGCATTAGTAGCGTTAGAGAAACGACAAATTAATAATAACACGAGAGCAAGCTTGTAGCATGTGAAAACATCAAGCAGCCATTTTAATGCACACTGCGCAGAAGCAGGAGTTTCCCACCAAGCAAAGAGAGACGTCACACCATGTGGTATGGTTGAGACATGCGCAGTAAGGTTCCCGCGCTTTAGCGGCCATTTTAGAATAAAGACAAGCGTTATTCGTTAGTTTAAACACATAAGCAAGCTTCCTAGCTATTCATGTAATGTACGCAAGGTTTAGTACAAACAATACAAGTTTTAATAAATTAATACTGTGAGGAGATTGCATCCGAGCAAGTCTCATTTGTGAGTCCTTGCTCCATCAATAGCAGCAAGAATTAACTCTCTGATGAAAAACCTAGTGCTGCCAGATCAATCGAGATGCGCCCCTGTTAGAGAAATGTCCTATAACCAGCATACAATGTGTGTGCTACACATCAGATATGCTCGGAGGTGGAGACAATCTCTCTATTTTTTTATGCCAAGAATGCTTATGACTTCTTAAAACTGATTGTTTTTGTTTGAGATATTACACAGGATGTGTATTGCTGAATACCAGATTAGATTGTTAACACTGCTATACACAGACTTGTACTCTTGCATCTGGATTGTGGTAATGCCCTACTCTATGGCCTCCTACACCACACACTGGCACCCCTTACTGGCACCCTACATGCTGCAGCACATATGATCCAGAGCTTGAAGAAATATGATCACATCACCTCATCCCAATTAAACTCCACTTGCTCCCTCTGCCATCCCGCACCATCTTCAAAGCCAGTGGCATCATTTAAAAAGCCATCACAACCAGCATTCCCAATTATCTTGCAGACAAGCTCACCATCTCTGATGGTTCTCAGCACACTGCAGCCAGCACACCCCCAGAATTCAGGCTAAGAAGTGTAAAAAAGAAAAGAAAACAAGACAGCAGGCTTTTTCCATCTATGCACCCAGAATCTGGAACAACATTCCCGTATATATCAGGACCCCACCAATGCCCGAAGGAGTTGAAGACTCACCTCTTCAAAGAACACTACATCACAATGCATTAACCATCAATAACCTAGCTCCCTTTCCTATTATTAGCTGACTTTGTTTGTCTTTGACCATGTAAACATACACAGTGCTCTGCTGCCTGTTGACTAGGCTCGCGCTATAGAAATACCACATATATACATGCATACATATGTACATACATACACATGATTAGCAAGGTGCGCACAAATAATGGTCTAGAACTCTAGCTGCTCCGTTTCCCATCACTAGCGGTACTAAGCATGGATGTCCTAAATTTCTCTTGCTCTTTACAATTACTTTGGAAGCCCTGGCCTGTAACCTGAGGGAATATAATTCATACGGGGGCTCTTCTTCCCTGATCTTTCACTGCTAATCTCCATGTACGCTGATGATATTATGAATGAATAAGTTTATTGTGTGATTACTTAAAATCATTACAATATAAAGTTAAAAGCATATGTCATGAATTAAAACGTAATCAAACTTTAAAATCATAGCAGCGAGAGGGTGAATGCCCAGCCGGTGTTGACTGTTTGGTTAACAAATAAAGATAAAAAATCACCATAGTTCATTAGTTGAGTCCCTGAGAAAAGTAGTCCTTGCAGAGTGGAGTTTTGCTGTGGTAAACCACATCAAACTGTTAGTCATTCCCTCCATGTGCCATTTTTTCTTTCAAGAGTGAACGTGCTTGGTAGATGAATTTGCCGAAATTGGCCATGTTCTTCACTGTGTCCAAGGTGTAAAGCTGGCAAATGGCATCCTTTTCGATACGTGTGCCCAGTGAGAGAAGAATAGGCCTGAGATGGATTCTGCGGGCTTGCCACAGTGACTCCCTTCTATAGTTGCATAATCGGCACACAGTGATATCTGTAAGCGCTTTCCAGGTTGAGTATAGTTCTTTTATGGGAAGCAGGTGTAGTCTTAAAGCTAAGATCTGATGTAATGCCTGGCTCCCCACGGCCTGCGTAAGATGGTGCTTAGTTGTTTGTAGAATTTGTGGAAGGCACAGAGTTTCGTGGAAGTCCCTGGTCTATGTCCAGTTTGCGGGAGCAGAGACGCAGCTGCTTTTTTATCGTTAATTTGATGGCAGCATAGTCAATTATACTTGGGTCCCAATTCTCAATGACCAGCTGCAATAGCTCCTTTGATGCTGAAAGTTTATCAGACAAGTAATTGTTTAGTTTTGAGAAAATGGTTTTTATGACAGCGTTCATGGAATTATCTGGGGCCATGGTTGCCAGATGATGGTATGTTGCTAAAGTAGCCAGTTCTTCTAATTTTTGTTGGATGAGGTCAAACTCGAGACGGATCAAGGTGTTTCTTGTGGATGCAGGCAGACGATATATTGAATTGAATTTTCTCCAGGTCTTCCCCGAGCATTCCCGGAAATGCCTGTTGCGCATAGTTAAGAGATGGTAGCAATTTGGCCCGCATTACCCTTCGGATGGCCATGGTTGTTGGGCTGTCTAGCGTGGCATGCAGCTTACAGAGGGAGTGCGTGACCATCTTTCCTTTCAGCCGCAATTTATGTAGATGGATCGAAGGGCGGCCTGTCTCTCTTAGCCAGGCACCTAGGTAGTTCTAACTTTGCATGCAGTCCAGGCTCAAAGTACCCAGGCGCCACTTAATGATCTTTTTCTTTGGATAGCTTCCAAAGATCACGATTTTGGATTTACTAGCATTAGCTGTTAGCATATTTTTTGGTGTTGTATTCGGCTAGGGCGGTGAGAGCTTTTTGGAGGCCTGTTCTTGTGTGGTCCAAAAGGACTAGGACGTTGGCATACTGCATTAGATGTATTTTTTTGTCCCCGATTTTTGGGGTAGTGAGGGAGGCCCCCTGTAGTGCCAGGCCCAGGTCGGCGGTGTACAGGTTGAATAGTATCGGTGCCAAGACACAGCCCTGCTTTAACCCCCGGTCTGTGGCAATTGTTTTTGTAGCTGAATCCACGGAGAGTTTTATCCTTACCCATGTTTTCGAGTACAAGGATGTAATAGCATGCAGTAGGCTCGGGCGGATGTTCCAGCTCGCCAATTTCCGCCAGAGGATGTTTCTGTCAATCCCATCGAAAGCTGCTGAGTAATCAATGAAGCATGCGAATACTGGGGGTGTACGACGAGCAACTGCTTGTTTGGCTAAAATATGACAGGACTGTGATGTTGTCAACAGTGGAGGCCCCTGGTCTGAACCTGGTCTGGTAAAATGGCAGAAGGCCTTCTGAGTACACCCAGTTAGCTAGTTCCTGCAGAATGGTGCTTGCGTATGCCTTCCCCTCAATGTCCAGCAAAGCAATCATCCGATAGTTCCTGGGGTCGGTGTTGGCCCCTTTTTTACAATAGGTTGCAGAAGTGAGCCCCTCCAAGAGTCTGGGACCTCTTCTAAGAACCTGCATGCTGCGTACAACATAGCAAGGTTTGTAGACCAAAAGTTGATATCCTCCCTGAAAAGGGAGCTGGCCAAACCATTGGGGCCTGGTGCACCGTTTTTCCGGATCCTTTTTAAAACAGTGCGGACAGCTGTCACGCTTGGAGTTGTGAGTGCCACTGAAAGTCTGGGGCGATCAGTCCTGGCAGTTTCTGGATTGCTCTGCATGTATTGATCCTTTACATGTGTGAGTTTCTGTTCGCTGGTGTATACAGACTTCATGTGTGCTACCCAGATCCCTGCGGGTATCGGGTTCCCTCTATTAGAGGGTCCGTGGATTAGGTTGTTTAAATATCCCCAGAATTGTTGGGCCTTGTTTGGTGCAAGCAGATCAACAATTGCTATCCATTTCCCCTCAGTGGCTTCACGTTTTAGGTTCCAGACAAGATGCCTGTGGGCCTTTATTGCTAGTTGCAGCTGCTTCTTAGAGGCTTCAGTCCCTTTTTTATTGTGTGTTCTTTAGCTTATTTAGCTTCTTTTTAGTTGCTGCGCACTTTGTTTGATCTGTAAAGCTGAGCCTTGATTATGGGCTCCGTGCTTGTTTTGGTGCAGAGGGAGCTGTCATGAAGCAGAGTGGTTAGTTCTGGAGCGAGATGTCTGGCACGATAGACCTGGAAGCCCAGCTAGTCCATATAGATTTCCATGAGTCAAATTTGTTAATGGTGATATTCACCCATTTGATTCTCCTTATAAATCTGTACTGTTCCTCACCGTTTGAGTGCCCGAGATGGCCATGGATCTATTGGTTGTCCACTGAGGTCTTTAGACTCTGCACAAGGGCTGCGTGGTCACTTTCGCTCCAGGGGAGCACTTTGTAGCTTGACATAAGGTTCCCTAATCACTGGCTCAATAAGATATAGTCAATGGTTGTCTGGTTGTCATAAGTTGGTGGGTGGACTATGCCCCGCATGGATTGTGTAGATAGGAAGTTCGCTGATTCTAGAATATGTGTCTATAGGAGGGTAGCAAATCTCCTGGTGCTCCCAGTTGTACTACTGTCGGCGTTCCGTCCCCGATGTGGTGCATGTTAAGATCCCCGAGGATGATGATTTCCAGGGATGCGTGTTGTGTTATCAAGTTTTCAATCTCCTGGATCAGCCCGATGAGTTTGTTGTTAGCTCCTTGACCGTGGGGGTTATAATATACATTGATCAGTAGGATGGATAGTGGTCCTTCAGCGCACTTAAGTCCTTTCAGGATGCCAACTAAAACCATGTCGGGGGTGTTTTATATTTCCGTAAAGCTCAGCTTCAAGGAATGCTTTGTGCATAAAGAAATGCCCCCAGAAGGTCTCCCAAACAGACTAGTTTTTATTGCAAGTTTGTAGAATTCCGCATAGCCTGGGATGGGATTAGATATAGTAGCCCAAGTCTCTTGCACGCAAATAAGGTCTGCCCCTTCAAGGAGCGTAATCACCGTTGGGCTTTGTAGGGTCTTATGCATGCCTGCCACGTTCCAAGTGAGAATATTCAATGTTCGCTGATGATATTATGTTATGTCTTCTAAAATGCCCAAGGAAAAACATCACATCGGTTATCTGGGAAATGAACACATTTGTAAATGATCCAAGTGTACAGATTAGTTAGGCATTAGACCCAATTATACCCACTCACGTCTGCGACTAATTGAATATCCATTGCACTAGAATAAGAACTCATTGAGGTATCTGGACATACATGTGCACAGAGATAGGATGAGGTGGTATCGAACTGCCACGGTCCCGTTTTAGACACTAAGGGGTCGATTCCGATCTCGGCCGGAAGCGCACCTAACAGTATTCGTCCGGAAAAAATACCAGCCGATTGCGTGTTTCCCGACCGATTCGAACACTCGTCCGGACGAACAAGTAAGATGCGTATAACAACCCAGTTTCCGAGCGAGCCGTACTTACCCAATACTGCTCCTGTTCCCCGCCCGAGCCGGATCCGTAAACGCCGAATCGAGTCGTACGGAAGCAAATACACAGCACCTTCCGGCCGGACGAGTCCGATGCTCACTCCGTACGCGCCGAACCCGTCGCTACGTCCGGGACGTTTGAGCATCCGGGCGAGCCGTACATAAGCTCCGTTTCGCGCCACAAGACGATCCACGGCTACGAGACGAACAAGCCTGCTACGAGTACGACTCGAAGACACGAGAAACCTGAACGAGACGATCCAAGCATGAATCCCATCGCGCAGGTCCTACCTATACTCTACATCTATTACCGGGACCGGCACGGACGCGTACGGCGCAGACGGTAAGTCAAACACCAACAACACAAACAAACGACACGTACCCGAAATATGTCACACACACATAGGGATGCACAAATGACGTACACTAGCAACAGCAGAACCATAGGGGTGGGATGGCCATCACCAATGCCATACACACCCATAGGGGGATGGATGCCTACCACCAACACCACCCTACCACCACCCCTACTCAGGGGGGGCTGGTTGCCTACCACTACCACCACCCCTACTCAGGGGGCCTGGATGCCTACCACTACCACCACCCCTACTCAAGGGGGGCTGAATGCCTGCCACTACCACCACCCCTACTCAGGGGGGCCTGGATGCCTGTCACTACTACCATCCCCACCCTTAGGGGGCTGGATGCCTACCACTACCACCACCCCTACTCAGGGGGGGCTGGATGCCTGTCACTACTACCATCCCCACTCATAGGGGGATGGATGCCTACCACTACCACCACCCCTACTCAGGGGGGGCTGGATGCCTACCACTACCACCACCCCTACTCAGGGGGGGCTGGATGCCTGCCACTACCACCACCCCTACTCAGGGGGGGCTGGATGCCTGCCACTACCACCACCCCTACTCATAGGGGGCTGGATGCCCATCACTACTACCATCCCCACTCATAGGGGGCTGGATGCCCATCACTACTACCATCCCCACTCATAGGGGGCTGGATGCCCATCACTACTACCATCCCCACTCATAGGGGGCTGGATGCCTGTCACCACTACCATCCCCACTCATAGGGGGCTGGATGCCCATCACTACTACCATCCCTACTCATAGGGGGCTGGATGCCTGTCACTACTACCATCCCCACCCTTAGGGGGATGGATGCCTAACACTACCACCACCCCTACTCAGGGGGGGCTGGATGCCTGCCACTACCACCACCCCTACTCAGGGGGGGCTGGATGCCTGCCACTACCACCACCCCTACTCATAGGGGGCTGGATGCCCATCACTACTACCATCCCCACTCATAGGGGGCTGGATGCCCATCACTACTACCATCCCCACTCATAGGGGGCTGGATGCCCATCACTACTACCATCCCCACTCATAGGGGGCTGGATGCCTGTCACCACTACCATCCCCACCCTTAGGGGGATGGATGCCTACCACTACCACCACCCCTACTCAGGGGGGGCTGGATGCCTGCCACTACCACCACCCCTACTCATAGGGGGCTGGATGCCCATCACTACTACCATCTCCACTCATAGGGGGCTGGATGCCCATCACTAGATAGGGGGCTGGATGCCCATCACTACTACCATCCCCACTCATAGGGGGCTGGATGCACATCACTACTACCATCCCCACCCTTAGGGGGATGGATGCCTACCACTACCACCACCACTACTCAGGGGGGGCCGGATGCCTGCCACTACCACCACCCCTACTCATAGGGGGCTGGATGCCCATCACTACTACCATCCCCACTCATAGGGGGCTGGATGCCCATCACTACTACCATCCCCACTCATAGGGGGCTGGATGCCCATCACTACTACCATCCCCACTCATAGGGGGCTGGATGCCTGTCACCACTACCATCCCCACTCATAGGGGGCTGGATGCCCATCACTACTACCATCCCCACTCATAGGGGGCTGGATGCCTATCACCACTACCATCCCCACCCTTAGGGGGATGAATGCCTACCACTACCACCACCCCTACTCAGGGGGGGCTGGATGCCTGCCACTACCACCACCCCTACTCATAGGGGGCTGGATGCCCATCACTACTACCATCCCCACTCATAGGGGGCTGGATGCCCATCACTACTACCATCCCCACTCATAGGGGGCTGGATGCCCATCACTACTACCATCCCCACTCATAGAGGGCTGGATGCCTGTCACTACTACCATCCCCACCCTTAGGGGGATGGATGCCTACCACTATCACCACCCCTACTCAGGGGGGGCTGGATGCCTGCCACTACCACCACCCCTACTCAGGGGGGCTGGATGCCTGTCACTACTACCATCCCCACTCATAGGGGGATGGATGCCTACCACTACCTCCACCCCTACTCATAGGACGGGTAATGCATGACACAACCAGCATACTCCCACATAAGGAATGTCTGAAAATTACACCCCCCCCAACACCATGACAAGCGTGTGTAGTCTGTGACAAATGCCTACAACACTGAACATGACATTGAACATACAATGTGACCCCCTAGCACATGTGTCACACATAAATGTGTGTGGCCTCCACAATGCAAGCCGACCATGGCCACTGTGGCAATGGTGTTGAACACCCCATCACCACAGTGACCAAAAGGGAAGTGTGGGGTCCATAGCTGATGCACCTTTTGAACAGTGTGGCAATGGGGCCCAAAGCCCCATCAACACAGTGACCAAAAGGTAGGTGTGGGGTCCATAGCTGATGCACATTTTGAACAGTGTGGCAATGGGGCCCAAAGCCCCATCACCACAGTGACCAAAAGGGAAGTGTAGTCAGGGTAAAAGCTGCCAATGCCAAACTGCATGGATGATTCCTGGTCACACAACAACAAACACATCAGTGGCATAGTAGTGCTTGTCTCCCATAGCAACATAGATTGGGTGAGGCAAACAGTGCAGTGCAAATAAAACATACCTTTGGCCATGTGCATACAAACATCACCCATGGGGGCTCACATTGTCAACATTCACAAATAACACAATGACAGAAGTGACCATCATAATGCAGACCCACATATCTGCACCAATGGACACACAAATGTAGATATCCTAGGGAGACTGTAGATGTCAGGTGAACAAATACCATACCATGGCAGCAATGGGACATACAAACCATGATTATTGTGCTGACTGATGACCTAGGAGTCCCAGGGACAGCAGGGGAAAGCCACCAAACAACATACAGCCAATGGCACACTCAATATATGCCAATGCAGTGGTGCAAATGCACAAACACAAACAGGCAGACCCACACTGCATATCAAACACAACAGGTGATGGGGGTGTGTGCCAGTGTCCCCAGGCAACCACACAACACATGAGGAGGCCTGAATTCCAATTACACAGATGTGTATACAGTGCCATACAAAAGTAACTCATGGATCGGATTCCCCTATGTGGGCAAAGAGGCATTGTTAGATGAGAGGGAGCCCAAATTACACATGTCACACAAGCTAGTAGGAACAGCAACTAACACAGCAAGAGACAGACCCACCACAGCACTACCCCCAGGGACCCCACATTGTGGTGACACTACCCTGCATGATAATCCCACTGTGATGACAAAGGTAGATGTCATTCACACTGTGAACCACAGCCATGTGTCCAGAGCAACAAACTACCATCACACCTACACAAGCACAAATCAAACAGCACGGCCTGCCAGCCATGGCCAATATGGAGGTAGGGGTCTAGCCGTGCAACAACTCACATTTGCACACACTCAACACCACACACCTTGATCTCCATCAATGTGCAGCAGTGAAGCTCACATGGACTGGTGACATTGCACATGCACCCATGACAATCCCAGGGGTGGTGGTGGGAACTAAGGTGCAGAAACCCATCACACATGGCCAGTCAACAAGACTCGTGAATGTCTGACACACTGCACACTACGCGGTACATGGGCATGACGTGAAATCCACCACAATCAATGGGATCCTGGCCATAGTCACACACCAATGAAGAAGACAAGGTGACACACAAAGAACACACGTACACAACTTCCAACATTGCAGCTCTGACCCTGAGGAGTGGCAGCAGTCACACACACAACGTGTCACAATCACTGAAAGCTACCATAGACTGTAAATTACATGACATGTGTAACCAACAAGTGCCAAGGGGAATCCTGAATGTGTCCCATCTGCGTTTGCCCACATCCCCAGCCCTGACAACAAAGACAACGTGGGATGACAACCTGATGAACCTTAGTTAGCCATGCACCCACATCCCGGAGTAACCAGGTCCAAGATGCTGGATGAACACAGAACAACTCAGCAAGCATCAGAAACAGGAACATCCGTAGGGACACAGCCTGTGTAGGAAAAGGGAAGGGTACACGCACAGACATGCTTACACAACACAAAACACGGGCCCAGGCAATGTCACGGGATTACACACTGCCATGAGGGCACTCCACTGCTGTGGAAGGTCCGCTGTGCCAAGCCTTGTCTGTGCACGACTCAAACATGTCGGCAGAACACTCGGTCAGTGAGTCAACAACTACAACACACTGAAGGCTCTGCTCACATCAGCCTGGGTACGGGAGTGTCACGTCAGTCATCTGCATACACCCAAAACACGTGTCAAGCAAGGTGCACTGTATACACTGATGAGTCCATCAACATTGGTGTGCTAAACTGCATGTCCAGTTGAGATGGGCACACAGTCAGGGAAATAGAAACATTGAACAGTGGTAAGCCCACCAGATGTGCATCACTGTAAGACAAAGAAGTTAATTTACAAATGCAAAACGTACATCCCTGTGTCATATGCTGAACATCACACCCTCAGACTGCAGCAGAGGATGCCATAGATCCAGACTACAACAGGACACACATCCCAAGGACCACATGGAGTCATCACTGCAACACTTCATTTCCCTGATCTGAACACTATTACAACTGCAAATGCATGATGATAACCATGTACATCATGTACATCAAAAGAAAAACCACAAGTAAACAAAAATAGGCTTTATTCAGCAAATGTCAATAAAAAATCAGAAGTCCAAATTAAACTAAGGCCAATGGCCAGTCCAAATACACAGTCCCAACAGGGTGATATGTGACAACTTGTCACCCATTGCTTGCCTGCACTGGTAGGGACAGGGGAAATCCCCCTTGGAGGGGCATACAAGGGGCAGGCAAGGCACCGCAGGGACAGGATCAGGGGATGCCAGAGTGAGGCAGTGAAGGGGTGGTGGGTGCAGGAGTGTCACCAGCAACTGCAGTGGAGGTGTCTGACTCAGGGGGGGCCGGCACCACTGCAGTGCCCGAGTCAGACGGGGTGGTTGTGGACTCCACTGCAGTGCATGCCTCCAAGGGAGTGGAAGGGGGGCAGATGAGGTGGGCAGGACAGAGGGGGGACCCGGTCTCCACACCAGTGGCACAAACAGGCTGAGCGTCTGGGTTGGGGTGGAAGAGCAAGTGGCAGGGGGGAGGGCCTAAGCAGTTTGGGGATGCGGTATCGGTGTGTGGGGGAACCTGGGGCAGGGTGTGGCGGTGGAACCTGTGGAGTGGTGGCCTGGGGGATGGAGGAGAGAGACTGGGTGGTGGAGCTGCGTGGTGGTGGTGGTGAGGTCTTGCCCTTCCTGGTCCGGGGGACTTCCGAATGGGGTCCTCAGTCTGCCTGCGCCTGGGGGAGGGTGTCCGGGGGCGAGGGGCACTCCCCTCTGTGTGGGTGGACTTCCTCTTCCCCCGGTATGCCGGATCTGCAGGATCGGAGGGGAAGAGGCCGAGGTCACACAGGAAGATCTGCTGTGTAGGTGGGGTTGCAGGTGAGGCAAGGGAAGGGGTCTTGGAGGGAGAGGATTTGGAGGACTGCGGAGTGACTGTGGATGCCTGTGTGTGTGTCTGTTCCCCATCCCCTGTGTGTGTGGTATCTGTCCCCTGAGGATGCTTGTGTGCACGTCTTGCCTTTCTTTTGGGTGTGTCTGTGCTGCTCGTGTCTGTGTGCTTGGGTGATTGTGCAGGTGTGCATGTGCTTTGGACAGGTAGGGTGCCAGGAAGTGTGGATGGGGCAGAGGTAGGAGGTGGGAGGGACTGCTGGAGGAGGGACACTGCTGCCGTCAGGGAGGAGTCCATGGACTTATTGCTCCTCTGTAGGGCAGACATACCCGTCGAGATGCCCTCCATGAACGACACCAGCTGTGTCAACAGAGTGGTGTGTGCATGGAGGACACTCAGCATTGCTGTCTGCCCTACATGGAGCTGCCGAGTAGGTACACAGACTCCTCACTCAGGGAAGCAGGGGACACAGGGGCAGGGGGTGCGGTGCCTGGCACGAAGGAGACACGCTCCCGAACACGGGAGCCTCCACGGACGTCTGGAATTGGAGCCAATGGGAGGGCAGTGCTGGTGGTGGTGGTGGCGGGGCCAGACAGACTAGCAAGGGTGTGGTGGCTGCTGACACCCGCCTCCACAAGGGAGTCATCCTCCGAGCTGCTGTGGTCCTCAGCTGAGGTGGATGGTGCTGAGGACTCCTCGGTGTGGCTCCCCTCGCCCTCCGTGCCACTGGGTCCCTCTGACCACTCGTCGGATGCTGAACCAGTCTGGCTCCGCTGCTCCTCCTGGCCGTGGAGCTGTCCCCTCCTGTGGCCATGGATGTATCTGCAAACAATTAGGGAAACAGACAAACATCAATCACCTGCACTGACCGCACCCACCACAGTAAGTACAGCACTTACAGAGCCAGCCCTGGCATCCTTAGTAGAACATTGCCAAAACTCCTCACACAGATTTGGAGAAGCCAATTGTCAGTCTGATGGTCAACCATGGGACTCACACCCCTCCTGCCCTTGCACCCATCTGTCTGGTGCCTGTCTGATGGTAAGACCCCAGTGTGGACACATGCACCACTTACACAGTTGTTGGAAATTGCAGGGAACACAGTGAAGTATGTGAACATGCACACATCACATCTCTTGCCACTGAGTCAGTGCAGGTGTCCGGAGAAAGGGATGGCCAGAGTCTAAATAGAAATGCATGTGATGCATACCAGCACCAGACACCATGATGCACCCATGTCCGGATAGTCCATGCCACAATGGGGTGCATGTTGCACATGTCACTCCCCTGCAGGATCACTCTTAGGAAGTTTAATGCCATGACACAGGCATGCGTGCAAAGTCATACATCACTGTCTCCAGTCACATGGCCATGGCAGCCTGCCAACAACAGTCTGCACTGTGTCACAATCCTAGGACATGGGGAATGCAAGTTATGTAACTGACAAGTGCACATGTCCATCCGCCCACACACCACATCATCTGAACTAGTATTTGTCCACGTCATGCCAATTGGACATATGGGGGACATGAAACACAACTCCCAGAACCTGAGCACCTCACAGTGTGCTGTGAATGAATAACAGCTGCCTGAAAGTCACAGTCGCATACACCTGTGTGCACAGTCAAGTGATCAAACATCTATAAGTCACAGAAGTATCGTCTCACATGGTCACATCTCAGATGGCATGCTGAACCCTAACCGACAAACATACCAGTAGTCCTGACAACGAAGCCACAGCACACTGACACAGAGGCAGACACCTGAGAGAACATGTCACTGGTCACAACATGTCAGAAGATCCACGGGAGTGGGAGTACAGAGTCTATTGTATGCCCTGGAGTAGGCATGACTGTCCAGCTCCACCTGTAAGAGTGATGAGTCCTGGACAGTAGGCAGGTGTCTAAGCATGTGTGACACACTTGATATACATACTCCTGAGGCCCAAACATTGTTCCCACCCACAGCATGGGGGTGTGCCAAATACCCCAGGGACATGTGGTGAATCAGATCAGCAAGTGGACCACATATCAAAGTTACACCCAGATTACATGTCAGGACTTGGGCATTGTGTGAGCAATTGACTCACCCATGAACCCCACAACATAGTCACCGGAACAAATGCTGTCCCCCACCTTGAGCAAAGCAAAATGCAATGACACAGTCCCCAAGTGACACAATTTCCTGACTGTAAGGGCCACACATATGCGTATCAGATGAGGAGTGGGCATGTCACAATAGAGGGACATGGGTCCTGGACCACAAGACTGATGTACTGTGGAAGTTTAACCAGGCCAGAGGAGGGCACATAGCATGTCAGACAAAGTGCACAGTGCTGTCATGGACTCACCCCTCCTTGCTGCTGTCTGGCCTTCAGCTGCCCATCCAGGTCAGGGAAGACCACCGCCAGGATCCTGAGCATGTGGGGGTCAGGGTCCGGTGTCCGCCCTCCTGCGAGGAGGCGACAGCTTCAGCTGGACCCTTGCGATCCTCCGGGTCCAGCCTCGAAGGTCCTGCCACCTCTTCTGGCAGTTGCGGATCCGGCGCTTGTAGTCCCCCACGGATCTTACTGCCCGGGCGATGGTCAGCCAGATTTCCTGCTTCTGGTGGGCATCAACCTGTGAGGATGACAAAGTGAAAATGCCATTACTACACATGCAACATATCCGTGCATCACACAGTTGGATATACATGTCTCAATCACTGGGGCACATGATGTACACAGGCAGTGCAACGATGGCTATGAACAGTTTGCCAGCAGTTACTACATGGTATCATTGCATGGGAAGTAAACCTTGTTGGAATGCACTGTTACTGCACTGTACCTGTTCAGTGCATGTAACTACACACTTTGGGGGTCAGAACTACTCAGTGAGCATGCTAGCCAGTGGTGTGCACACTGTAAGTCCTGCTAGTCAGACAACATGCAAAATTAGTAAGGCAGTGGACAGCACACTCACCTGCTCCCCTGGTGTCCCATACAGCTTGCTGTACTGTGGAAGGAGGCTGTCCAGCAGGGCCTGGTTCTCCTCAAGGCTGAAGGCTGGGGCTCTCTCCACAGTACGTGCCATTGCAGTAGCCAGAGGATGCAGAGACAGCAGCAGTGTTGGTGGCAGATGTCGTCCTGGAGCATGTAGTGCAGGCAAGTGAGCTCTCAGGGGAACAGCCAGCATTATATGTGTGCTGCAGAGGCAGATACTGTCCCATGTGTCCAAAGTGATAGGTCCAAGTCGTTTGCATCTTCTGAATCTGACCAATCCATGGAATAGCAGCACTAATACACGCCTACAGCATCCTTCAAAAATCCAAGTTCATGACACCCATGATTTTGCAACATTGTTGTGGCTGGCCAACTGAATTCACTGCATCAGACTCGTTGAAGCTTCGAATACGCGTCCGTTGCCATGCCAGGCCCCAGCCAACGCGTGCGCACCGTTCGATCCATTGCTGTACAACGCGTATTTCGGGATACAACGCGTACCCGCTCACAACAGATGCAATGGGCCGGCCGGGCACACCGATCGGTCCATTGCTGTACAACGCGTATTTCGGGATACAACGCGTACCCGCTCACAACAGATGCAATGGGCCGGCCGGGCACACCGATCGGTCCATTGCTGTACAACGCGTATTTCGGGATACAACGCGTACCCGCTCACAACAGATGCAATGGGCCGGCCGGGCACACCGATCGGTCCATTGCTGTACAACGCGTATTTCGGGATACAACGCGTACCCGCTCACAACAGATGCAATGGGCCGGCCGGGCACACCGATCGGTCCATTGCTCTACAACGCGTATTCGGGATACAACGCGTACCCGCTCACAACAGATGCAATGGGCCGGCCGGGCACACCGATCGGTCCATTGCTGTACAACGCGTACCCGCTCACAACAGATGCAATGGGCCGGCCGGGCACACCGATCGGTCCATTGCTGTACAACGCGTATTTCGGGATACAACGCGTACCCGCTCACAACAGATGCAATGGGCCGGCCGGGCACACCGATCGGTCCATTGCTGTACAACGCGTATTTCGGGATACAACGCGTACCCGCTCACAACAGATGCAATGGGCCAGCCGGGCACACCGATCGGTCCATTGCTGTACAACGCGTATTTCGGGATACAACGCTGCACCGCTCACAACAGATGCAATGGGCCGGCCGGGCACACCGATCGGTCCATTGCTGTACAACGCGTACCCGCTCACAACAGATGCAATGGGCCGGCCGGGCACACCGATCGGTCCATTGCTGTACAACGCGTATTTCGGGATACAACGCGTACCCGCTCACAACAGATGCAATGGGCCGGCCGGGCACACCGATCGGTCCATTGCTGTACAACGCGATTTCGGGATACAACGCGTACCCGCTCACAACAGATGCAATGGGCCGGCCGGGCACACCGATCGGTCCATTGCTGTACAACGCGTACCCGCTCACAACAGATGCAATGGGCCGGCCGGGCACACCGATCGGTCCATTGCTGTACAACGCGTATTTCGGGATACAACGCGCACTCGCCACAACAGATGCAATGGTCCGGCCGGGCACACCGATCGGTCCATTGCTGTACAACGCGTACCCGCTCACAACAGATGCAATGGGCCGGCCGGGCACACCGATCGGTCCATTGCTGTACAACGCGTACCTGTACAGGTCAGTCGCATATGTCACCATGCTTGTCACTGGTGAACGTATGCCAGCCACATATACCTGCCAGAGACCCAGGGGCACACCTACAACACCACACCCAGTCCACACTGTTTCCTAAGGCATGTAAGGCTGCATTACCTTTTCTGTGTATGGGGGTTAACATGTGGTTTCTGTGGTGGCACTTGTGGGCAGCCACACCCAGGCTGTGCATGTGTTCATGGGGACAGGGTCCTTTGTGTGTTGTGCACATGACCACTGTGATGTGCAACAGTTCATTTCGGAGCATGTGGCATGGTCACATTTCCAGGTTGTGTATGTGTGTGACATGTCACATACCCCCAGGGTCCCATGGGGGAAGGCATGTACGTCACAGGGTGACCCATTGCCACAATAGTGATGTCCCTCCACAGTCTGTGTGCATGTTGTGTTTCCGATGTCTCTGATTCCATGTGCACGATGGGAGACAGTCTCCACATCAACGTTGTTTGTGCATGGACTTTGATGTTGTGCGTCACTGGCGTCCATGTCCGTCCTGCGGAGGCGACAGGGGCCACTACCTGTGGGAGTCATGTTTGTTTTTCTGACGTGTACATGATACGCCATGTCATGCCAGTGTCCATGTGGCAAGACAGGGTCACTGGGAATCTACCTGTCAATGAGCTGTGATGCCTGTGGCGCATCTGTCCAGACATGTCACTGTGGTGTGTGTGTGGAACGTGACAGCAGTAAATGGGTACTGTGACACAGCCTAATGGTTTCCCATAGCACAACCTGGAACCTGTTGTCCACACATGTTGTACTGAGAAGTTAGATGATGGCCATGTAGGTGCGAGTTATGTCCGAACAGAACGGCACACACATCAAGTACTTGTGTCTCGTAATGATGTATCATGTGAAATTGAGTATGGTGAATGGCACATATGTGGGGTGACTGACAATCTTTCTTTCTTCAACCTATGCACTGCAGGGCTCCAGCTGTCCATAGACCATTCCCTGACCTGGCAACGATGGTGGAACGTGACAGCATCCGACGGTACCGCTTCACCAGGCAGCTGATTGAGGATTTGGCAGTGCGCTTGGCACCACATTTGCAACCTGGCCGGCCGTACCCTACGGCGCTGACCCCCAAGGTGAAGGTAATGGCAGCCCTACACTTCTTTGCCACCGGTACCTTTCAACACACTGTGGCGACTGCCGGTGGGATGTCACAGACTATGTTCAGCCGTGTGCTACGCGATGTTTTGGAGGCAATGTTGAGATGCCTGAACCAGTACATCTATTTCCCTACACGTCAACAACTCACTGACGTCAAGAGTGACTTCTATGCCCTGGGGAGGATGCCACATGTCATTGGCTCCATTGATGGGACACATGTGGCTTTGGTACCACCACAGGCACATGAGCAGGCATACCGGAACCGGAAACATTACCATTCGATCAATGCTCTGGTGGTATGTCTTGCAGATATGAGCATCACACATGTGTGTGCCCGTTTCCCTGGTTCAGCACACGATGCCTACGTGATGAGGAGTAGTCGCATCCCGAGGATGATGGCACAGATGCAGAACCAGCGTGCCTGGCTTGTCGGTGTGTACTGACTTTGTACCATTGTGTGTGTTCTGCTCTGTAGTATACCGCCCACTTTTCCAAATCAGCTAATGTGCACTTGTCTGTCCGTAGGTGACTCCGGATACCCCAACATGCCGTGGTTGCTGACACCCCTCAGGAACCCTGTGACACCAGCCCAGATGCGCTACAATGAGGCACATGGTCGGACCAGGAGAGTGATTGAGCGGACCTTTGGTCTCCTGAAGAGCCGCTTCCGCTGCCTGGACAAGACAGGAGGGGCCCTCCCATATGCCCCAGCAAAGGTGTGCAAGATTGTCATCGTCTGCTGCATGCTACACAACCTGGCAGTGCGGAAGGAGTTGCCTCTCATCCTGGATGACGATGACCAACGTCCGCCACCTGTGGAGGATCCTGGCCTGGACCACGATGCCAGTGATGATGATGATGATGATGGTGATGTCCGCACACAGCTCATCACCAACTTCTTCAGCTGAATGTGAGTATCCAGGGAGATGTAATGTGAATGATGTGAGTTTGCATGATATGTGTGGGTGGTGCTCTGGTGCTGTTTGAGTGTGGCCATGTGCTACTTGACTGGATGCGTGCAGCAATGTGTCCTTACAGGTAGTCTGTACTCCCCAACAGTTTTGACATGCTAACTTGGTTTTGTGTAGTTGTCTTGTGACATGTATTGGGCATGAGTATTGCAGTTCTGTCCTGTTCTTCAGTGGTTTTAACTGTGTGTCATGTCTGTCCTTCACAGGGTGCTTACTGAGTACTTTGGTCAACTTGGATCCCCCGACACCATGATTCAGCTTTCAGGGTGGCAGCAGTAGTTTCCCTACAGGTGATGTGCCACACACCCCTGGACTTCATATCTTCTGCACTTGTTGACTGTGTGGCCACTGCCACGTGGGTAAACCTTGCATTTGTAGTGGAAACAACATGTTGCAAATGTGTAATAAACCTGTGCTTCACTTTGGGATGTGCGTTGTCTGTGGTCACACATCTGACTGACATTTGCTTACTGCACCTGTGGGCTAGTTGACACAGACTCTGAATAGGTGTGGTGTCTGTGCATTCCACAGTATTTCCTGGCAACATCACTGTAGGCGATGAGTCCGATGGCCCTGGTGTCTCTGTGTTGTGTAGCCCTAGTGGTGTGTCTCCCTCATATGTGTCACGTCACCATGACTCACATGACGGTGTTGTACTTGCTGTAGCAGTTAGCATACACAGTGTAATTTAGCAGATCATCATCACCATAACAGTATCCACATTTGAATAACAACAGAGGCAAGTATGGTGTACTAGTGATTTTATTTACAGAAATGTGTGTGTGTATAGTGCACAGGATGGTGGGTGCTGTACATTGGGATTGTGATCCAAAGTTCCCAGATGAGTTGGAAGTCTTGGTAGCAGAAATGTCCTGAGTGAAGTCCACAGTCATATGATACATTAGTCCAACTTGAACTCCCCATGTCATGTGGGAGAGTTGTGTTGCATTCGACAGGGTGAAAAGTTTGCACACAAAGGAGAATTTCCGGAACAGGTGTTGGCTTCCTGGGGGATGTACGTGGCCATCAACCTCTCAGTTTTCCTTCCTCGGACGACCCCTCTTCTTTGGGGGGACCCTCACGTGCAGGCTGCTGCGGTGCAGGGGAGTCTCCGCCAGAGTCCTCCTCCCTCCCTGTGGCGGTGTCAGTTGTTGCAGCACCAGATGTTGTGGGCACACAGGGAGGTGTGGCCATGTTGGTGCTAATCTGGCGGAGGCATGTCAATATGTCCCTATGCACCGCTGTGAGTTCTTGCAATGTGTCCCACTTGGACTCCATGCGAGACATGTGTGTCTCCACACGGGACATGTGGGAGTCCAAGCGGGCATGATGGGCAGCCTGCTGCTGTTGTATGTCCTTGAGGATCCCCACTACCTGTCTGACCTCTCCGGTGCTATCCTGGTACGCATCAGCGATGCGTGCCAGTTGTGGGTCATCATGCAGTCCAGACCCCTCTGCAAGCAGCGACCTATGTCTACCACCCCTCCCACCACCCCTGGCGACATGTGCAGGACCTGTGGTGGCACGCACAGGTGACCCATGGCCCCCTTGGGGGTTGTTAGTAGTGTTGTTGTCCGTTGCTCCACGGTGGGCCTGGGGCCCTGTGCTGTTATCATCGGTGGTCCTTGGTCTGTCCGTGTCGGCGGGGGTGGTCTGTGTGTTGGCAGTTGTTGGAGGGGTGGGTGCAGGGGGTGCAGATGTTGGTCCTGCTGGTGCTGCATGATGACTCACACCGGAGGTGCCAGGTAGGTCTTCGCCATCCGAGGAGGGCAGAGGCTGTTCCACACCAGTGAGCTCAGTGTCCCCCGGAGCCTGGGACAGGGACTCCTCCTCGCCTGCTGCTGTGTCCCCATCATCATCACCTGTATTTGGAAGAGACACACATTGTATGTTATGTTTCTACAGGCATCAATGGTTGACACACCTGACAGTTGTGACTGTACCTCTGGATGCGGGCATGTACATTGCATTGTCCCAAGTTGTCACAGTAAGAGGTTGATATTGGTGTAGCACATTGTCCTGCATACCTGGGGCATTTCAATGTGAATGTTGAGGTGTGTGCATGGCCAGCATTGGTTGTATTTGGTGGACATCCGGACATCCTTCTCCACCTAGCCCAGTTATCCCACCATGAAGCATGCCACCCTTGCAGTGGGTTCAGGTTGACTCTCAGGATGTCATTCAGTGGTGTTCTGCTGTTTGTTGGTGCACAGTTCCCAGCAGGGCCTTGTGCTCCCCACAGCAGTACCCAGGGTGGTGGTTCTTTGTGGGATCTTCATTTGGTGTGTGAGGCATTGCATTCTCCCAGGTGGGTTATGTGGAGTTTGTGTTGAGGGTGTGTGTGAGGAGAGCTGCTTGTAACTATGGTCAGTGCTGTCAGTCCTCCTTCCCACCCAGCCAGATATCCCACCATGCAACGTGCTTGCATTGCAGGAGTGCAAGTTGGCTTTCAGGATGTCAGGCAGTGGTGTTCTGCTGTTTGTTGGTGCACAGTTCCCAGCAGGGCCTTGTGCTCCCCACAGCAGTACCCAGTGTCAGCCATCCTGTCAGTCCTTATCCACTCCCTGTGATGTGAGCATGGTTCAGAGTGGTGTTGATGGGCCAATTGTGAGGGTGAGCAATATCTGTGACTACAACTCCCATCATGCTATTGCCTACACCCCCTTCCCAGCATGCCCGTACTTCCTTCCTTTTGACTCTGCTTCCCTGTGGGGTAGTGTGCCTGTGCTGACAGGAAGGCTGACAGTGTTGTCCTTGCGTTTGTTTGGCTACAAGTCCCAAGAGTGTCCCTGTGCTTCACACAGCATTACCCAGGGTGGTGGTTCTTTGTGGGATCTTCATTTGGTGTGTGAGGCATTGCATTCTCCCAGGTGGGTTATGTGGAGTTTGTGTTGAGGGGGTGTGTGAGGAGAGCTGCTTGTAACTATGGTCAGTGCTGTCAGACTTCCTTCCCACCCAGCCAGATATCCCACCATGCAACGTGCTTGCATTGCAGGGAGTGCAAGTTGGTTTTCAGGATGTCAGGCAGTGGTGTTCTGCTGTTTGTTGGTGCACAGTTCCCAGCAGGGCCTTGTGCTCCCCAAAGCAGTACCCAGTGTCAGCCATCTTGTCAGTCCTTATCCACTCCCCGTGATGTGAGCATGGTTCAGAGTGGTGTTGATGGGCCAATTGTGAGGGTGAGCAATATCTGTGACTACAACTCCCATCATGCTATTGCCTACACCCCCTTCCCAACATGCCCGTACTTCCTTCCTTTTGACTCTGCTTCCCTGTGGGGTAGTGTGCCTGTGCTGACAGGAAGGCAGACAGTGTTGTCCTTGCGTTTGTTTGGCTACAAGTCCCAAAAGTGTCCCTGTGCTTCACACAGCATTACCCAGGGTGGTGGTTCTTTGTGGGATCTTCATTTGGTGTGTGAGGCATTGCATTCTCCCAGGTGGGTTATGTGGAGTTTGTGTTGAGGGGGTGTGTGAGGAGAGCTGCCTGTAACTATGGTCAGTGCTGTCAGTCGTCCTTCCCACCCAGCCAGATATCTCACCATGCAACGTGCTTGCATTGCAGGGAGTGCAAGTTGGCTTTCAGGATGTCAGGCAGTGGTGTTCTGCTGTTTGTTGGTGCACAGTTCCCAGCAGGGCCTTGTGCTCCCCACAGCAGTAACCAGTGTCAGCCATCTTGTCAGTCCTTTTCCACTCCCTGTGTTGTGAGCATGGTTCAGAGTGGTGTTGATGGTCCAAATGTGAGGCTGCCCATTATCTGTTACTATGAGTCCCAACATGCTCTTGGCTACACTGACTTCACCAGCATACACAGGATTCCTTCCTTTCTGTGAGCTTCCCTGTGAGGTGTTGTTCTAGTGGTGGCTAAATATCTGACAGTGTTTGTTGGTTAGATTTGTGCCACTGCCTAGCTCTATTTGGTATTGGGTTTGTACATGTCATGACACAGTTACATATCACTATGACATGGCATGTATTGTGTTTATCTGACTAACATACACTTCTTGGGATGATTATCTTTTGGTTGCTGTTGATTTGCTAGGGGTGCATGGTTTGACTATCCCCTTGACAGTGATGTGTGTGTATTGGCACACAATATTGTGTATATTAGTTGTGTACTCACCAGGCTCTGGGATGTTTGTTAGTCCATATACGCTCACTGGTGGTAGGATGGCCCGCACCTTCTCCTCCCAGGGCCTGAGGTATACTGGTTTGGCAGGAGGGCCACTGCCGGTGTGCTGGCTCAGGAGGTAATCCTTCTTCAGTAGGTCCCTGACCCTCCTGCGCACATCATACCACCTGTTCTGGATGTCTTCCTTTGTGCGCAAACATGGTGATTATGCGTTCACCCTGTCGACGATCCTCGTCCACATCTTGGTTTTCTGTGCCATGGAGGTCTGTTGGACCAATGTGCCAAACAACTGTGGCTCTACCCTCAGGATCTCGTCTACCATGACTTCCAATTCACTATCTAGGAACTTTGGATTCTTCTTTAGGGGCATGGTGATGGGTGGTGGTGGTGATTGATGTGTGTGTGTGTGCAAGTGAGGGTGTGTGAGTGTAGGTTTTGCTGTGTGTGTGTGAGGGTGCTATTTGTTGAGGTGCTAATGGTGTGTGGCTTTTGTGTTGGATGAGCTGTGTGTGTGTCTGCTGTCTGATGGTGTTCTGTGCTGGCAGGTCAGTGGAATTTGCAAAGGATCATGGTAGGGATTTGTGGCCTTTATGTAGGTGGAGTTGGGGGTGTGTCCTTGTTCCATTTTTTTCACCCACTGTATTTATTGGCTTTGTCATTGCTTGTTTGGCCCTCTTTTTTTGTATTTTTTCATTTGTGATTATTGTGCATGTAGGAGTTGTTCTTCTGACCGAGTAGGACGTTGCAGTTGTCTCGTGCGCGCCTCTCCGAGTCGTTCCCGCTGTGTTTCAGCTCAGTTTCATATGCGGCGTACGCGTCGGTCGCGGAGTATTGTGTTTGTTCGGCTGGCTTTTGTATGCGTGTCGGTCGTACGGCTTGGGCTCCATGCGAATCGGTCTGATTTAGCACCCATTGCATCGTACTGCGCGGGTCGGAGTTCGCGGGTACGTTTCGTTCGGGTTGATTCCTGGTGCGTGTCGGTCGGTTCGATTCGCGTGGTTTCCCGGCCGGATAGCTTGTTTCCGTCCGGGTCGGTCATTCGCCTTCAGTTCCGTACGAGTCGGTCGTGATTCACATGCATTTCATCGTACTTCCCAGGTCGGGCAACGCCGGTACGTGTCGGTCGGACTATATTCCCGTACCGAGTCGGTCGGTATTTTTTCCGGCCCGAATCGGATTCGGCCCCTAAGTATGTAAGTAGAATAATGGTCCAAACTGCCACTATGCCATGCTGGTAGATTAGCCATCACTAAGATGATCATGCTCCCAAAGCTGTTGTAACTGTTCACCAATATATCAATCCCTCTGAACAAGTTCTACTTTAGTAAATTGTGCACTTTGTTATGAATGCTTATATGGGCTAGACAGCAGCCTTAGGTTATATGGGAAATATATTAATTTTCCCTTATAATAAAGGGGACTTTGTAGTGCTTGACTTAGAGAGATGTTACTTTGGAGGACAGACCCATTTTGCTGTGCTCTGGTCCTCCATTTAGCCAGGGCTGGACAGGCCTTTTATTCCACTGGGCATTTCCCTGGGGGGGGCTGGAGCCCTTAGAGGCTGGTTGTGAAAGCCCTGGGACGCTCCTGGAGCCTCTGTCACTCTCTCCTATTCCCCAAGGTTAATTGCAGCAAGTATAGGGAAGCGTCAAGAGAGAGGGAGGAAGGGGTAATATAGAGAGAGTGATCAGGGAGGGAGAAGAGAGAGAGGAGAGGAGAGAGAGAACACATGGAAAGAGAGAGAAGGCACAAGGAGAGGAAGGTAAGGGACTGGTTTGAGCATTTTTGCCAGGGCTGCTTTTGGTTACTCAGTCCGGCCCTGCTTTTAACTAGCCACATCTGGTAGTAAAGCGAGACTAAATTGAGAAGGTCACATTAAAGATTACCTTAACATCACCCAAATGAGCACTCTTATATTGAAGGTTTGATGCACTAAAATTCTCCAGCCTTCCCACTCCTGAATATATTATAGTTCCCCAGATGAGGGAAATGGTTAGAGTCAAGGCATTACAGAAAAGAGATATGACACGATTGGGTGGCCTATATATAGAAGGGACTTTTTGGCCCTCGACCACTAATGACAGAAATGTTCCACCAGGCCTTTATATAGACACTTTTATTTACCATACAATGACTCAGGCTGAATGTGTGGAATTCATGCAAACAAATTCCACCTAAATCCATCATGAATTATGTCTGAATTTGTACTGCTGATGCAAGTGTTTATTGCACCAGAATCCAAGAAATCAATATCCAGATTATATACCTCATTCATATCTGCTTGTAAAACTATTACACACACTCAACAAAGATTACGGGAAAGAGATTTAGAAACAAAGATAGCTGATGCAACATGGCAGTATTGCTGTGCATGAATAGGCTCAATATCACCACATTACAGACACAAAGTACTTCATCTTAAAGTCATAAACCAGGTGTGTTATCCTCCAGTACAGATTCATAGGTATGGCATATTCCCCCATGTGTCTTAGGTGTCACTCTATCCATTCTGGTGGGAACGTTTTTATATATTAAATTGTTCTGTATTAAAACAACATTAATGCATAGACACAGAAATGCTATATGTAGAGAGAAATCATGTTCTTCAGGTTTAGATCGACTATAGCTAATGTAGGCCTGAATTTTAAAATGGCTAACATTGGTTGGCATGTTTGCTTTGTAACACATGAACATTTTCTTTCTAGGAGAACTGGAGTTCTAATTGTTGAACGTGATGCTCTTTTTCTTTTTTCCTATGTGAAGACATGTTTTCTTTTCTTTGTGATCATGGAATGTTTTAATGAATTGCACATTCAAGAAGATACCTGCAGTGTGCAGCCTGGTACATGTATCTCATCCTGTTACAGAAAGTGTAAGTTTGAAGGACGGAGAGAAAAGCTTGTATTGTAAGAAACCTTGAGAACCTTACTAAAGCATAATTGTAACGTCTCGCTTTAACCTGATTGGACTGATTATACTCATTACGAGAGCGGCGTGTAGGTGTGTAAAATATTAAAGCTTATGTGTTTTAATTTAGCAGATGAGTTTCAGTTATAGTTCAGAGCAGACCAGAGTAGGAGATTTTAGAGTACTCTCTAAGAGAGAGTACTGACTTTCCTTTGTCCTTCCCTTTTAATGCAACACCATGCTGGTTTGTCCTCTGATTTATAAGATTTTGATTTAATTTGAATTGCATATTACTCAAAGCACATATATATTGATTGTTGATTGAGACTAACTTTTAATAAACCTTCATGATTTTGAAAACTCAAATGTACTCTGTCTTTCTTGAGGAGCTAATGTGCTTCACGTTTATTTAATGTGTTGATTTGTTTACCAGGCTCAGCTGTGGAACTCAATCAATCCAATAGCGCTTTATGAGCCCTGAAATTAGTACGTAGTAAAGCACTCCCAAATCTGTTAGCCCGGGATAGCTGAGGTTTGCTTCCGACTGGGCTTGGAGGATTTAAATTTCCCTCCTGAACTTGCCCCAATTCAATCTGCGTTCTCGATTCTCCATGGTCCAATTTGGATTACTGACGGCGTTCCATCCTGAAAGATGTTGCAGTACTCTAAGATTGTAAGTACAAGGAGGGCTGTACATTTTTTGTTATGCGGGTTGATCAAGAATTGTTGAGAGTTGTTGTGTTTGTGATTTTTGATGATTTGTCTTAATTTTGAGATGCAGTGTCCGATTGTGTCCCAGAAGACATTAAATTGAATTTAAAGGTTTGAGTGTCCTTTCATGTCTATCGATTGTGCTTATTGTGATTAATGAGCTTAATGTTCGGAGTGGAGGTTTAGGTCCTCGGATTTGTCGCAATCCAAGATCCTAGAAAAGGTATATTTAACTGGTATTTGTCTTGTCTGTTAAGGTTGAGGTGTTGGACTTGGACTGTGAGGTGCCAGGGCCAACTAATGATAGGGACTTATTACTCTTCTGTTGTGAGATTATACTAACTTAGATTGGTGTTATGTTGATTCTTGACGCACAGGAGTAGACCACACTAGTCAGAGTGGGTTCCCCTCAGTCGACAACTCACTTGTGTGTTTGGTAGTGCCAGGAGGATACTATTTCCTTATTTCCCCTCAAGCAATTGCAGATTCTATTTTCCTTTAGAAGTGAGAATCGCTGTGTGCTGGTTTGTGAGCTACATCATTAGTTCTCACACTGAGATTGATTATTTAGCTTGTGTGCCGCACTGGAATTGGTCATTACATCATCTGGGGTTGAACCGCAATTGGTTGGTTCCGGGGAGTCCCGCTGGGATTGGGTGCTGGCATTGTTGAGTACTGCATGGTGATTCGCTGGAAACTGTTAGTCATTTCATTGTTGGATTTACAAATTCTGTGTTAGTTTGTGTGAGTAGCAAACATGAAGATCGTTAAGAAGAAACGAGCTATGCTGAAAAACGATGATGCACCTGTTCGTCAGGGTGAGGAAGCTCTTCCAGAGGGCACATCTGCATACAATATGGCCACTAATTTCAGACCTAAACAAATGTGTTTGGGTCAAACAATGGAATAGGATCACAGCGAAAGATGGGTGTTTGCAATTTACCCTGTATGGAAAGTTCAATTTGAAAACATTAATAAAGAGAGATGTATGAGATGAACCCTGAATCAAGACATGCACAGTTTGAAGAGCTGAGTGCATGAGAACATGCTGTGCACAAAAAGGAAAAACAGAAATATAAAATGCAAACGAGAAATAAAATGCGTAATTGGATGGAGTCAACATGGAATGCAAGACAACAGGGATTGCGAGAGTGTGCTTGAGGATGTGGGTGTTTATCCTGTGTTTGTAAAGGAAGAGAAGAAAGTGGAAAGTTCACGGGATGGAGGTGGGGATGACACGAGAGAGCATGAGGGTAACAGTGATCGGATGATCAGTTCTTTGATGATTTGTTGAATTCTTGACCATCTCCATACAATGCTGTCCATCAACCTGTAGTGCAACATCTACAGCAGTTGAGGGCAGCGGGAGGGAAGCAAACTCTGTAGAGGGTGCAAGTGCACCTGTTGCTCAAGGCCCTTTGAGGGAAGCTGACCCACTGCTATTTCAGGTCCATCTCTTGGAGTTCCTACTACATGTGCTGTCACCACAGCTCTAGTTGCAGAATCACAATCTCTGGAAGTCCTTATTACATCTGTCCTCACTACAACTTTAGCTTCGAAATACACATTTAATCAGAATAGGCTCCCTCCAAAGAGAATAATGTTGTAAAATTAAAAGCAGAATTTGAGGAGCTTGTAAAGGGGACTTTTGAACAAGACTTCATAAACACATACAATGAGGCAGAACTCTTATTTGTGAGTAGAGAGGCTACAAGATTTGCTTGGGAGGCGCATGCCAGATTGGAATGAATTTGGGATCAATTTGAGTAAAAATATGAATTTGCGTGAGACTTTCAGGTTGGTGATGAAGGAGGATGAATGGAAGAAAATTAGATCAGTTGGAAGGTGCATGTTATGGGATTGGTGGAATGCATTAGAGAGTGAAGGAAAGAACAAAAATATAAAAGCTGATGCTCAAAGCGTGAAGGGGATAAAAAAAAGTAAGGGGGCACAGGAGGAATGTAAGGGAGAGCTAACGTGAGTGACTGAGTGGCTGAAGAGTTCCTTTTGAGAGAGCTGAATGGAGGTACGTACGTTCATTTGCCCTGGAATCGCTCTGATCTTTTCTCATTGACTAATCTCCGAAGTGGCGAGACAATCCTGACAAATGGTACACCGAGGAGGACAAGACTGTAAAAATCTCAAAAGTTATTTGGGTAGATCTGAATACGTTTTTTAAAATTTTGGTCCCCAAGGACTTGTGGGCTGAATGCAAAGTTATCTTGGGTTGGCCAAATGATGACCCGCAGAGAGACGTTCAGACACATGCGCCTTCCCCTACTGTCATGGACAAGTATAAACAAGGGATTATTCATTTGAAAAAAAGGTCCTGCACGAAGAGGTGGATTGACTCAAAATAACTAGAACTACTCTGGAGCCCAGAGAGTAAGTACAAGCTTATTATGAGAGTTTGATGCACCTTTTCAAACTGCATAGTGGCATTGAAAATCCTGAACGTGAGAATTTTAGTGTGTTCTTGTTTCAGTTCATTCTACGTTTGGATCCAGAAATTAGTACTCATATACATATGAAAATATAAAAACATCTATGCCCGCACTCTGACGTCCTGACTATACTAAATCCTTTAACCTCTATTGTATTGATCGCAATGGGATTATGCTAGGGACGCTGGTGAAACGGCCTCTAGCCTTGAACCCAGTCGCGGTTAGACTCCTACCATGTCTGTGCTCTGTTCTGCCAATGCATATCTTGTTGAAGCCTTTGAAAACTTTGTTTTGAGTTCCCCATTTTATTGTTGCTGTGCCCTATGCTGTGGTTGCCCTTCTTCTAACAACAAAAACCCAGCACCTCTCTACAGACAGATTATATCGATATATGATTTTATTGTTGTCTCCTTCACACATCACTCTTATCCATTGCCCAACTCTAAACCCCGCTTCTCTGAACCCAACCACGACTATTTAATTATTACTGTTCATGTCACTAAGCCCCCTGCTAACATCCTTATTCCCAAATGTGAATTAATATACTGTGTTGATTGATCCGGTCTCAGAAATGATGAGGGTCTCCTGGTTGTGAGTAACACAGTAAGTACTTTATTACTTTATACCAAGTTGTGGATTGTTGTCACTTATCAAGTCTAAGAGCCGCCCATTCTTGTTGCACTCACCCACGCATGTATCCTGGCTGAAGAAAAGACTGTAACTGTGCACACTGTCTCAAAGTATACATTTGGAGCGACACGTGACTTTGGTCTCCTTTGCATTCAGCAGGGGTTCTTAACATCTGCTGGAACCCCTTTTAAAAATGCCCAACACACACAGAACATTCTTAACACTCTGGCGATGCCAAAGCAATTAGCAGTGGTCAAATGTGCTGCCCATCAACATCCTCATGGTGCGCTATAGAAAGGAAATGCCCTGGCTGAGTCAACTGCTAGAAAAGCTGCAATGTCTGAAAATATTGCCATGTATGTTGAAAGAACTGATTTATTTCCTGTACTTTCTCTGAAAGATTTACCTTTGTTGCAGGAGAAAGCCTCTGAAACTGAGAAACAATACTGGATCACGCAGAAATGTGAAAGGAACACTGAGGGGATGTGGAGAGACAACAGTTTGGGCATGTAGTTGCACTAACATTTTAATTTCCCAGCCTTGCACAGTTGTATCATGGAGCAGCTCATGTCAGTAGGGATGGCATGTTATGTGCCACAGCAACTCACAGGTACGTATCCTTCTTTCCTTCCATGGCCTAAAATTATTGTTGTTTCTATGTCACTTGTCAGCCCATAACACTGTGATCCTCCTCCTTGGGGCCCTTTTGTGCACCTGTGGATGGATTTTATCCAGATGCCGAGGTGTGCGTTCTACACCTATGTCCTGGTGCTATTCTGTATGTTTTCAGGTTGGGTGGAAGCTTACTACTGCACAAGAGCAGATGCCAGCCAGGGGCGTAACACAGGCCCCCGCAGCCCCCGCAGTTGGGGGTCCCCCGCGCTCCAGGCAGTGGCGTAACGAAACTTGAGGGGCCCCCTGCAAAGCACAATGAGGGGGCCCTCAGCTGCCAGGCCTGGAGTCAGTTGTTCCTATGTCTAGGTTTCATGTTCTGTCCCTAGGCTGTAGCTACTCACATTTCACTTTTTGGATCAGAGTTTTTTGTTGTTGCATGGAACATTATTGTGTGCATTTTCATTATTTAAATATACCAATTCGTGTCTTCGATGTGGTCCGTTGCATTCCTCATGTTAGTCTCATGCGCTCTGCGTTTCCTGTTGCTTTGGTCTATACAACCAGTGCAATAATCAGAGCACCTCTAGATAGTTAATGAAAGTGTATGCTGGATGTCCAATCTTGGAGGACACATAAGTGTTATGTTTCACTATGAGAATAAATAAGGGACTCCAATCTCATTGATAAACTCCCTGTCGTTACTTCGTAACCAAGAAATGATCCTCTCCATTGCCAAAGTGTTTCACACCATATATACCATTTGTATATGGTTAGTAATAACCTACTTAGGCCCAAGGATTTTTGCCTAATCCGATTTCTGTCTTCTTGTGTAACCACTTCTAATCTCTCCATCCATATCACTTGTATTAAACTCTCCAGGCCATTCTGGAGTAAAATCCTAACAACATTTAATAGCTGCTAATGTCTTCTTCCAGTAGGCCTACATTTTGGGCATGACCACCAAGTGTACAGAGTCATGCCTCGTTCACTACAGCCCTTCCAAACACTAATCCGAAGCATATTGTTTAGATATCTCAAATACATTATTTTGCACACCATTCTGTATTTTCCAGGTCCCAACAGAGATGGTCAGCTGTAACTCTCTGTCCTACAGATCCATATGAGCAGTTTTTGATACTTTTGAAGGGTGAATCAGGTATTATTTCTGCAATTAAAGCATGCACCACAAAGAGTGTTCCAGAAGGTAAGTAACTTGTTCTGTGATGGATATTTCTAACCATAGATTTGTAACTTTTTATACCAAGCGGTACCTCCCAAAGCTGGAGGGTTTGAGGAGTGGACTTACACTAGGAAGTCCTACAGACTGAGCTGCCGAAATGGCCCTTCCTCTAGCTTTGTTATTGAGACAGTTAATAAATACTTGGTGAAGGCGGAGCAGACACTCATGTTGCAGCCTGGCAGATGTCCAGTACTGCAACACCTCTCGCTAAAACTGTAGTGGCGACTTTGGCTCTGGTGGACTGAGTCCTAAGGCCATTGGGAACCTCCTCCTAGCACAGCATAGCATGTTTTAATACATAGGGCTGATCCACCTCGATAGGTCTGGTTCTGGACCCTTCCCTAGCACCGGCAAAGCCAGTAAATAGATGCTCACCGACCTAGTGTTGCCTACGTGCTTGATGCAGAAGCTAGGCTTTTCTAGGGCCAAACATGTGAAGCCTCTCCATAAGGTGGGGACAAAGCAGACAGAGAAAGAGTAATTAATGGACTGTCCCATTTGGAAGGGCAATACCATCTCTGGCATGAAGGAGGAGTGGGTTTGCAGCACCAATGTGTCCAGAAAGAAGGTCGCTTATGAAGTTTGCACTGACAGTGCCTACAGCTCACTGACACGCATACACAGAAGTAACTGCAATTAGGAATACCGTTTTAATGGTCAATAATTTTAGTGAGCAAAAGTGTATAAGCTCAAAGAGTATGTACTTCAAGAGCATGTACGCCAAGGACATGAGAACCAAGTTAAGATCCCATTGAGGCATAATAAAGGGCACAGAAGGAAACACGTATGCGAACCTTTTAAAAACACATCAAAACCTTAGACTTGAATAACAAAGGTAGGTCTGGCAAATGCAGAATTCTGAAAGAGCCAATGAGTAACCTTTAATAGTGCCCAATACAAAACCTTGCTAGGCCGAGATAAAACAAACATCAAAACATCAGCCAGTTTTGCCTGGAGAGGATCAGTTTGACGGTCTCCACACCAGACCATGAACTTTGTCCAACAACCAGAATAAATAAATTTGGTAGATGGGCATCTAGCCACAAAAATAACATTCTCTACTTCGCGGGCAGATCAAACACAATCAGTTGGTGTTGCTCAATTTCCATGCATGGAGATGTAGCTTTGGGATTCAGTGGAGAAGCCTATCCTATTGTTGAGACAGGAGGTCCCCAGAAAGCAGGAGAACAGGAGAGCAAATGCTCACATGATCAGAGTGCCACACTCTCCTGGGTCAATCCAGGGCTTTCAGAATGACCTGAGCCCAGTCTATTATGACCTTCTCTCAGAACTGGGTTAGGGAGGTAGGTGCAGGAATGCATACAGGAGATAGGTGTCCCAATCGTAGAATGCGCTTCCCAGGAGCCTCTTGGCGGAAACTAAAATGTGCAGTACTTATGACAATGCATTCTGCGGTGGAAAAGATCTAGCTAGCATACAGCTCCATTGGCCAAGACGCCTTGAAGCACCTCCAGGTGGTTAGCAGATGGTATCTGCTGAACATATCAACCCTGGCATACTGCAAACCTGCCAAATGGTTGATCATCAGAGAAATCCTCTGGGAGTCCAACTACTTCCAGAGCTGCAGTGCCTCCTGGTACAGGACTCACAACCCTCCACCGCACTGCTTGTTGCAGTACCACATGACGGTAATGTTGTCTGCTCGGACCTGAACTGGCTTCCTTTTGATGTATGGAAGAAAGGCCTTCAGACCAACCATGGAGTGAAGCTCTGGCAGGCTGATGTGATGCCTTGGTTCTAAGAGCAAAGGAATGTGATCGCTACTTCTCCCAGATGAACATCCTAACTCAGAGGTGACAAATCTGTCTCTACTGCGAGCATTAAGTGGGGATAGGAAGAAAGGTCTGTCACATCTGGTTGGTGACCAACAGCCAGCATTGGAGGTTACAGGCTGTCTTTTCTGAAATATGGATGTTGTCCGAGCCCACTAAAGACCTAGGTTTCACTGCTCAACCATCATAGCCACCGGCCAGGGGAAACATGAGAACAGCCCACAAATGGAACCAGCATCACACTGGGATCATAGGTTAAATGTCCTGACATGTTGTGGTGGTGAAAGCTTTGCATGCCACTGTGTCAAGGATGGCTCCTATAAAGATGCTCTGCATAGCTGCAGGTGGACTTCGGCTCATTGATAGAAAATCCATCCCAGAGAAAACAGATAGCTGACAGTTGTCCACAACAGACTGTGCCAAGCCCACCTTCAGTAGGCAGTTGAAGAAGTACACGAATACAGTATCTGGCCGCAACTACCACCATCACCTTCGAAACACCCATGGGGCAGAGGTGAGGTCAATGGCCAGGAAGGTTAAAATGGAAGTGTTCCAACCTTACCAAGAACCGAAGGAACATCTATGAGACTGCAGAATGGGTACATGAAAGTCTGTGTCCTGCAAATTCAAGGATCACCATCCAGTCATCTGGATCCAGGATGGAAAGAACCTGGGCCATGGTTATCGTCTTGATCTTGTCCTCTCGAAGGAAGGTGTTATCCTGGGTCTTGCGTTCTTTGGGCACCAAAAGAGTGGAGTAACACTTCTGCCTTCTCTGCCACTGGAATCATCTCTATATACCCTGTAACCAGAAGAGACTAATCTTCTTGTGCCAGAATGGAAGCATGATTTGCTGAAGTCTGAACGGAAACAGGTTGAAAACGAGAGGGTGGATGCAAGAGAAGGGTATAACCACGCTGAACTATTTGCAGCACTCCACGTGCCTGAAGCTGTAGCATAATAGCCAGACAGAAGAAAACATATTCTGCCACCTATCAGTCACACATGATCATGGGGAGGGGAATCAAAGATCTTTGGGCACATCTTGGGCTATAACAATATGGAAGCTACGAGTAGAGCCTCTTGTTGAACACACTTCATTACCAGAGTTAACATGTACCTCAAAACAGAGTGTTTTGAAAGGTGTCAGTTGATGTAGTTTACATTGTAATTGGTGAAATTAAAGGCACACACAGTCAAATATCCCACAGTAGACTCTTTTGCAAAGACCTCTATTTTTTGTATCTTTAAGAAAGTCTATGTGTGCATGCTTTTGCTTTGGGAACAAAAAACATGAATCCAACAGCAAGTTATCATGACAGCAAAGTAAAACAAATAAATGTGCAAAGGTGATTAGAGAATAGTACTGTGTCTTGATGATAAGCTAAGGCATCCAAATAGCATATACTTCATAAACAAATAAATCCATATATCAGCAATTAAAATGTAACTCTGTCTGCAAATGTATATCAAAGTGACACACACTGGCTCTCATGTTGCATGTTAAGTTTAACAGAAGAGTTATTTAATGCCCTATAGCCAAACACTAAGGGGAATACAAATGGAAGAATGGAACCATTCTCAAAATACTAAGGACTTGATGGATAACTGTCCAAGCAATCAATGGCAAAGTATGACTAATACATGAAGGAAAATGGCTGAAGGGGCTGACCCAAATTCAACTGTCTCTCTGAACTACGTATTGCACATTAAAAAAATGATGACATGAAGTCTCAACAGAGCTGAACATATCTGAAGTCAGATCTAAACAGTAGTTAAATCCTCAGTTCCAGCATCAGCCAAATTGCACAAGCCTGTTCATCCCAAAATAAATGCACTGACCTCGAATTAGGATCTGTCCTGATACAAGAGAACAGTAAAGAGAGAAGAACATTTTATTGTTTCTGCTGGTACAGGAGTCCTCCAATTTCAAATGAAAACAATTTTATGACTGAATAAGACTATTTGCTGATCAAAGAAGCATGCATTAAATTGAGACATCATCGCCCAAGATTGTGACTATAGATCACGATTCGAACAGATCATCACAGCCTCAGCTTACTGCAACAATTCGAGAGAAACACTCAACAGACCAGACGGACTCTTTTCTTTGCACATATTTGTATTATTTCAGTTGCTCAGACACTACGCATGTTTTCAGAGGATTCGTTATTGCACATTTTACAAACTCATAGACCAAACTGTCACTCTTTATTTCCCAGTCCCTTCCACCCTGAGCTTCTCCATCCCATCTATACACCACATCCTCTCAATTTCCTCAACCAAACTCTTGGGGTCTCTTATCCATAACATAGAGAATACTTCTGCCACGGCACCAAACTCTTTGAAACTTTACCTGGTGACCTCTATTCTAAATACCCTCTTCTCCACTAACATGTAATAGAAAATGCCTCAACCACTTGGCAATGCATGGTACGCCCTCGACACTGACTCAATGATGTATTTCTGTTTCACTCAGACGCTTACTCCATCAAAAATGATTTTGTAGTTTGCTGGCACTGCCAAGCAGAGCAAGCTTAGGTTCAATATCACAGCAGAATAAGCTTAGGCTAATACCACACGCAAAGCGGAGCTTAACATCAAGCTATACTCCAAACGCAGTCACTCTAGGCAAACTGATGGATAATAGGCAGTTCTAATGTGCAAAATGCCAAGTCTCTCTCTAACTTCTATACATTTCAAACCTGTCCTAGCTCGATCTGTCATTGGTCTAGAGCGGCATCTCACTGATGAGGTCTAACAAGGGTGAAACTGCTCTGGTGCAGCTTGTAATTTCGCTCAGAGCGAATTAGTCCAGTGCTCATCTGTAAAGAATAGTAGGGCCCAAAGTTTTGCTCAGAGCCCATGGCTGGCGCAATCGAAGGTCAGGGCCGGAATATCAAGGGTGTGTCATCTGGATTCCACCTGATGCTTCTTTAATCCACCACCGTACACTTCCTGTCTCTTTATCTCACTCTTACTAGTTCCTGCTTCTCTCTTGTCACAGTTTTCCATTTTCTCTTCTTCTTCTGCGTTTTTCTCTCTCTCACTTTGTATCAAAGTCTGAAGAGGAAAACTAAGTGCCGGTCCTCAAAATGAGTGCTGGTTAGCCCCACCAGCAACCACAAGCTAAAATTAAGCTTCTGAGTTGGTCTAGAAGTTCAGGATAGGCTGTTCCATTTGGAGCAGTGCCAAGGCTGAATGGCATGCTAGTCCATGTCTGCAATGGCGTACATGTTATAACGACACTGGCACCAGGTTTGACAGCTGTAGGAGACCGCTAAACTCTGGATGGACAGAAATTGTCTAAGCTCAACTCTGCTAAGACGGAAGTCCTACTGCTTGAGCTCATACCTCCTTCTGGACTCCTCCTGTTGGCCACAGGAGTTGGGCCCCTACATCTCCCGTAAAGAAGGTTCATAACCTGGGGTCTTGATGGACTATAGACTGTCTTTTCAGTCCATATTATTAAGTGACTTCTTCTGCTTATTTTTACTTGGAGGACCATTAAAAGATTCTACCTTTATTCCAATTCATCTCCAAAGCTTTTATGACATCTCTGATCATGATAAAACTGGACTACTGCAATGGACTACTCTTCTGCCAACCAATGTGTTATAAACAAATTTCAAACCCTACAAAATGTAGCTACCAGGCTTCTTTTAAGATCCCTAAATATCATTCAGCTTTCAATGCCATAAGACAATTGTAGTGGCTCCCATTAAACACAGAATAACTTTCAGTACCTGCATCGCCTATAGCACTGCATGGACTAGACCCACTCGCTATTCAACAGAGTTTCATATGGTACACTCCAGGTAGAACCTACGCTCAACTCAGCTAAACTTGTGGTGCCTACCAGATTCAGCTGGCAACCTGGGGAGGAAAGATTGTTGTACTGGGAGCCACAAAGCCTGGAATGCACTCCCACTGCATATCAAGGAGGCCCCAAATGTACTAGTCTTCAGGAAACTGTTAAAGACTAAGTTATTTAAGTCTCTGTAGCTTCTTCTTCCGGTCCACCTGCTACACTGCTAGCTTTAAGCCAGCGCTAAGATGCTTCCGGGTATTTGAGCGCTTTAGAAAACTTTATAACATAACATAACAAAAACAATTCTCAGAGCAATTATCAGTTTCTGATTAATTCAAGCATTTTCAGCCATAATGAATTTGCAGTACGTGGTGTGCAGCCCATTATTCATTAGAGAGGCAGGCTAAGCAATCTCTCATAGATAAATGAATTCTGCTATAATAATTCAAAAATTAAAACACACAAACATAAATTGCTGGTTTTGCAATGGGACTCATGTCTAAAATGGTTCACTTCACTGTATAGGCAATATAGCTTCACGAGTGCTAACATGGCGCAGTGTAAAAGTGATTGTGCAATAAGTGAAGGTGCGTGAAAAGACAGACAATGAACAAGAATCACTCCAAATTGTTTCTACCTAGTTACATGATGTATAAGTGTGTTCCAGCTGGTTAGGTATATGTTTGTTTTGACCAAACACAGTCACGTAGTACAGGCAATTCTATTTCCGGATTTGGAATTGATTATCTTTCATTGTATAACTTTTCAGGCGCATTCAGTTATTGCACAAGCACTTTTTAGCATAGTTTACCTATGAGGGATTGCTTTGAGAGCTTCTCTTGAGTATTGTAGCCTGAATTAATAGATCCGACAGAACTCAAGGTGTTTTATGTACTGTCACTAGTCCAAGTTCTGAGGAACACAGTAAAGCCCCATTGATTACTGCATAGCATTACTCATCTCATCACATTTGTTTTGTGCAGATTTATATAGGCGACTTGACCCGAAGGTATCCGAGCGCTTTACATGAGGATCATTTGATGCACAAGTGACACATTCATTTTCTTTTTGTTAGCACGGGATTAGTGATTTGCCCAGAATCACCGATGTGAGTCGACTCGAGGCTCGAACCTTGATTTCCAGCCTAGATAGTCAGTCTAGCCGTGAGACCACAACATCCTCTCACATGCATCAATAAATAGCAGGAAAAGAGAAGTTTACCAATGAATTATTTTATAGGAGCTGTAGAACAAGTGTTATTATCACCCAGTTCAGAAGGAAACTTGTAATCAATATCAGACCAAGATATGGCTCAGTCATCTGCACCGAGAATGAAGCCAGTGACCTTTGGGTTACCTAAAGATATCTGCAGTGGCGTATCCTCACACTAAGCAATTATATTATAACATCTATGTTTTTGACCAGCTTCATCAACTCAAAACAGACTCTATCTTTACCCAAAATCATTTGTATCATTGGAAAATGGCACAGATATAGCGGTGAAGAGGATAACTAAATCCACTACTAGTAAGGGATGAGACGCATGTGCCTTCACGCTCCCGACTCCACGCTACGGTCTCACCAATACACAGAATTTCACAACTGTCGCTGCGATACAATCCGAGGACGCATTTTGTTAATTGTACTAGTAGTAGCAGGCAACTGGTTTATCTGCGCCTCCACCTAGGTGCAGTATCTTAAATCAAACAAATTTCACCGATGTTACTGGCTGAATGTGCTAACAAATGCACCATCTGCAGACATATTTCCTAAATATCTTGGCAAATACTTCAACATGCCCCCTAAGTAGTCTTTAAATGATATACGTTTTGGACAGTAAAGCTGCCATAATGTGCTTACATGCATTATATGTCATTACATTTGCGCTCAACGCTCCTGCTAATGCCTGCCAGATGCCCACCTCAAGGTAACTTAATAGAGTATGTCACACCTCCGACACCCATCTCCACGACACCACCACCCTTCTCCTACCATCTTGGATACATTCCTGATTTGTAAAAATGTGCTGTGTTTGAAAGGAGGAGACAACGCCACACCCTCTTTTTGCCTTGCTCTCTGCTTTCTGTAAGGGACGTGACCGGACGAGCGTAACGTAAGTTACGTAACTCCCAGCATCCGAGAAGGATAGGATGTGTGGAGTGCTAAGTGGTTGCTGGCTGCGCGCCAGCCGCGGAGGGGGCCCCTGGAGCGCGGGGGCCCCCCCACACCGCGGGGGCTGCGGGGGCCTGTGTTACGTCCCTGACTCCAGGGGCCCCCTTCGCGGCCGGCGCACAGCCAGCAACCACTTAGCACTCCACACATCCGATCCTTCTCGGATGCAGGGAGTTACGTAACTTACGTTACGCTCGTCCGGTCACGTCGCGTACAGAAAGCAGAGAGCGAGGCAAAAAAGAGGGTGCAGCGTTGTCTCCTCCTTTCAAACACAGCACATTTTTACAAATCAGGAATGTATCCAAGATGGTAGGAGAAGGGTGGTGGTGGTGGTCATGGAGATGGGTGTCGGGGGTGTGACATACTTTATTAAGTTACCTTGAGGTGGGCATCTGGCAGGCATTAGCAGGAGGCATTGGGCGCAAATGTAATGACATATAATGCATCTGTAAGCACATTATGGCAGCTTTTACTGTCCAAAACGTATATCATTTAAAGACTACTTAAGGGGTCATGTTGAGGTATTTGCCCGAAGATTATTTAGGAAATATGTCTGCAGGTGGTGCATTTGTTAGCACATTAGGCCAGTAACATCGGTGGAAATTTTGTTTGATTTAAAGATTACTGCACCTGGGTGGGGGCACAGATAAACCAGTTGCCTGCTACTGCTAGTACAATTAACAAAATGTGTCCTCGGATTGTATCCGCAGCGACTAGTTGTGAAATTCTGTGCTGTTGGTGGGGCGGTAGCGTGGAGTCGGGAGCGGCGTGAGGGCACATGCGTCCCTTACTAGTAGTGAATTTGGTTATCCTCTTCACCTCTTATATCTGTGCCATTTTTCCAATGATACAAATGATTTTGGGTAAAGATAGAGGTCTGTTTTTGAGTTGATGAAGCTGGTCAAAAACATAGATGTTATAATATAATTGCTTCGTGTGGGGATACGCCCACTGCAGATATCTTTAGGTAACCCAAAGGTCACTGGCTTCATTCTCGGTGCAGATGACTGAGCCATATCTTGGTCTGATATTGATTACAAGTTTCCTTCTGAACTGGGTGATAATAACACTTGTTCTAAAGCTCCTATAAAATAATTCATTGGTCGCCTCTCTTTTCCTACTATTTATTGATGCATGTGGGGAGAGGATGTTGTGGTCTCACGGCTAGACTGACTTATTTGGAGCTGGGAAATCAAGGTTCGAGCCTCGGGGTCGACTCCACATCCGGTGATTCTGGGCAAATCACTTAATCTCCCCGTGCCTAACAAAAAAAAAGAAAATGAATGTGTCCTTGTGTAACGTAAATGGTGCTCATGTAAAGCGCTCGGATACCTTCGGGTCAAGTTCGCGCTATATAAATCTGCACAAAAAAAAATGTGCTGAGATGAGTAATGCTATGCAGTAATCAATGGGGCCCCACTGTGTTCCTCAGAACTTGGACTAGTGACAGTACATAAAAACACCTTAGTTCTGTCGGATCTATTAATTCAGGCTACAATACTCAAAGAGAGGCTCTCAAAGCAATCCCTCATAGGTAAACTATGCTAAAAAGTGCTTGTGCAATAACTGAATGCGCCTGAAAAAGTTATACAATGAAAGATAATCAATTCCAAATCCGGAAATAGAATTGCCTGTACTACGTGACTGTGTTTGGTCAAAACAAATATATACCTAACCAGCTGGAACACACTTATACATCATGTAACTAGGTAGAAACAATTTGGAATTGATTCTTGTTCATTGTCTGTCTTTTTCACGCACCTTCACTTATTGCACAATCACTTTTTACACTGCGCACGGAGCACCTCGTTGAAGCTATATTGCCTAAACAGTGAAGTGAACCATTTTAAGACATGGTCCCATTGCAAAAACCAGCAATTTATGTTTGTGTGTTTTAATTTTTGAATTATCATATGTTTATTGATTTTCAAATAATTTTTGAATTATTATAGTAGAATTCATTTATCTATGAGGGGATTGCTTAGCCTGCCTCTCTCTAATGAATAATGGGCTGCACACCACGTACTGCAAATTAATTATGGCTGAAAATGCTTGAATTAATCAGAAACTGATAATTGCTCTGGGAATTGTTTTTGTTATGTTATGTTATAAAGTTTTCTAAAGCGCTCAAATACCCGGAAGCGTCTTGGCGCTGGCTTTAAAGCTAGCAGTGTAACGGGTGGACCCGGAAGAAGAAAAGCTACAGAGACTTAAATAACTTAGTCTTTAACAGTTTCCTGAAGACTAGTACATTTGGGGCCTCCTTGATATGCAGTGGGAGTGCATTCCAGGCTTTTGTGGCTCCCAGTACAACAATCTTTCCTCCCCAGGTTGCCCGCTTGAATCTGGTAGGCACCACAAGTTTAGCTGAGGTTGAGCGTAAGGTTCTACCTGGAGTGTACCATATGAAACTCTGTTGAATAACGAGTGGGTCTAGTCCATGCAGTGCTTTATAGGCGATGCAGGGTACTTTGAAAGTTATTCTGTGTTTAATGGGGAGCCACTGCAATTGTCTTATGGCATTGAAAGCTGAATGATATTTAGGGATCTTAAAAAGAAGCCTGGTAGCTGCATTTTGTAGGGTTTGAAATTTGTTTATAACACATTGGTTGGCAGAGAAGAGTAGTCCATTGCAGTAGTCCAGTTTTATCATGATCAGAGATGTCATAAGAGCTTTTTGGAGATGAATTGGAATAAAAGGTAGAATCTTTTTAATGGTCCTCCAAGTAAAAATAAGCAGAAGAGGTTACTTAATTAATATGGACTGAAAAAGACAGTCTATCGTCCATCAAGACCCCCAGGTTATGAACCTTCTTTACGGGAGATGGTAGGGGGCCCAACTCCTGTGGCCAACAGGAGGGGGTCCAGAAGGAGGTATGAGCTCCAAACAGTAGGACTTCCGTCTTAGCAGAGTTGAGCTTTAGACAATTTCTGTCCATCCAGAGTTTAACGGTCTCCATACAGCTGTCAAACCTGGTGCCAGTGTCGTTATAACTTGCCTACGCCATTACAGACATGGACCTGGCATATGCCATTCAGCCTTGGCACTGCTCCAATTGGAACAGCCTATCCTGAACTTCTAGACCAACTCAGAGCTTAATTTTAGCTTGTGGTTGCTGGTGGGGCCAACCAGCACTCATTTTTGGGGACCGGCACTTAGTTTTCCTCTTCAGACTTTGATACAAAGTAAGAGAGAGAGAAAAACGCAGAAGGAAGAAGAGAAAAATGGAAAACTGTGACAAAGAGAGAAAGCAGGAACTGGTAAGAGTGAGATAAAGAGACAGGAAGTGTCTGGTGGTGGATTATAGAAACATCAGGTGGAATCCAGATGACACACCCTTGATATTCCGGCCCTGACCTTCGATTGCGCCAGCCATGGGCTTCTGAGCAAAACTTTGGGCCCTACTTATTCTTTTACAAATGAAGCACTGGACTAATTCGCTCTGAACGAAATTACAAGCTGCACCAGAGCAGTTTCACCCTTGTTGGGCCTCATCAGTGAGATGCCGCTCTAGACCCAATGACAGATCGAGCTAGGGACCCAGGTTTGAAATGTATAGAGTCAGAGAGAGACTTGGCATTTTTGCATTAAGACTGCCTATTGTCCATCAGTTTTGCAGGGAGGTGGGAGATATTTTGACTAGAGTGACTGCGTTTGGAGTATAGCTTGATGTTAAGCTCCGCTTTGCGTGTGGTATTAGCCTAAGCTTATTCTGCTTGTGATATTGAACCTAAGCTTGCTCTGTTTGGCAGTGCCAGCAAACTACAAAATCATTTTTGTGGAGTTAGCGTCTGGTGAAACAGAAATACATCATTGAGTCAGTGTCGAGGGACGTACCATGCATTGCCAAGTGGTTGAGGGGCATTTTCTATTACATGTTAGTGGAGAAGGGGGTATTTAAGAATAGAGGTCACCCAGGTAAAGTTTCAAAAGGTTTGGTGCCGTGGCAGGAGTATTTCTCTATGTTATGGATAAGAGACCCCAAGAGTTTGGTTGGGGAAATTGAGAGGATGTGGTGTGTAAGATGGGATGGGAGAAGCTCAGGGTGGAAGGGACTGGGAAATAAAGAGTGACAGTTTGGTCTATGAGTTTGTAAAATGTGCAATAACGAATCCTCTGAAAACATGCATGTGTCTGAGCAACTTGAAATAATACAAATATGTGCAAAGAAAAGAAGTCCGTCTGGTCTGTTGAGTGTTTCTCTCGAGTTGTTGCAGTACTTTGAGGCTGTGATGATCTGTTCGAATCGTGATCTATAGTCACAGTCTTGGACGATGATGTCTCAATGTAATGCATGCTTCTTTGATCGCAAATAGTTCTTATTCAGTCATAAAATTGTTTTCATTTGAAATTGGAGGACTCCTGTACCAGCAAAGCAATAAAATGTTCTTCTCTTTTACTGTTCTCTTGTATCAGGACAGATCCTAATTCGGGGTCAGTGCATTTTCTTTTGGGATGAACAGGCTTGTGCAATTTGGCTGATGCTGGAACTTGAGGATTTAACTACTGTTTAGATCTGACTTCAGATATGTTCAGCTCTGTTGAGACTTCATGTCATCATTTTTTTTTAATGTGCAATACGTAGTTCAGAGAGACAGTTGAATTTGGGTCAGCCCCTTCAGCCATTTTCCTTCATGTATTGGTCATACTTTGTCATTGATTGTTTGGACGAGTTATCCATCAAGTCCTTAGTATTTTGAGAATGGTTCCATTCTTCCATTTGTATTCCCCTTAGTGTTTGGTTATAGGGCATTAAATAACTCTTCTGTTAAACTTGACATGCAACATGAGAGCCAGTGTGTGTCCTTTGATATACATTTGCAGACAGAGTCACATTTTAATTGCTGATGTATGGATTTATTTGTTTATGAAGTATATGCTATTTGGATGCCTTAGCTTATCATCAAGACACAGTACTATTCTCTAATCACCTTTGCACATTTATTTGTTTTACTTTGCTGTCATGATAACTTGCTGTTGGATTCATGTTTTTTTGTTCCCAAAGCAAAAGCATGCACACATAGACTTTCTTAAAGATACAAAAAAATAGAGGTCTTTTGCAAAAAGGGTCTACTGTGGGATATTTGACTGTGTGTGCCTTTTAATTTCACCAATTACAATGTAAACTACATCAACTGACACCTTTTCAAAACACTCTGTTTTGAGGGTACATGTTAACTCTGGTAATGAAGTGTGTTCAACAAAGAGGCTCTACTCGTAGCTTCCATATTGTTATAGCCCAAGATGTGCCCAAAGATCTTTGATTCCCCCTCCCATGATCATGTGTGACTGATAGGTGGCAGAATATGTTTTTCTTCTGTCTGGCTATTATGCTACAACTTCAGGCACGTGGGTGCTGCAAATAGTTCAGCGTGGTTATACCCTTCTCTTTGCATCCACCCCTCTCGTTTTCAACCTGTTTCCGTTCAGACTTCAGCAAATCATGCTTCCATTCTGGCACAAGAAGATTAGTCTCTTCTGGCTACAGGGTGTATAGAGATGATTCCAGAGGCAGAGAAAGGTAAGAAGTGTTACTCCCACTCTTTTTTGGTACCCAAAAGAACGCAAGACCCAGGATAACACCTTCCTTCGAGAGGACAAGCTCAAGACGATAACCATGGCCCAGCTTCTTTCCATCCTGGATCCAGATGACTGGATGGTGTCCTTGAATTTGCAGGACACAGACTTTCATGTACCCATTCTGCAGTCTCATAGAAGTTCCTTCGGTTCTTGGTAAGGTTGGAACACTTCCATTTTAACCTTCCTGGCCATTGACCTCACCTCTGCCCCATGGGTGTTTACGAAGGTGATGGTGGTAGTTGCGGCCAGATACTTGTATTCGTGTACTTCTTCAACTGCCTACTGAAGGTGGGCTTGGCACAGTCTGTTGTGGACAACTGTTAGCTATCTGTTTTCTCTGGGATGGATTTTCTATCAATGAGCCGAAGTCCCACCTGCAGCCTATGCAGAGCATCTTTTATAGGAGCCATCCTTGACACAGTGGCATGCAAAGCTTTTCCACCACCACAACATGTCCAGGACATTTAACCTATGATCCCAGTGTGATGCTTGGTTCCATTTGTGGGCTGTTCTCATGTTTCCCCTGGCCCGGTGGCACATGATGGTTGAGCAGTGAAACCTAGGCCTTTAGTGGGCTTTCGGACAACATCCATATTTCAGAAAAGACAGCCTGTAACCTCCAATGCTGGCTGTTGGTCACCAACCAGATGTGACAGACCTTTCTTCCTATCCCCACCCAACGCTCGCAGTAGTGACAGATTTGTCACCTCTGAGTTAGGATGTTCATCTGGGAGAAGTAGCGATCACATTCCTTTGCTCTTAGAGCCAAGGCATCACATCAGCCTGCCAGAGCTTCACTCCATTTGGTTGGTCTGAAGGCCTTTCTTCCATACATCAAAAGGAAGCCAGTTCAGGTCCGAACAGACAACATTACCGTCATGTGGTACTGCAACAAGCAGTGCGGTGGAGGGTTGTGGGTCCTGTACCAGGAGGCACTGCAGCTCTGGAAGTAGTTGGACTCCCAGAGGATTTCTCTGATGATCAACCATTTGGCAGGTTTGCAGTATGCCAGGGTTGATATGTTCAGCAGATACCATCTGCTAACCACCTGGAGGTGCTTCAAGGCGTCTTGGCCAATGGGCTGTATGCTAGCTAGATCTTTTTTCCACCACCGAGAATGCATTGTCATAAGTACTGCACATTTTAGTTTCCACCAAGAGGCTCCCTGGGAGACGCATTCTTTACGATTGGGACACCTATCTCCTGTATGCATCCCTGCACCTACCTGCCCTGCCCCAGTTCTGAAGAAGGTCATAATAGACTGGGCTCAGGTCATTCTGAAAGCCCTGGATTGACCCAGGAGAGTGTGGCACTCTGATCATGTGAGCATTTGCTCTCCTCTTCTCCTGCTTTTTCGGGGGGACCTCCTGTCTCAACAATAGGATAGGCTTCTCCACTGAATCCCCAAAAGCTACATCTCCATGCATGGAAATTGAGTAACACCAACTGATTGTGTTTGATCTGAACGCGGAAGTAGAGAATGTTATTTTTGTGGCTAGGTGCCCATCTACCAAATTTATTTATTTTGGTTGTTGGACAAAGTTCATGGTCTTGTGTGGAGACCTTCAAACTGATCCTCTCCAGGCAAAACTGGCTGATGTTTTGATGTTTGTTTTATCTCAGCCTAGCAAGGTTTTGTATTGGGCACTATTAAAGGTTACTCATTGGCTCTTTCAGAATTCTGCATTTGCCAGACCTACCTTTGTTATTCAAGTCTAAGGTTTTGATGTGTTTTTTAAAAGGGTTCGCATACGTGTTTCCTTCTGTGCCCTTTATTATGCCTCAATGGGATCTTAACTTGGTTCTCATGTCCTTGACGTACATGCTCTTGAAGTACATACTCTTTGAGCTTATACACTTTTGCTCACTAAAATTATTGACCATTAAAACGGTATTCCTAATTGCAGTTACTTCTGCGTATCGTGTCAGTGAGCTGTAGGCACTGTCAGTGCAAACTTCATAAACGACCTTCTTTCTGGACACATTGGTGCTGCAAACCCCACTCCTCCTTCATGCCAGAGATGGTATTGCCCTTCCAAATGGGACAGTCCATTACTCTTTCTCTGTCTTCTTTGTCCCACCTTATGGAGAGGCTTCACATGTTTGGCCCTAGAAGAGCTCTTAGCTTCTACATCAAACGCACGTAGGCAAACTAGGTTGGTGAGCATCTATTTACTGGCTTTGCCGGTACTAAGGGGAAGGGGTCCAGAACCAGACCGTATCGAGGTGGATCGCCCTATGTATTAAAACATGCTATGCTGTGCTAAGGAGGAGGTTCCCAATGGCCTTAGGGCTCAGTCCACCAGAGCCAAAGTCGCCACTACAGTTTTAGCGAGAGGTGTTGCAGTACTGGACATCTGCCAGGCTGCAACATGGGTGTCTGCTCCCGCCTTCACCAAGTATTTATTAACTGTCTCAATAACCAAGCTAGAGGAAGGGCCATTTCGGCAGCTCAGTCTGTAGGACTTCCTAGTGTAAGTCCACTCCTCAAACCCTCCAGCTTTTGGGAGGTACCGCTTGGTATCAAAAAGTTACAAATCTATGGTTAGAAATATCCATCACAAGAACAAGTTACTTACCTTCTGGAACACTCTTTGTGGTGCATGCTTTAATTGCAGAAATAATACCTGATTCACCCTTCAAAAGTTTCAAAAACTGCTCATATGGATCTGTAGGACAGAGAGTTACAGCTGACCATCTCTGTTGGGACCTGGAAAATACAGAATGGTGTGCAAAATAATGTATTTGAGGTATCTAAACGATATGCTTCGGATTAGTGTTTGGAAGGGCTGTGGTGAACGAGGCATGACTCTGTACACTTGGTGGTCATGCCCAAAAATGTAGGCCTACTGGAAGAAGACATTAGCAGCTATTAAATGTTGTTAGGTTTTTATTCCAGAATGGCCTGAGAGTTTAATACAAGTGATATGGATGGAGAGATTAGAAGTGGTTACACAAGAAGACAGAAATCGGATTGGGCAAAAAGTCCTTGGGCCTAAGTAGGTTATTACTAACCATATACAAATGGTATATATGGGTGTGAAACACTTTGGCAATGGAAAGGATCATTTCTTGGTTACGAAGTAACGACAGGGGTTTATCAATGAGATTGGGGTCCTTTATTTATTCTCATAGTGAAACATAACACTTATGTGTCCTCCAAGATTGGACATCCAGCATACACTTTCATTAACTATCTAGAGGTGCTCTGATTTTTGCACTGGTTGTATAGACCAAAGCAACAGGAAACGCAGAGGCATGGGGCTAACATGGGGAATGCAACAGGACCACATCGAAAGACACGAATTGGTATATTTAAATAACGAAAAATGCACACAATAATGTTCCATGCAACAACAAAAAAACTCTGATCCAAAAAAAGTGAAATGTGAGTAGCTACAGCCTAGGGACAGAACACAAACCTAGACATAGGAACAACTGACTCCAGGCCCGGGCCGCTGGGGGGGCCCCCTCATTGTGCTTTGCAGCGGGGCCCCCTCAAGTTTAGTTACGCCACTGATGCCAGCACAGTTGCAAAGCGCTTACTTACAGATTTTATTCTCTATTTCGTAATACCAAACCAGCTATCTAGTGACCTAGGAAAACACTTCATCTCAACCATAGTGCAGGAGATTTGCAAAGACTCCCAGATAGAAAAGCATTTACACTGTGCATATCGCAAAGAGTCAGCTGGCAAAGTAGAGAGAAATAATGGCAGCATTCAGAATAAGATAGCAAAGGGGGCGTGGCTAACTGCCAATCATGGCGTACACACCGTAGCAGAGCTCCCGGACCAAGCCGTGAAATCCTGCAATTATCGGCTGCGTGGTGGGGACATCCATGGCTCTAACCCGCCACAGAGCTAGTAGGGGGGGGGAGCGAGTGCTGATATCGTCGATCTGCCTTGCCCCGAGCCGAAAATATCGGCGTGGGTGCGGGCGAGCAGTACTGAGCTGCGAGCAGCGGAGTCACGGGCTGGCGGAGACCTGCCCTGGTGGTCCCAGAGTCCGTGTGTATCGCACCCGGCCATACAACAACTACGGTTGAAGAATTGAGGCAATCGGCCAACCGAGATTGAGGACTGCGGAGCTGGCATACAACACCACCACCCTGCGGTAAGAGCATCGCCGCCATAGTAGTGCGACCCGACGGGAGGCCCGTTGCCGGGGGTGGCGATCAGAGTGAGCTGGAGCGCACTACTGTGCAAAAGAGAGACCATTTGCCCATCCCAAACCAAATATAAATCCGGAATGGCTCTCCAACCCCTGTAGAGCTGCGCAGGGAAATAGAGAGAGAGACCAGGGCCTACCCTGCATGGGCCCCCTCAACAAAAGCACACGAGGAGAGGAAGAAGAGGGCCTACCTGCTAAGAGATACCCCCTCCATACCCAGCCCACACGAACCTTGGGCAGTGGTGGTGATCTCCATTGGCCGCTTCCTGAGAGCCTCCCCCTGATGGATGCTTGCTGGTCCTGTCGGGAATGGGCCGCGGTCTGAGGACATTGCTGGCGCACTGCAAGTGCCTCTGTGACCGGCCAGGAGGCCCCAGCGACAACTGACACTGCGAGTAGTGGCCCGTGGGAGCTGGCAGACGCAAGTTGAACTCCTGCTGGTTGGCTGGGAGGCTACGGGAGGAGCGGTGATCGAGCGCCACACCGGGGTGTTATGTGGCCATTAGGGTCATTGTCGACATTGCTAAATTGACATGAGCACGGCTGCCATGATGCTGCATTTGCGCACGTTACTACTTGACTTTGTTTTGCAAGACTCTGTGTGTGCCTTTCACATGAGAACTGTCTGCTTTCTGCGTTCTCTGCCTGCTCTTGGAGTTTAGTCTGAACACGATGTGCAAGGTCGATAAACAATGCCCGTGTTATTCTGTTCTGGTCAGTCCCTAGCATCTAGACAAAACATGCTAACACAGCTGCGCTACTGGAAACTCATGCTTTGATATTACAGGGATGCATGTTGTTCTGAGACACACTTGGAGAGGGTCCTTTCCAGGGAGAAGAGCTATGCGGTTCCTATGATGTAAAGCTTCCATCTAGGCACTAAGGTAGGGGGTCTGCTGACAAAGCCCAGAGATCTTTTATATAATAAACATCACTTTACCAAGGGGAGGGTGGTTAGGCCTTATAGTCCTTTTTCCATTGTCTATATATAATGACATCCCCCTTTATATTCTATGGAATTGTAACAATGCTAATTGTTCTATGTTTATGCATTTCGCTGCTAGTAGTGGCTCGTATACTGCATTATAGAGCACGATAGTTAAAATAAACATTTTGAACTATAACAGTGACTTTGACCATTCTTATTGTGGACAAGTACGAGTGAGCGAGCGAAAGGGTATGTCTTGCTACCGCGATTCCTGAGAGAGTCGGGAGTGTTGTGTTCTGGGTTGTCTAATCATTTGTAGCTTCGTGATTTTGGAGGAGAACGAATGAGACACTATAGCTAGTCGATTTTGGGTAATAAGGTGGTAGGTCGGTACACCCCTATACACCGAGGTCCTTTTTTCCTGCGCATAGTTCTGTGTAGGTGCAGAATCCCCGCAACAGGGGGACTGTGGCGGCCTTTGCAGACCCAAGTGGGAAGGGGCCAGGACCCGGGCCCATATCGGGCAAAGGGAGCTGTGGCATGGACACTCAGGGAGGGGGAACCTCTCTACAGTTACCGACTGCTCGGTTCCCAGGCCTCAAATAGCGAACCTTGTGGGTGCATCAAATAAATAAGGCGCCCTGGATGCGCGTCTGCCCTGCAATGGCTGTGTACCTGGCGCCGCAACTCAATCTGGGGCCCGCATTGACAACGCAGGGTGCATGCTTCTCCCCCATGTGCGAAGAAGTGCAGGGCTGTTGTGGACTCAAGGGGCCAGTCTGTGACGCACAGCAAAACAGGCAGCAAAAGGAAACTAAAACCTGGCACCAAACCCACGCGGATAAGTGTGGCGGCACCCTGCCACCCCTGCGGGGCAAGCGGACAGCTAGCACAATCACTCACCTGAACCGGCGGTGAAAGAACCACGCAGGACTGCCCCCCCTCTTGTGGTTGGTTGCCCAGTCACCTGCTGTGTAGGCTGCCACCACATTACTAAGCCCCTTCCCGGCGCTCTCGAAACAGCTCAGAGGTCAAAGGAGAGGTCCACGACACCACGCATCACTAATTGGGCCGCACAAGGGGGAAAACAACGGAACCAACAGCGATCGGCAACGCACAACAGGGCAAACCTGAAAGCTCAACTTCTACGCCTACAGCGGATTACATACCACCTACAAACATGGCCACAACACCGGATAAGCTGGACTTCATACTGCAAGAAATCCAGGAATCGAGGCGGGTAATCGAGCAACAAATAGGGGCACTAACTACAGATTTCACACTACTAAAAGCTGATCATAATAAGTTAGCAGACACTGTGAAAAAAGACAAGATCCTAATAACAGATATCGCCCCGTGGCATAAAGAACACATGGACCAAATAGCTCAACTGCCAGGTGTCCATTCTGCAAGACAGGGTGGGGGATGCAGAAGGAGACCTGCGAGATTGCTGTGAAGGACTCAATGCAACACAATTCGTGGAAAAATGGCTGAGTGACGTGGTGGCCCCAGAAGGATTGTCGGACCTTTTCTGTGTAGAAAGAGCACACAGAGTGCCTACAAGGAAACCAATCCTGGGCGCATCGCCGAGACTGATGATAGCTTGGATACTTAACTATAAAGACCGTGACACACTGCTCCATAATGCCAAAGAAAAATCCCCTCTAATATACGAAAACCAGCAGATCTCCCTATACCCGGACTTCACAATACTGGCCTAGCGCCAAAGGGCCTCCTACCAAGCAGTAAAAGCAAAGCTCAGAACCTTGAATCTTAAATATGCCTTATTGTACCCAGCCTGCCTAAAAATCATGCATGAGCAAAAGTCATACTTTTTTGATGACCCTGAAGCAGTGTACACCTGGGTAGAAGAGACATTTCCATCCTGTAATCCTGAGAGATCAATACAAGCTACTTCCCAGGACTCACAATCAAGGCCAACAGGGAAAACGCGCCGAAGCAAAGCAACCCCGAAAAAAACAGTCAAAAGCCCATCTCCTTAACAAGTACTCGAAAGCCGAAAGTCAGCTTTACTTACAGCAGCAACACTCAAAGATCAGGACCCCCCTCTTCAGCTGAGTCTTCAGAGGACACTACCATGCACTCAAACTCTGAGAACAGTTTAACTCTTTTTCCCTCTATTACCCCACAACTGGTGAACGACTACTTGGGATAAAAGAACAATGTGACACTCCACACGATATGATCCAGGTCTCACCAATATAGTTAATATGTACTTATGTTGTCCCCACCTCGCACTACAATTCATGTTCAACTAATGAAACGGCCTTGGTCCTGCTTGGTATTATCTCGATATTAGTATCCAAGGTCACACATGACCTATAAGGTTCAGCAACCATGTCCCCCACTGCGAACGCAAGATGGCCACAGTTGGAACGGTTACTTTCATGGTTCTTTGTTTGGTCCACCATAGTTACATTGTTGGACCCAGTATTGGGTTGTAAGGGGATAATTTGTATGATTGGCTCACCACCCAGACTCCCTCCTTTAAGTGTACACTCACGAGACGTAGCAAGAAACCTAGCAACACCAATAGACACATGGCTACATTAGGGAAATATAATATAATTACTTGGAATGTCCGGGACTGGGCTCAGTACACAAGCGACATAATGTATATGCTCAATTGAATAGGAGAAAAGCACAGATAGTCTTACTCCAAGAGACACACCACACCAACTCTGAAGCGGCCAAATTGCAAAGGAAATGGAGAAGCCAAGTCTTCAACACATCATACTCAGCGTTTGCGCGTGGGCCGATATATCGATCAAAAATGGTACACCCTTTGTAATCCTGAAACAGCATATAGATACTAACGGCAGATATGTCCTTATACATGGCACATTAGATGGGATACATGTGGTTCTAGGTAGCATATATACCCCAAATTTCCTGCGCATAGTTTTGTGTAGGTGCAGAATCCCCGCAACATGGCGTCTGGTTCTTATCTGCGAGACTCCTGAGTAGTGCCTGTGCTTGTCCACAATCCCCTCACATCTGTTTCCGGAGACGGTTGTGACGGTGTAGCCTCCTATATTGATGTTTTATAGGTTTTTCAAGCTTGAATTTTAAAAGGTTCCTTCTCTTTATTGTTAACCAGTTATTGTGCTGCCACACATAGGTTGTTATTCTTTGCTATTCTTTATGGCGGTTGCCATTACGCCGCCTAATCGGGCGGCAGTCAGCGCTTATTTGACTCAACATGGGGGCCCTAATGCTGGTGTTGCGCTCATTTTTGTTGTAGAAGCGGATGCAGCTTACCACTTCGAGGTCTTTTATTCTTGGGTCACCTTTCCGGCAGTAGATGGAACAGATAATTTGTTTCACGAATATACTGCCACAGCCCTACCTCAGATTTATCAGCCTTATAGGTCTCTTGAAGTTCCGCTAACGGCTTGGCAACACCAAATATGGTTTAATGGCGCCCTTCCTCACCCAATAACGCCGGTCCGTTTAGGCCCTTTATCGATAGATGGGGCCACGTGGCCCATTTTGGCTGGGTATACCCCACACCCGCGTTACCTAACAACTGCAACACTCGCAGAACTCCAAGTATTACATACTTCCTTAATCGTATACATCGAGCTGTTATACAGTTCATGTCGCGCAACTTCCAGGTGGGACCACCTGGCGTTGCTGCGCAACCCGCTGGACCTGGTGGTGTAACCATCAGTCCTCTTATGGTTAATTCAGTGATGGGCAAGCATCCACAGAATAAGGATGAATTCCCTTATTGTCTTGCTTAGAAATTTGGACAAATTGAGGCTGTTTTTCCGAATACCACTCCTGTGGAGAAACACAGGATCCTGACCATAAGTTTGCCTAAAGACAAAGGGGTCGATTCCGATCCCGGTCGGAGGCGCACCTAATACCATTCGGTTGGGAAAAAATCCAGGCGAATGCCTGTTTCCTGACCGATTTGCACATACGTCCGAACGAGCAAGTACGATGCGCACAACTGCCCAAATCCCGACCCAGTCGTACTCACCCAATACAGGTCCTGTTCTCCGACCGAGGCGGATCCGGAATCGTAGATTCGAGCCGCACGGAAGAAAATATGCAGCCCCGGCCGGCCGGACAAGTACGATGCGCTTCCCGTACGCGCCGAACCCGTCGCTACGCACGGCACGTCAAAGCATCCGGTCGAGGCGCACATAAGCTCCGATTCGCGCCACAACACGATCCACGGCTACGAGACGAACACGCCAGCGACGAGGACGAGGCGAAGCAAAGAGAAAGACGAACGAGACGAACCAACCATGAATCCCTTCGTGCCGATCCTACCAATATTCTACCTCTATTACCGGAACAGGCACGGACGCGTAAGGCGCAGAAGGTAAGTCAGACACCAACAACAAAAAGCAAACTACATGTACCCGACACATCACACACAGAGGGATGCAGAAATACCTACACCAGCAACAGCAGCACCATAGGGGCGGGATGGCCCTCACCAATGCCACACATACACATAGGGGCCTGTATGCCTACCGCTACTACCACCCCTACCCATGGGGGGCTGGATGCCTGTCACTACTACCACCTCTACCCATGGGGGGCTGGATGCCTGTCACTACTACCACCCTTACCCAGGGGGTGCCAGATGCCTACCACTACTACCACCCTTACCCAGGGGGTGCCAGATGCCTACCACTACTACTACCCTTACCCAGGGGGTGCCAGATGCCTACCAGTACTTCCACCCTTACCCAGGGGGTGCCAGATGCCTACCACTACTACCACCCTTACCCAGGGGGTACCAGATGCCTACCACTACTTCCACCCTTACCCAGGGGGTGCCAGATGCCTACCACTACTACCACCCTTACCCAGGGGGTGCCAGATGCCTACCACTACTTCCACCCTTACCCAGGGGGTGCCAGATGCCTACCACTACTACCACCCTTACCCAGGGGGTGCCAGAAGCCTACCACTACTACCACCCTTACCCAGGGGGTGCCATAAGCCTACCACTACTACCACCTCTACCCATGGGGGGCTGGATGCCTGTCACTACTACCACCTCTACCCATGGGGGCTGGATGCCTGTCACTACTACCACCTCTACCCATGGGGGCTGGATGCCTATCACCAACACCACCCCCACTCATAGGATGGACAATGCATGACACAACCAGCACACCACAACCTAGGGAATGCAAGAAAAGACATCCCCCAACACCATGACAAGCGTGTGTAGACTGTGTCAAATGCCTACAACACTGAACATGACTTTGAACATACAATGTGACCCCCTATCACATGTGCCACACATATATGTGTGTGGCCCCCACAATGCAAGCAGGCCATGACCATTGTGGCAATGGGGATCAAAACCCCATCATCACAGTGAGCAAAATGTAAGTGTGGGGGCCCATAGCTGAAGCACATTCAGAACATTGTGGCAATGGGGTCTAAACCCCCATCATCACAGTGACCAAAAGGTAAGTGTGGGGTCCATAGCTGAAGCACATTTTGAACATTGTGGCAATGGGGTCTAAACCCCCATCATCACAGTGACCAAAATGTAAGTGTGGGGTCCATAGCTGAAGCACATTTTGAACATTGTGGCAATGGGGTCTAAACCCCCATCATCACAGTGACCAAAAGGTAAGTGTGGGGTCCATAGCTGAAGCACATTTTGAACATTGTGGCAATGGGGTCCAAACCCCCATCATCACAGTGACCAAAATGCAAGTGTTGACAAAGAAAAAGCTGCAACTGCCAAACTGCATGGATGATTCCTGGTCACAGAACATAAAACACATCAGTGGCAAAGTAGTGCATGTGTCCCATTGCAACATAGATTGGGGGAGGCAAATACTGCAGTGCAAATAAGACATACCTTTGGCCATGTGCAGACAAACAACACCCATGGGGGCTGACACTGTCAACATTCATCAATGACACAATGACAGAAGTGACCATCAGAATGCAGACCCACATATTTGCACCAATGGGCACACAAATGCAGATACCCTGTGGAGACTGTAGATGTGAGGTGAACAGATACCATACCATGGCAGCAATGGGACACACAAACCATGATCATTGTGCTGACCGATGACCTAGGAGTCCCAGGGACAGCAGGGGAAACCCACCAAACAACATACAGCCAATGGCACACCAAAGATATGCCAATGCAGTGGTGCAGATGCACAAACACAAACAGGCAGACCCACACTGCACATCAAACACAACAGGTGAGGGGGGTGCCAGTGTCCCCAGGCAACCACACAACACATGAGGAGGCCTGAATACCAATTACACAGATGTGCATACAGTGCCACACAAAAGTAACTCATGGATCCAAATCCCCTATGTGGGCAATCAGGCATTGTCAGATGAGAGGGAGCACAAATCACACATGTCACACAAGCATGTAGGAACAGCAACTGACACAGCAAGACACAGACACACCACAGCACTACCCCCAGGGCCCCCACAATGTGGTGACCCTGGGCTGCATTACAATCCCACTGTGATGACAAAGCTAAATGTCGTTCACACTGTGAACCACAGTCATGTGTCCTGAGCAACAAACTACCATCACACCTACACAAGCACAAATCAATCAGCACGGCCAGTAAGCCAAGGCCAACATGGAGACAGGGGTCTAGCCGGGCAACAACTCTCATCTGCACACACTCAACACCACACACCTCGACCTCCAACAATGTGCAGCAGTGAAGCACACATGCACTGGTGACATTGCACATGCACCCATGACAATCCCAGGGTGGTGGGTGGGAACCAAGGTGCAGAAACACATCACACATGGCCACTCAACAAGACTCCTGAATGTCTGACACACTGCACACTACGCTGTACATGGACATGACGGCAATACCACACCAACCAATGGGATCCCAGCCACAGTCACACACCAATGAAGAAGCCAAGGTCACCCACAAAGAACACACATAGACAACAACCACAATTGCAGCCCGCACCCTGAGGAGTGCCAGCAGTCACACACACAACGTGTCACAATCACTGAAAGATAACACAAACTGGAAATCACATGACAGGTGTAAACAACAAGTGCCAAGGGGAATCCTGACTGTGACCCATCTGCGTCTGCACACAAACTCAGCCCTGACAGCAAACACACCTATGGGTGACACCCTGATGACCAGTAATGTGCCATGCACCCACATCACAGAGAATCCAGGGAGAAGACTTGGGGGGAACATAGGTCAACTCAGCAAGCATCACAAACAGGTACAACACTAGGGATCCCAGCATGCACAGCAAAACAGAAGTGAACACACAGACATGCTCATACAACACACACCTTGGGCGCAGGCAATGTCACAGGAGTACACACTGCCATGAGGGGACTCCACTCCTGTGTGAGGAAAGCTGTGCCATATGTTGCCTCGGTAGGGCTCCATCATGTCAGCTGAGCACTTGGTCACACAGTCAACAATTAGCACCAAATGAAGGCTCCCGTCACATCAGCCTGGTCATGGGAGTGCCAACGAAATCATCAGCACAGATCCAACACACTTGTATAGCAATGTTGCACTGACAACACAGATGAGTCCTTCCCCATTGATGCCCAAACCTGCATGTCCAGTGGAGATGGCCACACGGTCAGGGAAGGAGACTAATTGAACAATGGAAGGCACAACAGATGTGCAGGGGTGGAAGCCACAGATGTGAAATTGCTAATGTAAGTAGGAAATCCCATTGCCAAATATTGAACACATGACACCCTCAGATGCTGCTAAGGATGACATGGATACACCACAGGATAGGACACATTCCCCTGGACCACATGTGTTCCTGCACAGTAACACTTCATTATCATGAGACCAAATATCACCATCACTGCAGCAAGGGCATGGTTAGCATCATCAACAACATGTACATCAGAAGCAAAAGCACTAGAGAACAGAAAGGTGCTTTATTCAGCATATGTGGGTCTAACAGTTGATGTCCAGAAAAAATTAGCAAAGGCCAATGGCCAGTCCAACATGAAAGTCAAAACAGGGTGACAGTGGCAGATGTCACCCTACGCATGCCTGCACTGATGAAAGCCAGGGACAATCCCCTCGGAGGGGCATACGGGGGGCAGGCCAGGCACCGCAGGGACAGGATCATGGCTCACCAGAAGGAGGCAGGGAAGGGGTGGTGGGTGCTGGAGAGCCACTGACAACTGCAGTGGAGGTGTCTGACATGGTGTGTGCCAGCACAAGTGGGGGCATGACTCTGATGGTGTGGGTGCCAGCAAGACTGCAGGGGACCGTGCAGATGGAGTGGACAGGTTCCCCACTGCAGTGCCCAAGTCAGACAGGGTGGTAGTGGACTCCACTGCAGTGCCTACCTCCAGGGGAGGAGAATGGGGATCAGGTAAGGTGGGCAGGACAGAGGGGGAGGACACCGTCTCCACACCAGTGGCACAGACAAGCGCAGCGGGGGGTGTGGGGCCGGAAGAGCAAGTGGCAGGGGGAGAAGGCCTGATCCTTTTGGGGATGGTGTATCTGTGGGTGGGGGAACCAGGGGCAGGGTGTGGTGGGGGCACCTGTGGAGTGGGGGCCTGAGGGATGGAGGAAGGAGACTTGGTGCCTGAGCTGCAGGGCGGTGGCGGGGTCTTGCTCTTCCGGGTCCGGGGGGACTTGCGGATGGGGGCGTCAGTCGGTCTGCGCCTGGGGGAGGGTGTCCGGTGCGAGGGGCACTCCGCTCTGTGTGGGTGGGCTTCCTCTTCCCCCTGAATGCTGTATCAGCTGGATCGGAGGGGAAGAGGCCGAGGTCACTGGGGAAGAGCCGCTGGGTCTTTGGGGTTGCAGGTGAGGCAACGGAGGGGGCTTTGGAGGGAGAGGCAACTGTGGACTGCGCAGTGCTCGTGGATGCATGTGTGTGTGACTGGGCCCCATCCCCTGTGAGTGTGGTTTCAGTCCCCTGACTGTGCGTGCGTGTGCGTCTTGTCTGTGGCGTGTGTGTGTGTGTGCTGCTCGTGTCTGTGCTGGTGTGTGCCTGTGCCGGTGTGTGTGTGCTTGGGACAGGTAAGTTGCTGGGGAGTGTGGATGGGGCAGAGACAGGAGGGGTGAGGGACTGTTGGAGGAGGGACACTGCTGCCGTCAGGGAGGAGTCAATGGACCTATTGCCCATCTGTAGGGCAGACATGCCCGATGAGATGCCCTCCATGAACGACACCAGCTGAGTCAACAGAGTGGTGTGTGCATGGAGGACACTCAGCATCGATGTCTGCCCTACATGGAGCTGGCGAAGGAGGTACACAGACTCCTCACTCAGGGCAGCAGGGGACACAGGGACAGGGGGTGCGGTGCCTGGCCCGAAGGAGACACGCTCCCGAACATGGGAGCCTCCACGGACCTCGGGAATGGGAGCAGATGGGAGGGCGGTGGTGGTGGTGGTGGTGGCGGGGACAGCAACACTAGCTGGGGTGTGGTGGCTGCTGACACCCGCCTCCATAAGGGAGTCATCCTCCAAGCTGCTGTGGTCCTCAGCTGAGGTGGATGGTGCTGAGGACTCCTTGGTGTGGCTCCCCTCGCCCTCCGTGCCACTGGGTCCCTCCGACCACTCCTCAGCTGTTGACCCAGTCTGGCTCTGCGGCTCCTCCTGGTCCGTGGAGCTGTCCCCTCCTGTGGCCGTGGATGTATCTGCAAACAATAGGGAAACAGACAGACATCAGTCACCTGCACCGAACGCACACACCACAGTAAGTACAGCACAATACAGAGCAAGGCCTGGCATCCTTAGTTGAACATTGCTAAAATTGCCCAAACAGAATAGGAGAAGCCAATTGTCAGTCTGATCATCAACCATGGCACTCACATCCCACCTGGCCTTGCACCCATCTGTCTGGCGTCCGTTGGCTGGCAATACCCCAGTGTGGACACATGCACCACCTACACAGTAGTTGGACGGTGCAGAGAACACAGTGAAGCAAGTGAAAATGCACACATCACAACTCTTGCCACTGAGTCAGTACAGGTGCCCGGATGAAAGTGATGCCCAGAGTCAGATATATGAAATGCATGTGATGCATACCAGCGACAGACACCATGATGCACCCATGTGCTGATAGCCATTGCCACTATGGTGTGCATGTAGCACATGTCACTCCCCTGCAGGATCACTCATAGGAAGTCACATGCCATGGCACAGGCATGCCTGCTAAGTCATACATCACTGTCTCCAGTCACATGGGCAGGGCAGCCACACAACAACAGTCTGCACTGTGTCACAATAGTAGGTCATGGGGAATGCAAGTCCTGGAGCTGAACAAGTGCACATGTACATCCCCCACACACCACATCATCTGAACCCTTATCTGTCCAGGTCATACTGATTGGACATATGGGTGACCTGTAACACAAGCCTCTGAACCTGAGCACCTCACAATCTGCTGTGAATGGGAAACAGCTGCATGGACTTCACATTCGCATACCCCAGTCTGCACGGTCAGGTGTACAAACACCTATGTGTCACACAAGTATCGTCTCCTATGGTCACATCTCCGGTGGCATGCTGAGCCCCAACCGATAAACACCCCAGCAGTCCTGACATCGAAGCCACAGCACACTGACACAGAGGCTGACACCTGAGGGGACATATCTCTGAGCACAACGTGTCAGCTGATACACGGGAGTGGGAGTACATAGTGCATTGCATGGCCTGGAGTAGGCATGACTGTCCTGCCCCACATTAATGAGGGATGAACCCTGGACAGTAGGCAGCTGGCTAAGTATGTGTGACACACGTAATATACACACTCCTGGGGCCCAAACATTGTTCCCACCCGCAGCTTGGGTGTGTGCCAGTTACCCCAGGCACATGTGGTGGATCAGCTCAGCAATTGGACCACATATCAAAGTAACACGCAGATTACATGTCAGAACACAGGCATTGTGTAAGCAATGGACCCACCCATGATGCCCACCACAGTTAGGGGAACAGATGCTGTCCCCCACCTTGAGTCAAGCAAACTGCAAGGACACAGTACCCAAGTGACACAATTCCCTGACTGCAAGGGCCACACCTGGGTATCAGATGAGGAGTGGGAAGTGCACAATTGAGGGACATGGGTCCTGGACCACATGACTGATGTGCTGTGGAAGTATAACCAGGCCAGAGGAGGGCACATAGCATCGCAGACAAAGTACACAATGCAGTCATGGACTCACCCCCTCCGTGCTGCTCCCTGGCCTTCAGCTGCCCATCCAGATCAGGGAAGGCCACCGCCAGGATCCTGAGCATGTGGGGGTCAGGGTCCGGTGTCCGCCCCTCCTGCGAGGAGGCGACAGCTTCAGCTGGACCCGTGCGATCCTCCGGGTCCAGCCCCTGAAGGTCCTGCCACCTCTTCTGGCAGTTGCGGATCCGGCGCTTGTAGTCCCCACGGATCTCACTGCCCGGACGATGGTCAGCCATATCTTCTGCTTCTAGTGGGCATCAACCTGTGAGGATGACAAAGTGAGAATGCTATTACTACACATGCAACATATCCGTGCATTACACAGTTGTGTATACATGTCTCAATCACAGGGGCACATGATGTACACAGGCAGTGCAACGATGGCCATGGACAGTATGCCAGCAGTTACTACATGGTATCATTGCCTGGGAAGTAAAACCTTGTTTAAATGCACTGTCACTGCACTATACCTGTCCAGTGCATGTAACTACACACTATGGGGGTGACAACTACTCAGTGAGCCTGCTAGCCAGTGGCGTGCAGACTGTTAGCCTTGCTAGTCAGACAACATGCACATTTAGGAAGGCAGTGGACAGAACACTCACCTGCTCCCCTGCTTTCCCATACAGCTTGCTGTACTGTGGAAGGAGGCTGTCCAGCAGGGCCTGGTTCTCCTCAGTGCTGAAGGCTGGGGCTCTCTCCACAGTACGTGCCATTGCAGGGTCCAGAGGGTGCAGATACAGCAGCAGTGGTGGTGGCAGATGTCGTCCTGGAGCATGTAGTGCAGGCAAGTGAGCTCTCAGGGGAACAGCCAGCATTATATGTGTGCTGCAGAGGCAGTTACTGTCCCATGTGTCCAAAGTGATAGGTCCAAGTCGTTAGCATCTTCTGAATCTGGCCAATCCATGGAATTGCACCACTTACACACGCCCACAGCATCCTTCAAAAGTTCAACTTCATGACACCCATGAATTTGCAACATTGTTGTGGGTGACCAACTGAATTTCCAGCATCAGACTCGTTCAAGATTTGAAAACGCGTCCGTTGCCAGGCCAGGCCATAGCCAATGGGTGCGCACCGATCGGTCCATTGCTGTTCAACGCGTACCTAGGATACAACGCGTACCCGCACACATTGAATGCAATGGGCCGGCCGGCACACCGATCGGTCCATTGCTGTTCAACGCGTACCCAGGATACAACGCGTACCCGCACACATTGAATGCAATGGGCCGGCCGGGCACACCGATCGGTCCATTGCTGTTCAACGCGTACCCAGGATACAACGCGCACCCGCACACATTGAATGCAATGGGCCGGCCGGGCACACCGATCGGTCCATTGCTGTTCAACGCGTACCCAGGATACAACGCGTACCCGCACACATTGAATGCAATGGGCCGGCCGGGCACACCGATCGGTCCATTGCTGTCCAACGCGTATTGCGAATACAACGCGTACCAGCACACATTGAATGCAATGGCCAATGTGTGCGCACCGATCGGTCCATTGCTGTCCAACGCGTCCCTGTACATGTCACTGGCATATGTCACCATGCTTGTCACAGGTGAACATATGCCAGCCACATATACTTCCCAGGGAGTGAGGGGCACACCTACAACACCACAGCCTGTCCAATCTGTATCCTAAGGCATGTAAGGCTGCATTACCTATTCCGTGTATGGGGGTGAACATGTTGTTCTGTGGGTGTCACTTGGGGCAGCCACCCCCAGGCTGTGCACGTGTTCATGGGGACAGTATCCTTGGTGTTTCGTGTACATGACCACTGTGATGTGCAACTGTTCATATCTGAGCATGTGGCATGGTCACATTTCACGGTGGTGTATGTGTATGTCATGTCACATGCCCCCTGAGTCCCATGTGGGACGGTATGTTTAACGTAGGGTGACCCATTGGCACAATAGTGATGGTCCTCCACAGTCTGTGTGCATGTTGTGTTTACAATGTCTTGGATTTCATGTGCACAATGGGAGACAGTCTCCACATCCACGTTGTTTGTGCATGGACTTTGATGTTGTGCGTGTGTGTGTCACAGACGTCCATGTCTGTCCTGCCGAGGCAACAGGGACCACTACCTGTGGGGGTCATGGTTGTTTTGCTGTGGTGTATACATGATACGCCATGTCATGCCAGTGTCCATGTGGCAATACAGGGTCCCTGGGAATCTACCTGTCGTTGAGCTGTGATGCCTGGGGCACATCTGTCCTCACATGTCACTGTGGGGTGTGTTTGTAACGTGGCAGCAGGAGATGGGAAATGTGACACGTCCTCATGATACCCAATGGCACAACCTGGGACTTATTGATGCCACTTGTTGAACTGTGATGTTGGATGTTGGCCATGTATGTGCCATACATGTCCTTACGGAACTGCACACATCATGTACTTGTGCCTCATAATGATGTATTGTGTGATATTGAGTGTGTACAATGCCACATATGTGGGGTGAGTGACAATCTTTCTTTCTTCACCTATGCACTGCAGGGCACCAGCTGTCCATAGACCATTCCCTGACCTGGCAACGATGGTGGAACGTGACAGCATCCGACGGTACCGCTTCACCAGGCAGCTGATTGATGATTTGGCAGTGCGCTTGGCACCACACCTGCAACCTGGCCGGCCGTACCCTACAGCGCTGACCCCCAAGGTGAAGGTGATGGCAGCCCTACACTTCTTTGCCACCGGTACCTTTCAACACACTCTGGCGACTGCTGGTGGGATGTCACAGACCATGTTCAGCCGTGTGCTCCGCGATGTATTGGAGGCTATGTTGATATACCTGAACCAGTACATCTATTTCCCTAGACTCCAGCAACTCACTGACGTGAAGAGTGACTTCTATGCCCTGGGGAGGATGCCGCATGTCATTGGCTCCATTGATGGGACACATGTGGCTTTGGTACCATCACAGGCCCAGGAGCAGGCATACAGGAACCGCAAGCACTACCACTCGGTCAATGCACTGGTGGTCTGTCTTGCAGATATGACCATCTCACACGTGTGTGCCCATTTCCCCGGTTCTGCACACGAGGCCTACGTGATGAGGAGTAGTCGCATCCCGAGGATGATGTCACACATGCGGAACCAGCGTGCCTGGCTTGTTGGTGTGTACTGACTTTGTACCATTGTGTGTGTTCTGCAATGTAGTGTTCCACCCTCTTTTCCAACTCAGCTAATGTGCAATTGTCTGTATGTAGGTGACTCCGGATATCCCAACATGCCGTGGTTGCTGACGCCCTCAGGAACCCTGTGACACCAGCCCAGATGCGCTACAATGAGGCACATGGTCGGACGAGGAGAGTGATTGAGCGGACATTTGGTCTCCTGAAGAGCCGCTTCCGCTGCCTGGACAAGACAGGAGGGTCCCTCCCATATGCCCCGGCAAAGGTGTGCAAGATTGTCATCGTCTGCTGCATGCTACACAACCTGGCAGTGCGGAAGGAGTTGCCTCTCATCCTGGATGACGATGACCAACGTCCGCCACCTGTGGAGGATCCTGGCCTGGACCACGATGCCAGTGATGATGATGATGATGATGGTGATGTCTGCACACAGCTCATCACCAACTTCTTCAGCTGAATGTAAGTATCCAGAGATGTCATGTAACTGATGTGAGTTTGCATGATATATGTTGGTGGTGCTCTGGTGCTGTTTGAGTGTGTCCATGTGCTACATGACTGTATGCGTGTAGCGATGTGTCCTTACAGGTAGTCTGTACTCCCCAACAGTGTTGACATGCTAACTTGGTTCTGGGTGGGTATCTTGTGACATGTATTGGGCAAGAGTATTGCAGTTCTGTCCTGTTCTTCAGTGCTTTTGACTGTGTGTCATTTCTGTCCTTCACAGGGTACTTTCAGAGTCGTTTGGTCAACAGTGATCCCCGACACCGTGATTCGACTTCCAGGGTGGTAGCTGTCGTGTCCCTACAGGTGATGTGCACCACACCCATGGACTTCCTTCCTTCTACACTTGTTGACTGTGTGCCCGCTGCCAGGTGGGATTACCTTGCATCTGTGGTGGTTACAACATGTTGCAAATGTGTAATAAACCTGTGCCTCACTTTGTGATGTGCGTTGTCTGTGGTCACACATCTAACTGACATTTGCTTACTGCACCAGTGGGCTAGTTAACACAGACTGTGAATAGGTGTTGGGTCTGTGCAATGCAACGTATTTCCTGGCAACATCAGTGTAGGCGATGAGTCAGATGGCCATGGTGTGTATGTGTTGTGTAGCCCTGGTGGTGTGCCTCCCTCATATGTGTGACGTCGCCATGACTCACATGCCGGTGTTGTACTTGCTGTAGCAGTTAGCATGCACAGTGTCATTTCCCAGATCATCATCGCCACTTCAGAGACAACGTAGGAATCACAACAGAGGCAAGTATGGTGTATTAGTGAGTTTATTGACATACATGTGTGAGTATAGTGCACAGGATGGTGGGTGCTGTACATTGTGATTGTAATCCAAAGTTCCTAGATGATTTGGAAGTCCTGTTAGCAGAAATGTCCAGAGTAAAGTCCACAGTCATCTGAGACATTGGTCCAACTTGAGCTCCCCATGTCATGTGGGAGAGTTGTGTTGCAGTCAACAGGGTGAACAGTTTGCGCACAAAGGTGATTATCCAGAACAGGTTTTGGCTTCCTGGGGGTTGCACATGGCCATCGGCCTCTCACTTGCCCCTCCTCGGACGGCCCCTTTTCTTTGGGGGGGGACCCTCAAGTGCAGGCTGCTGCGGTGCAGGGGACTCTCCGCCAGAGTCATCCTCCCTCCCTGTGGTAGTTGCAGTTGTTTCAGCAGCAGATGTTGTGGGCACACAGGGAGGTGTTGACTGGTTGCTGCTCATCTGGCGGAGGCATTGTAATATGTCCCTATGCACCGCCGTCATCTCTTGCAGTGTGTCCCACTTGAACTCCACGCGGGACATGTGTGAGTCCAAGCGGGCATGATGGGCAGCCTGCTGCTGTTTAATGTCCCTGAGGAGCCCCACTACCTGACTGAGCTCTCCGGTGCTGGACTGGTACGCATCGGCTATGCGTACCAGACCCCTCTGCAAGCAGCGACCTATGTCTCCCACCCCTCCCACCACCCCTGGCGACACGTGCAGTACCTGAGGTGGCACGCACAGGTGACCCTGGGCCCCCTTGGGGGTTGTTGGTGGTGTTGGTGTCCATGGCCCCACGTTGGTCCAGGGTCCCTGTGCTGGTGGTGGTGGTGCTCCTTGGTCTTTCCATGTCGGCAGGGGTGGTATGTGTGTTGACAGTCATTGGAGGGGTGGGTGCAGGGGGTGCAGCTGGTGGTCCTGCTGGTGCTGCATCATGACTTGCTCCGGAGGTGCCAGGTTGGTCTTCTTCATCCGAGGAGGGCAGAGGCTGTTCCACACCAGTGAGCTCCGTATCCTCTTGAGCCTGGGACGGGGACTCCTCAGCGTCTGCTGCTGTGTCCCCATCATCACCTGTTTTTGGGAGACACACACAATGTATGTTATGTTTCTGCAGGCATCAATGGTTGACACACCTGACAGTTGTGACTGTGCCTCTGGATGCGGGCCTGTACATTGCATTGTCCTAAGTTGTCACAGTCAGGGGTTGATATTGGTGTAGCACATTGTCCTGCATTATTTGGGCATTTCTATGTGAATGTTGGGGTGTGTACATGGTCTGCATTGGTTGTATATGGTTGACATCCGGCCCTCCTTCCCACCCAGCCAGATATCCCACCATGGAACGTGCTTCCATTGCAGGGAGTGCAATTTGTCTTTCAGGATGTCAGTCAGTGGTGTCCTGCTGTTGGTTGGTGCACAGTTGCCAGCAGGGCCTTGTGCTCCCCACAGCAGTAGCCAGTGTCAGCCATCTTGTCAGTTGTTTTCCACTCCCTGTGATGTGTGCATGGTTCAGGGTGGTGTTGATGGGCCAATTGTGAGGCTGACCAATATCTGTGACTACCACTCCCATCATGCTATTGCCTCCACCCCCTTCCCAGCATGCCCATACTTCCTTCCTTTTGAGTGTACTTCACTGTGTGTGGGTGTGACAGCAATGGCAAGATGTCAGTCAGTGGTGTCCTGCTGTTGGTTGGTGCACAGTTCCCAGCAGGGCCTTGTGCTCCCCACAGCAGTAGCCAGTGTCAGCCATCTTGTCAGTTGTTTTCCACTCCCTGTGATGTGTGCATGGTTCAGGGTGGTGTTGATGGGCCAATTGTGAGGCTGACCAATATCTGTGACTACCACTCCCATCATGCTATTGCCTCCACCCCCTTCCCAGCATGCCCATTCTTCCTTCCTTTTGAGTGTACTTCACTGTGTGTGGGTGTGACAGCAATGGCAAGATGGCTGACAGTGGTGTCCTGCTGTTGGTTGTTGGCCAGTTCCCAGCATGGCCTTGTGTTCCCCACAACAGAGCACCTGTGTCAGACCTCTTTGATGGGGCTTTACACTCTCTGTGAGGTGTGCATGCTTCAGTGTGAGCTTGCTGGGCCATGTGGGGGGGGATGTTGAGCTGTGACTACCACTCCCATCATGCTATTGCCTCCACCCCCCTTCCCAGCATGCCCATACTTCCTTCCTTTTTAGTGTACTTCACTGTGTGTGGGTGTGACAGCAATGGCAAGATGGCTGACAGTGGTGTCCTGCTGTTGGTTGTTGGCCAGTTCCCAGCATGGCCTTGTGCTCCCCACAACAGAGCACCAGGTGTCAGACATCTTTGAAGTGGCTTTTGACTCCCTGTGAGGTGTGCATGCTTGGGTGTGTTCTTGCTGGGCCATGTGGGTGGGGGATGTTGGGCTGTGACTACCACTCCCATCATGCTTTTGCCTCCACCCCCTTCCCAGCATGCCCATGCTTCCTTCCTTTTGACTCAGCTTCCCTGTGGGGTTGTGTGCCTGTGCTGACAAGATGGCTGACAGTGTTATCCTGGGGTTTGTTTTGCTACAAGTCCCATGTGTGTCCCTGTGCTTCACACTGCATGACCCAGGGTTGTGGTTCTTTGTGGGATATTTGATTGGTGTGTGAGGCAATGCTTTCTCCCAGGTGAGTTGTGTGTAGTTTGTGTTAGGGGGGTGTGGAGGTGGAGCTGCTGGTGACTATGGTCAGTGCTGTGAGTCCTCCTTCCCACCCAGCCAGATATCCCACCATGGAACGTGCTTCCATTGCAGGGAGTGCAAGTTGTCTTTCAGGATGTCAGTCAGTGGTGTCCTGCTGTTGGTTGGTGCACAGTTGCCAGCAGGGCCTTGTGCTCCCCACAGCAGTAGCCAGTGTCAGCCATCTTGTCAGTTGTTTTGCACTCCCTGTGATGTGGGCATGGTTCATGGTGGTGTTGATGTGCGCATTGTGAGGGTGGGCAATTTCTGTGACTACGACTCCCATGATGCTATTGGCTACACTGACTTGCCCAGCATACACAGTATTCCTTCCTTTCAGTGAGCTTCCCTGTGAGGTGGTGTTGTGGTGGTGGCTACATGTCTGACTGTGTTTGTTGGTTATATTTGTGCCACTGCCTAGCTCTATTTGTTGTTAGGTTTGTACATGTCATGACACAGTTACATTTCACTATGAGCTGGCATGTATTGTGTTTATCTGGCTGACATACACATTTTGGGATGATCTGTTTTGGTTGGTGTGTATTTGCTAAGGGTGCATGGTTTGGCTCTCCCCTTGACAGTGATGTGTGTGTATTGTGGCACAATATTGTGTACATTTGTTGTGTACTCACCAGGCTCTGGGATGTTTTCTAGTCCATAGACGCTCACTGGTGGTAGGATGGCCCGCACCTTCTCCTCCCAGGGCCTGAGGTATACTGGTTTGGCAGGAGGGCCACTGCCGGTGTGTTGGCTCAGGATGTAGTCCTTCTTCAACAGCTCCTTGACCCTCCTGCGCACGTCATACCACCTGTTCTGGATGTCTACCTTTGTGCGCAAACATGGTGATTGTGCGTTCACCCTGTCGACGATCCTCTCCCACATCTTGGTTTTCTGCGCCATGGGTGTCTGTTGGACCAATGTGCCAAACAGCTGTGGCTCTACCCTGAGGATCTCATCTACCAGGACTTCCAATTCACTATCTAGGAACTTGTGATTCTTCTTTGGGGGCATGGTGTTTGGTGGTGCTGGTGTGTGATGTGTCTGTTGGTGTGCAAGTGAGGGGGAGTGAGTGTGTGTTTTGCTGGGTGTATGTGAGGGTGCTATTTGTTGTGGTGCTGCTGGTGTGTGGCTTGTGTGATGGATGAGCTGTGAGTGTGTGTGTGGTTGCTGTCTGTTGGTGTTGAGTGCTGGCAGGTAATTTGAATTTGCAAAGGATCATCGTAGGGATTTGTGTCCTTTATATGGGTGGAGTTGTGGGTGTGTCTTTGTTCCCTGTTTCCCCCAGTATTTATTTGCTTTGTGATAGCTTGTTTGGCCTTTTTTTGTGTTTTTTTTCCTTGGTTCTTTTTGTGCATGTAGGAGACGTTCTTCTGACCGAGTCGGACCCTCCAGTTGTCTCGTGCGAGCCTCTCAGATTCGTTCACACTGTGTTTGTGCTGTTTTCTGTGCTGCGTACGCGTCGGTCGCGGGGTTTTGGGTTGCTTCGGCTCGCAGTTTTGAATGCGTGTCGGTCGTGCGGCTTGGGCTCCGTGCGACTCGGTCGTGTTTTCCACGCGTTGCATCGTACTTGGCGGGTCGGAGTTCGCGGGTACGTTTCGTTCGGGATTCTTCCTGGTGCGTGTCGGTCGGTTCGATTCGCGTGGTTTTCCGGCCGGATGGCTGTTTTCCGCGCGGCTCGGTCGTTCGGCTTGTGTTCCATACGAGTCGGTCGGATTTAGCACGCTTCTCATCGTACTTTGCGGGTCGGGCTGCACCGGTACGTGTCGGTCGGTATTTATTCCGGCTCCGAGTCGGTCGGTACGTTTTCCGGCCCGAATCGGAATTGGCCTTTTAGTTCCTGAATTAGCTGATTGTAACACTTGGGGTAAAGTGTTTGTAGCGGTATATTCAATGTGTTTCGGCACCCCCTCCACGACCGTACTCCCTTCCGTGATAAAGCGTGTTCAGGATGAACACGGAGCCGAAGCGGCTCTGGAATTGGGGATGAGGCTGGTGGGGGTGTTCAACGTCGTTGCTGATATGATCCCTGCTAATGTTAAGAGTGATGCTGTCAGCTTACAAGTGGCTAACCGCTTGGAGGCTGTGGCAGACGCAGACAAGCCGCGCAAATTACCAAAGATTATTGCCAAGGCTTATAAAACCTTAGGCCGCAATAGTCTGGGAGTTAAGCCTTTTACTCAAACGCAGACGCAATCTCAAACTCAACAAAAAGCCCAGACTGATAAAGATGGGTGCCTGTTCTTTCCTAAAAGGAACTGGCGAAATAAAAAACAGGGGCAGCAACAGCAGAAGCAAGGTTCGCGTGCTGGTTCACCGACACCTGAGTCTTCTGAGCGTACTTATGACTTGCGCGACCGCGCGAAAATTAAGACACCTGATAGATTTCAAGTCTCTGATCATCGCTCTCCTCGTTCTTTACAGGACACATCGGACTCTCAAGTCCGTGGTGGGGAACGCCAGGATCGTGCCAAAGGTCCGACCACACAACAGGGGCGGGATCAACCTCGACAGTTTGACGTTAAACCCAAACAGGAGGATCTGCCTCATTGTAGACCCCCGTTTCAGAAGAAGAAAGTTGCCGTTTTAACTGCGAAGTATGCCTCAGACAGTGAGAACGCGACTCCTCGACTGGACATGGGCAGTGACTCTGCTCGACAGCGCGGCGGTGGTTATTATAGTGCGGGAGCCTCTGCATCCCTGTCTGGAGGCGACAGCAACTGATACATTCATTACAGTGGAAACAGCAGATACTCGGGTAGCCCCACCGGATAGACTCTATGAGATTGTCTTCCAAATTGAAGGTGATATACAGCGTCCAATCAGAGCGGTTTTCTGGGAAAATCTCACCTCCTCATTTTGTTGACGGAGGAAGATTGGCCTCCACCCTTCGTGCTAGCCGCTTCTAGAGGGGAGGACGTGATACTTCCGAGTTTTTCGCGTTACGTCCCTGAGGAACATGCAAAGGCTTACGCAGCTGAGTGGGCTTTGGCCCTTGCCCCAGCGGTATACCGTAATCAGTTGGGCTGGGATATTGATTCACCGGCACATGAAATACCATTACCGTCTATGCCACAGCCACAACCGCAATATCCAATCAGACGTGAGGCTAAGGCTCAAGTTTGTGACATTCTAACTCAGTTGGAATATCAAGGCGTGATTGAATCCTATGTATCACCGATGAATAATCCTCTTTTTCCGGTATCAAAACCTGACGGTTCATATCGCATTGTATTGGATTATCGAAATTTGAATAGTCATTGTCGCACTTTTGCGGTGCAAAACACACACAGCTCTGCGCTGGTGAACAACCTGGTTCATAAAAAATACGAAACTACACTGGACATATCCAATGGTTTCTACAGTCATAATCTTGTTCCTTAGAGCCGTAACTTGACAGCATTTACCACCGTCGGAAATCAGAAATAATTTACGCACTTGCCTATGGGGTATAAGAACAGCCCTGGGGCTTTTGCTGCGCGTGTTGTATCTTTGTTGCACGACATAGATCCAGATGCGTTCTCGTACGCTGATTATATTTATCTGACGGACGATGAACTAATGCCGCATCTTATCCGAGTCGACCGCATTATTTTATCGTTTGCCGACTATGGATACAAATTAAATTTTGCAAACTCACACATCGCGTATTTTGCGGTGCTCTTTTTGGCCTATGAGCTCAATAATGAAGGTAGGGGGTTAGCCCCCCACTTTCTGGAGAAATGTGCACAATTGCAACCTCCCTCTACGCTGAAGAAACTTCAGTCTTTGCTGGGATTTTTAAATTTTGTGAGAACATACATCCCTGATTATGCACAGCATATCAAACCGTTTTATGCATTGATACAACCAACATATTCTTCTGCCAGCTGGCTTCCGGAACATACCACTCTCCTACAATCTTTGCTATCTGATATGCTTGCAACTAACTACTTGTTGACACGTGATAATACCACGAACCTGGTGATACGTATAGTACCAGGGTCAGTGGGTTTCACTTACTTGACGTTCAATGAACACAGTACCTATTGAATACAAATCACATTGGTACACTGCGGCAGAAATGCGTTTTTCGAATGTTGAAAAAGTTTTGACGGCGGTCCAAATGACGATTCTGAAAGAACGCTCCCTGGCGCAAGGAAAATGCATTCTTATGGTCACGCCTTTCCCTGCCTTAGAAGCAGTGACTAAGGCAAGTGTACCCAAGTCTAAGTCTCTACATCCCCATTGGATACAATGGGCTACTTCTTTGACATCATCTGATGTCACGTTTATCTTTGACCCTGCACTTCAGACACAGGAGTTTTACAGTATGAACAGGTTCATCCTCCTCCGTTGTCGTTGCTTCCTTTAGCTGAGTACGAACGTATCATTTTGACCGATGGCTCGGCTCATCCGGCCACCGGCTCCAAACACGCTTATTCAGCGGCTTGCACAATTGTGGCTGGTTCGATTGTCAATGGAGAATTTAAGTCTTCCATAGTGCATACTCAGGCACTTGGGGACTGTACAGCACAATTGGCGGAGCTGCGTGCTCTTGTTCTAGCCCTTGAGTTTGCCGATCCTAATGTGAATACTCTCATTGTATGCGATTCTTATTACTGTGTTCAGTCTTTTAATGACAATTTATTCTTTTGGTCTCAGAATGACTATCGAGACTCTAAAGGCAGCGCAATTAAGCATAAAACGCTTTGGGTTCGAGTGGCAGACCTTAAACAACGTCTGCCCCTCACGCACGTTATCCATACTCTTGGCCATCAGCGTGTTGGAGCACATGCTCTTGGTAATTCTTTGGCTGACGAAGCGGCCAAATCTGCAGTAGCCATGTGTTCCGTAGCAGCAGTTACAAGGTCCATGACTAAAATAGATAATGATATTCTGGCAGCGGTAGCTGCTACGAAGGAGGGAACTGCTTATCCTCAGGGTTTCCCTTCGAAATTCTCTTATCATATATCTCCCGAACAAGTTCCTTATGCTAAGATTCCATCGGTTGGGGATCGGCTGATTCCCAACATGGACCGCAGACTTTCTTTGATCATAGCCGCACACGAGGGCATGGCTTCTGCACATGCCGGGGTGTCTGCGACAGTCTCGATTTTACAGCAACGTTATTGGTGGCGTGGTTTATATAAACAAACCAGTAATTATGTGCTTTCTTGTGACATTTGTCAACAAATCAAACCGTCTACGGTCTCACGCCCACCACAAACACAGCTATGTATTTCTAATCGACCATTTGGCTGTGAATATCTAGATCACTGCGGTCCTTTCTCTTCTGATACTGCGTATAAATAAATTTTTGTTGCAGTTGATTCGTGCACTAGATTCCTTTGGGTTTGGCCACAACGCAGTGCTTTCGCTCAAAATGTCATCAGGGATTTGCGTGTCTTTGTCGGGATGTTTGCCTGTGGCAACTTCCATTCAGACCAAGGTCTAGCGTTCGCCTCTAAGGCGTACAAGGATGCGATGAAGTCGATGGGGGTGCTGGTGCAGTTTTCGTCTCCATACAGGCCTGAGGGCAACTCTATTGTGGAGCGAATGAACCGCAACTTAAAGCAATCTTTGACAGCTAGAGTCTTAGGTACTGGCAGGAACTGGCTGGCCCATATGTATGGAGTTCAACGTGCACTTAATAATCTCCCTAGAAGATCTCTGTGTGGGCGGACCCCCTACGAACTGCTCTTTGGCATTAAAATGTTTGTGCCTGACCTTGATGGTCTAGACGTTGTGGCGGCTGCCGCAACCTTTGACGTAGATAATCATTCTACTATGTTACAAGACCTACAAAAGATCCGTGACAGCTTCGCAACTGAACATTTACCCTATTCCAATGACACTTCGCTGCTGATTCCGGTCACCGGCTGGCTTCCTAAGATTGGAGATGTGGTACGAGAAAAGCTGGAGAACAAGAAAGAATTTGGTCCCTCTTATCGTGCACAAGTCCCGGTTCTTGGATTGAAGGGTACTCGTACAGTAATACTACCACCTTTACCTGGTCGCAAAGACAACAGATATATTTCAGTGGACAATGTCAAGTTACACCGTCTGGCCGATTCTGAATAGTGTAACTCCTGCTGTTTCATGCAATGCTATCTCAATGAATCCGGTGCATTCGTCCACTTCGAATCATCCTCGTATTACAGAGGATGAAACGGAAACCATTATTGACCTTTTACCTATCGCCACACCTCCCTGTTCCACTGCAGAAGTCAAGTATACTTATCCTGCGGAGGAGTCCCAGACTGAAGGGCCGAACAGTCCACGTCAACATCAAACTGATGTCACCCAACCGCCTTTGATGAATATGAGTGCAAGCGGTTATTTTGGGGACTGTCCGAGTTTCTCCTATGACTCTTCCTCCTCGTCTTCTACGTCGGCACTTCCACCGACAAAAATAAGTATTTTCATCTCTTGGTTTAAAAAGACTTACTTGGTCCCACCCTGGACCTACATCTGGCTGGTACTTCTCCTGATTTTCCTCTTCATGTCAATGGGATTTGTGACTGTATTTTGCTTACTCATCAATGGTCATTACCTGCCAGAACGCTCTGCTGTGAAATTGGTCGATGGAATTCTGGCCCCTCCTACATCGTCCCATATAATGAAACGAGATGCAGGCCCTGTGAACATTTCAGCTTTCCCAGTTGCAGATGGCATTGTTTGGGATAAAGTAGCTTTCGAAATCCATGGTCCGACGGAAGTCCTCAACGTACCATACGTGTTTCGCGTTTCTTTAGGAGACGTGGTGACACCGGACATACATTCCGATGATTGGGATGTACAAGCAGTACATTCATTGTTTTCAGATTTAAAGTATTATGCTGCTTTTGATGCTGAAGATTTGTACTTGAATTCTGCCAATTATGCTGATTTATTCTGTTATCAACATTATGGGCATCATTACTTACACAAAACAAACACGTTACGTCCTGTTTTTAATTACACACAATGGGAACATTGCCCAACTCCTTTACAGGGGAGTTCTAAAACACTTAGGGATAAGTTCACCTATTTCACGGACTATGACATGTCCAATCCTGAATCCTATTTCTTTAAATTACAATTTTCTTCAAAATCTAAATTTATCCTGACCCACACTAAATTGATCTATTCCAATTCCTTTAGATCTGAATTGGCCTCACAGGGTTATGATCACTGGAGTGCTACCATTGATTTAAAAACATTATGGGGCACTAAGGATTGGCAGGTTCAGGGAACTGAAGCTTTACATCATGCCTGCCTAATACCTGCACAAATGTTATTTTTAAGTGATACAGTATATCAAACTACTTGCATTGGCCTGGCAACTGCAAAAAATTTAAATAATCCGTCCATTCCATCTCTGGCTGAGTATGATAATTGGCGCACACACACGAATTATTCAATCGATGTTTTGCAAACTCTCATTAGAAATTGTACTTTCAATGTTTCTAATGTTGACCCTAGCGGGTGGTTGCTGTGGCAAACCAGTTCAAATTCATGCCAACTGCGTTTTTATAATATAACGCCAGGTTTTACACAGGCTAGACCAGATCCACGTTTTTCGCACTCACATTCAGTCACAACATATTCGGTGGGTAAATTGTGCCAACAATGGCTGGAACACTCTACATTGTCCTCAGTTAAACAACACTTGTCTCACTTGTCGAGTGACATCAATTTGGCTGATTTTCTTCTAGGTCCTAGGACCCCGAGAACAAAAAGATTTTTCTATGCTGCGTACAATGAAATATGGAAATTATCGCAGATGGAGGCAGCATTTCGTCTGCGACAAATTGACAAATCTAATTTGGAAAAAGTCCTTGCAGTGGTCGACAATAGCATGAACACACTGTCTTCACGCATTTATACCTTGGATAATATTGTTTCGTCTGTTATTGATATTGTTCAGACTGATGTATCTGTGTTATATCATGGTCAGAATCAATTACGATCAGTAATGCAGTTTGCGTGGACTTTGCAGACTCTGAAAATGGGTAAAGTACCTTGGGATTATTTGAATGCTTCCGCTTTGTTTTTGCCATTTAATTTAACTGATAAACAACGGTTTATGTCCATGAAAGATGCTACATACACATTATTACAGATTGAACAATTAGAACACTTGCTGTTCTCTGTGGCCGAGACAGATTCGGCTGTATGGTTAATTCACGGGGTTATCTCTCTTCCTTTCTCACTGTTTCAATTTAAATCTTGCATGAAACATTTCCTGATTGGCCGCTTTGAACCCCTGGGTAGTACGTTTCTCCATGAGTTATGGTCCCTACCTTTCACTTATAGATGTCATCGTGATAAGGGAGTTTTCCTAACGGGAAGACTGCGATTCCACAGTGGGACACTCCCTAGTTTGCAAACACGTTAAATTGCACGGCGCTTGTAATGTGTCCGCACCTAATCTTGCTTGCTTTTTGAAAGGGTGTCCTGTCCCAGCAATAATTCCCGCTTTTACCTTGCTTACTAACGGCAGTTATCTTATTTTGAATAACCACGATTGCTGTGGTTTACGGGCAGGAATCCCGTATATAGTAACAGTTTCCCAACGTGTTACTTGTTGTAGCAATGTGCCTTTTCCGCCCCCGCATGAGAAAGTAGATATTTCCATTTGGCCTTCCATTCCGACTTTGAAAACAGATTTCAACAAATTAAGCAGGCTCAAAGCGCTATTGTTTCAACAAGAAGTGGCTCTCACTTCAGCTCGAGAGACCTTCGAACTACAGGTGGCTAGAACTTCGAGTGAGATTCAGTCACTTCTGAACACGAATCTCCCACTACATTTTGGGGAGTTGATACATCAAATATTTAATGCGTCTGACACCGAAGGCCTTGCTCATTTTTAGGTCTCGCATAGCGTTGCAGCGCAACGCGCTGTTCGCTTTGCGAGGCATGCAGTATACAGTATAGTGGGGGGACGCTCCGCCCACTTTCCACACATCTTTTTCATTGGCTTAAATTGTATTTGCTGCATTCTCGTTTGTTTTCGGCTTGTTAGTCCCTCCTCCTGACAGCCATGTCGTCATTTTTCTCCTTCCATGGCTATCGGCCCCTTTACTTTAAAAACACTTTTGTTCCCATGCCTCCCCCTGTTCCCTCCCGCAGTCTGTGACTTCTCAGCCCACCACCCGCCCCCCACTCCTGTTCGTACGTTCTTGGACGCCCGCACTTTTGTTTACAATGCAATAGGTCTCGCGTAATTACAAGTCGTATTGCATTTGTAAATGCTTGTTTTGTCCTGGGATTGGCTGGGTGAGTTCGCACTATATTTTGCCTGACCTGTCCTATCCTGTCCAGAACACATGCGCATACAACGGCGGAAGGCAGAGACAGCACAAGCAGCGAAGGGAAACAGGACAAAGTGAAGCGCGGTGGGTTCCGACCTCGCAACTGCAAGTTTTTTTTTTAACTCACTTTGCCTGCGCATTTATGTTTTTTGTTTTGTTTTTACTGTTATGGTGAGTGCGGCACCCACTTACGGGACGCCGAGCTCTGTTTAATTAACTATAACAGTCTGCCTGCAGGATCCGTCTACCGCCGAGAGGGCACCGGGCTGTGCGTCCCGCTTCCGGAGCACGGCAGCTTGTAGGGCAGAGCTGGTAGGCGGCAAAGGAGAGACAGCTGGAGCTGTGCTGCCTTGGGTTGAGTCGGAGCCAGCAGAAGGACACCCAGGCAGCAGAGAGCAGTTTGGAAAGCACCAGAGCGCCTCCCTGCGCTGCAGGCTCTTATTCCATCTTCATGGGCAAAGTGTGGAAACAGCAGATGTACCCCCAGTACACCACCTACTACTACCCGCAGTGTCTACAGGCTAAGGCAGGACCGTCTTCTTGTGACCGGCTGCTCACTGGCATCAGTGCAGAGAGCCATGCAAGCTGAGTAATGTGCGACTGGAGGCGGTGCCGGACGCTGTCACTAGTGCAGGTCTCTGGCGATCAGATTACTGGGCGGTGACACAGGCTGGGGACGAGCCTGATACAGGCCTCACTGGCTCTGGGTGTGGCCCGTAGGGTGCCACCTTATGCTGGAGGGGAGGGGCTGGGTGAGACAGGAGAGGCGTAACCCGAATTCTATCTGCGGAAGTCACCGTTCCTCACAGGTTGTGACTAAAAGCTTATGGAATTGAATCTGGAATCACACTGTGCGCCTGCCTGCATGCATGGAGCTGGGAGCTTTGGTGCAGCCTACTTAATCAGAAAATGCGCTGTACTCATAGGTTTTTTTCTGCCGTTTTTAGTGGCTTGTTATATCATGCTGCCTCCGTGCACTGTGTGTAGCTCTTCAAATTCTTGCTTCTCATTACACTGCTGTTATGAAATCTGGGTGAGTCTATATACCCTCAGTGCTAATGACAAAGAGAAGGGAAAAGAAGCAAAAGATCAAACAGCTGGGAGTATGGAGTGTGTGTGAGTGCACACGCGCGCTCCCTTCAGGGGTGAAATTCCAGTTTAGCTTTTAGACTTCTGCATATTTTGCCAATGACACAGGGCTTAGGATTCGTCAATAATCCCTCGGTGATACTCTCCCATTCAGCAAGAACAAGCCAACAAAACCATCTTGCCGCAATGGCCGTTAGCACTCCTACTCTTGAATAAATTGGCACTGTGTACTCTATGCCCTGCTATTGCAGTATATAATAGCAGTCAGACCTGCCACCCATTTTCGATACGTGTACTGAGACTCCAGACTTTCTCTTCACGCATACATCTGTGCAAGTTATTACAGCCACTCTTAATTGTTTCTCGGTGTGACCATACAAATTACGGATTGTTTAATTCCACCTGTAATAAAATGAAACTGAACTGCATTTTTACCAATTATGCAAATGGTCCATCTTACTGTGCCCTCTGTGTTTTCTAGCTAAAGAACTACCTGTACAGACAGGCTCATTAACTGAAGTGAAATTATGCACCATAGCTCAACTACTGCAGGCTCCATCTTATTTTGTTCAATAAGCCCATACCTACAAGCATCGTGGTAAGGTGGTGTAGTGGGTTAATGCAATTGTGGTACAAATTTGTCCCGATTGTCTAAGTGGCATGTTTAAAATCCAGCGGGACTGGCCTGGCATTTCACTTTTGTGATGTTGACAACATGCATGTTTATTGATATTCAGTGTGCGCAACAAATGTCTATTGAGGAGAGGCAGTTGTGCTGTTAAGAGTTACATGAACAAAAAAAAGCTTGTGGAACCTGTATGGAATAGAATGGGACATCTGAGGGAATATTTCACATGACAGGCTCTTTAATACTTTACCTAACTGATAAATTTTATTTTAAGGAGAGCGGGTTCATTTATTATAGTTTGGTTCTTGGCAGCATATCCCACCCACAAGCCACTTGTTCAGATCACTAATTGGGCCCAGGTCTCTGCGACAGTGCATGCGTCAAAAGCACCAAGTCCACACGTCATAAGCTCTCTAGTTTCACTGGCCAGCAGTGTCAGAAGCTAATCAAGTGCTGTGTGGCAAAAAGCATCCGGGGTAAAATGAGGCAAAGAGTGTTTAAAGTGAGTGGCACAATGGCTACTGAAAGCCACATTATTTCACAGACTTGCTGGTGTTCTCTGCCTAACCTCCTCAACGTGGGTAGACTTAACCTTTGCACCCAGCATAAGGACAGTCCTTGAGTCAGGAACAAGGGAAGTCAGAGGTCTCCCCAAGGCTGACACTTCTCAGACGTCTTTAATTAATGTCTTTCTTGGATTCTCTGCATGTGTGCAGAGGTTTGCAACTCACTTTATAAGGCGGCAGGCCTGTGACACAGCTCACTTTTTTCATCTAAATAATGTGTAGCTGCTTGTGTCTGGGTCGGAAAGAGGTTAGGCCTGGGTTTCTACTACACGTTGTTTCGAAGGAGTCAGAATCACTCGTGTCTGAGTCAATGCAACCAGGCCATGGCTTGGCCATGAAGGCTTTCTAGCAGAGACGCATTAAGGTGTGGGCAACTGCCCAGGGCACCCTCCTTCCAAAGGACCCCTTGTTCTTTATCTAGCGCACCTCTGTCTATTTCCATATTTCACTCTCGCTTCTCTCTGCCTACCTCTATCTCCGAGTCTCTCTCGCTTTTCTCAGTGGCATCTTAAGGACATTTGTGAGTTCTGAAAAGATATATTGCAACTGTTTTTCAGTGCACCCCATTTCTGAAAGTTTGTTTGCCATCAAGCGGGTTTCAATTAGCAGAAAATAGGAAGTAAAATTATTAACAGGGGCCCCAAACTATGCCTTATCCAGGGCCCAAAATATTCTTAACACTACACTACTTTTTAGCTCTCTTCATCTTATCAACATGACGCAAAAGTCAATGATCTTTTCCATCATCTTAGTCGATGGTTCAGATTTGTAGTAATGGAAACTAAGGTTTCTTCCAAGCTTGTGAATCTCCGCAGGCACCAGCCTTTCTGTGGCAGACTTCTTGCAATAGCTTCTCTCCTCTGGTAGGTGGGACCATCTGCCTCTTTCTTTTTGGATTAACTCTAGCGATACCGTCTCTTCTCTGGTAGGTGACACCTTTTGCCTCTGTCGCTACTCCATCCTGCCCATGAACATAATAACCAGGAGCCCCATAAAGGCTCCAGTTAGGTGTCCTGACATCAGTGATTCTTTTTTTTTTTAACACCTGAAGACACAGATCTGGAGCTTAGCTCCTACTTGTGTTGTTTTGTCACCAAATAGGCAAAGCTATCCACACAATTTCCACGCCACACAAATCAAATACACACATTTCCAATCTACACCACATAATTCAAGACCAAACCACGCCCCTATCTGTGTGTGTGTGCCTTTGTGTGTGCGTGTGCCTGTGTGCTTCTTTCACTGATGAATGCTTGGAATCTGTCCTGAGGTGGTGTCCCTCTGGCATCCGCTGCTAGAACAGCTTGCAGACCTGCTTGCTCTTGGGGTGTTCCTAGAAGGCAAAGCATGTAACCAGTACTAGTTGAATGAAAAGGATGTCTTATGCTTAGAATGTGCTGACATTTGTTCCTTCACTATGTTCTTAGGGGTCCATAGTGCCAAGACTTGTCACCCTATACTTGGGACACATCTGCCTTACCTTGGCTCTGTTGCCGTTCTTCTCTGCACCCTTAGTTCAGGTGTATTCTGTACTGATGTCCCTCTGTGTCATAATCTTTGTCCCTGCTCTCCTGTTTCCTGCTGGCGGAAAGAAAGCAGTTGATAAAGTCCACCGAGCAGCTGTGCTGTTCAGGTGGGTTGTTTCCTGAGAGGATCTTGTAAAAAGTGAGGAATATTGTAGGCACTTTAAAATCAAGTTTTTTTAAATCACGTATCTGGTTGGTGTATTTTTCTTTGAGGGACTTTAAAATCACATTTTTGGATCACGTATTTGGCTGTTTAAATAGTACTTACATTTTTTAAGACTATAAAGTAAAAAAATGTGCGTGAAAAGCTATGATGAAATGAAATAAAGCTGTTTTCAGGTCTGATGAAACAAATATTCTGCTTGTGTGGAGAGAACAATTTTCGGTGTTGGTTCCTCTCCTTTATTGTTAAAACGATTTTACATCCCTGTCCCCCCCACCCCCTCTTCAGCACCTGCTGATAAGAAATTCTACAACCCTGCCTTTGTGTGTTGAACCTTTATGAGTGTGCCGAAGCAGAGTCTTTGTGGTGTGTAATTGTGTTAGTTCACAGCTCCTTCCCCTCATTCTGGCAAAGATGGCCCATCCTGACAAGACCTATCCCTCTTTGTCTCAACGGGAGGAATACACAAAGACCAACTGCCGGCTACACTCATTCATGTGACCCTGGGTACAGGCTCCGGACACCAAATTGTCAGGAGAGGAAAATTCCAACTTTGCCAAAGAAGTGTTTGCTGCCCAGCACGTGAATGGATTTCTGTCCCATCTACTGCTTTAAATGGGTTACAACATTTGAGCAAACAGACAAAAGCTTCATGTGATTACAGGACATCAAACCGGGCTCCTGCCTGAGTTTATGGCCTTCATACCCCGTTCTGGCAGGAATGGCAGCCTGACATAAAACTGAAAGTACTTCGCAATGCAGAGCTATGTTAAACAACAGATGTGGCAGCACCCATGGTAATGTGCTGCATGGCTAAATACCTATAAGGTCCCAAAGGCAAGACCGATTGCATTGCAAATGCTTGTTTTAAACTGGTGGGATCCGGCTTTGTGACTTCTTTTCAGACGATATTTGGAGTAATATCGGCTTTTATTCATTCTATTTTTTCCAGCGTCTTCGGAGGATTCCCATTCATACTGGCGCTAGCTGGTGGAATCCTGCTGCTCGTCTTGTGGTACTGCACAGGCCAGGCCAATTGCAACTGTACCGTGATCGAATGCTACAACTTTTTGGATGCTTGCCATTAGCGACGCTTAGCGTGAGTTATGGACTAACTTTTCGCTTTGCCTACTTTACTTGCGTGCAACCTGTGTTCTACTGTCAACGGTGCCCCTTCTACTGGGCTTTGGATTTATGCCTCTCCAATACGTCATGTTCGGACCCGGATTATGACCAGTTAATGGGTCCCTTAGTGACCCATGACCAGGCCTGTTCCAGGAATGGACATATGGCGCATGCGGCTGCACTTGGAGTATTGGCAGAATGGGATATCTGTGCGGCTGCGCAGAACATATTGCAACGGAGCTTCATTGAATATCATGCAAGTTGCCCGGATATGCTCTTGGAGGCATCGGATTATGAGGAGCACGTTTGTTCCTTCGACCTACTTGATTGGATGGCATCCCTCTTTGCTGCTAACGATAGGGATGACCTTTTGGAACACATTGCATTGACAGGATCACGTGCCTTCATGGATACACCACCTCCTTGTTAGTGACGTCCATTTATCCGCATAATAAAGATATATATATATATATATATATATATTTTATTTTTTTGCCATTTTTTCCAAATTGGTTTTTTTCATGCGTTGCTGAACTCTGCTTACCCTTGAAATCTGTTTTAGTCCTTTGTCTATATACTGTGGCCTTACCAAGGGGAGGGTGTTATATGGCCAATAGCGTCATTGTCGACATTGCTAAATTGACATGAGCACGGCTGCCATGATGCTGCTTTTGCGCACGTTACTACTTGACTTTGTTTTGCAAGACTCTGTTTGTGCCTTTCACATGAGAACTGTCTGCTTTCTGCGTTCTCTGCCTGCTCTTGGATTTTAGTCTAAACACGATGTGCAAGGTCGATAAACAATGCCTGTGTTATTCTGTTCTGGTCAGTCCCTAGCATCTAGACAAAACATGCTAACACAGCTGCGCTACTGGAAACTCGTGCTTTGATATTACAGGGATGCATGTTGCTCTGAGACACACTTGGAGAGGGTCCTTTCCAGGGAGAAGAGCTATGCGGTTTCTATGATGTAAAGCTTCCATCTAGGCACTAAGATCTTTTATATAATAAACATCACTTTACCAAGGGGAGGGTGGTTAGGCCTTATAGTCCTTTTTCCACTGTCTATATATAATAACATCCCCCTTTATATTCTATGGAATTGTAACAATGCTAATTGTTCTATGTTTATGCATTTCGCTGCTGGTAGTGGCTCGTATACTGCATTATAGAGCACGATAGTTAAAATAAAAATTTTGAACTATAACAGTGACTCTGACCATTCTTATTGTGGACAAGTACGAGTGAGCGAGCGAAAGGGTATGTCTTGCTACCGCGATTCCTGAGAGAGTCAGGAGTGTTGTGTTCTGGGTTGTCTATTCATTTGTAGCTTCGTGATTTTGGAGGAGATCGAATGAGACACTATAGCTAGTCGGTTTTGGGATTTTGGGTACTAAGGTGGTAGGTTGGTACACCCCTATACACCGAGGTCCTGTTTTCCTGCGCATAGTTCTGTGTAGGTGCAGAATCCCCACAACAGGGGGACTGTGGCGGCCTTTGCAGACCCAAGTGGGAAGGGGCCAGGACCCGGGCCCATATTGGGCAAAGGGAGCTGTGGCATGGACACTCAGGGAGGGGGAACCTCTCTACAGTTACCGACTGCACGGTTCCCAGGCCTCAAATAGCGAACCTTGTGGGTGCATCAAATAAATAAGGCGCCCTGGATGCGCGTCTGCCCTGCAACGGCTGTGTACCTGGCGGCGCAACTCAATCTGGGGCCCGCATTGACAACGCAGGGTGCATGCTTCTCCCCCATATGCAAAGAAATGCAGGGCTGTGGTGGACTCAAGGGGCCAGTCTGTGACACACAGCAAAACAGGCAGCAAGAGGAAACTAAAACCTCGCACCAACCCCACACGGATAAGTGTGGCGGCACCCTGCCACCCTTGCGGGGCAAGCGGACAGCTAGCACAATCACTCACCTGAACCGGCGGTGAAAGAACCATGCAGGACTGCCCCCCCCTCTCGTGGTCGGTTGCCCAGTCACCTGCCGTATAGGCTGCCACCACAATACTATGCCCCTTCCCTGCGCTCTCGAAACAGCTCAGAGGTCAAAGGAGAGGTCCACGACACCACGCATTACTAATTGGGCCGCACAAGGGGGAAAACAACGGAACCAACAGCAATCGGCAACGCACAACAGGGCAAACCTGAAAGCTCAACTTCTACACCTACAGCGGATTACATACCACCTACAAACATGGCCACAACACCGGATAAGCTGGACTTCATACTGCAAGAAATCCAGGAATCGAGGTGGGTAATCGAGCAACAAATAGGGGCACTAACTACAGACTTCACACTACTAAAAGCTGATCATAATAAGTTAGCAGACACTGTGAAAAAAGACAAGATTCTAATAACAGATATCGCCCCGTGGCATAAAGAACACATGGACCAAATAGCTCAACTGCCAGGTGTCCATTCTGCAAGACAGGGTGGGGAATGCAGAAGGAGGCCTGCGAGAATGCTGTGAAGGACTCAATGCAACACAATTCGTGGAAAAATGGCTGAGTGACGTGGTGGCCCCAGAAGGATTGACGGACCTTTTCTGTGTAGAAAGAGCACACAGAATGCCTACGAGGAAACCAATCATGGGCGCATCGTTGAGATCGATAATAGCTTGGCTACTTAACTATAAAGACCGTGACACACTGCTCCATAATGCCAAAGAAAAATCCCCTCTAATATACGAAAACCAGCAGATCTCCCTATACCCGGACTTCACAATACTGGTCCAGCGCCAAAGGGCCTCCTACCAAACAGTAAAAGCAAAGCTCAGAACCTTGAATCTTAAATATGCCTTATTGTACCCAGCCTGCCTAAAAATCATACATGAGCAAAAGTCATACTTTTTTGATGACCCTGAAGCAGTGTACACCTGGGTTGAAGAGACATTTCCATCCTGTAATCCTGAGAGATCAATACAAGGTACTTCCCAGGACTCACAATCAAGGCCAAGAGGGAAAACGCGCCGAGGCAAAGCAACCCCGAACAAAACAGTCAAAAGCCCATCACCGGAACAAGTACTCGGAAGCCGAAAGTCAGCTTTACCTTCAGCAGCAACGCTCAAAGGTCAGGACCCCCTTCTTCAGCTGAGTCTTCAGAGGACACTACCATGCACTCGAACTCTGAGAACAGTTTAACTTTATTTCCCTCTATTACCCCACAACTGGTGAATGACTACTTGGGATAAAAGAACAATGTGACACTCCACACGATATGATCCAGGTCTCACCAATATAGTTAATATGTACTTATGTTGTCCCCACCTCGCACTACAATTCATGTTCAACTAATGAAACGGGCTTGGTATTATCTCGATATTAGTATCCAAGGTCACACGTGACCTATAAGGTTCAGCAACCATGTCCCCCACTGTGAACGCAAGATGGCCACAGTTGGAACGGTTACTTTCATGGCTCTTTGTTTGGTCCACCATAGTTACATTGTTGGACCCAGTATTGGGTTGTAAGGGGATAATTTGTATGCTTGGCTCACCACCCAGACTCCCTCCTTTATGTGTACACTCACGAGACGTAGCAAGAAACCTAGCAACACCAATAGACACATGGCTACATTAGGGAAATATAATATAATTACTTGGAATGTCCAGGGACTGGGCTCAGTACACAAGCGACATAAAGTATATGCTCAATTGAATAGGAGAAAAGCACAGATAGTCTTACTCCAAGAGACACACCTCACCAACTCTGAAGCGGCCAAACTGCAAAGGAAATGGAGAAGCCAAGTCTTCAACACATCATACTCAGCGTTTGCGCATGGGCCGATATATCTATCAAAAATGGTACACCCTTTGTAATCCTGAAACAGCATATAGATACTAACGGCAGATATGTCCTTATACATGGCACATTAGATGGGATACATGTGGTTCTAGGTGGCATATATGCCCCAAATTATGATCAGGACAAGTTTTTAGAAAACCTAAATGCAACACTAGCAGAATGGGCAGGTAAACCTTCGGATCCCTGGGGGGACTACAACGCAGTGCTATACATTAACCTAGACCGCTCACATCCCCCGCTACAAGGAGTGGCAACCTTCAGGAAGGCCAAAGCCCTTCGAAATTGGGCACAAGGGTGGTCCCTATCGGACGCTACGTGCATCAAAAACACAGGCCTTCGTGATACTCATTCTACTCCCCATCACACATGTTACACACAAGATTTGATTGGGTGTTCTGCTCCACTAACCTCATAACCCAAGTCACGCGTGCCACCTACCTAGGGAAGACTCTATCTGTTCACAACCCCTTGGAACTCGCCTTGTCCTGGGGGAAGATCCCTACACCAGTCCCCACCTGGAGACTGCGACCCCAGATGCTGGAGGATGCAGTGTTCCGAAGTACGATGACCGACACCATTAACAATTATTTCACTGAAAACGCCAACACCACCCCCTCACGTCTAATTGAATGGGAAACATTCAAGACAGTAGTACAGGGAACAGCTATTAGTGCAACTGTAGGAGTGCGACAGACCATACACAAGGACTTGAAAGAAGTGGAAAACAAGCTAGGAAATCTAGAACAGGAAGCATTAAATGATCCTAACAGTGCAGCAAATTTACAAGAAGCACGCATAACGTATGCTGAACTGCTTGAACGGCTCCACATAATAGATTACCAATCCTATACACAACAACTACACGCTGAAGCCGACAAGGCTGGCACGCCCCTAGCACGAATACTACCCAATGCCCCGAACCCCACCCAGTACATGAAGTTACCACAATAGACGGTGCGACAGTCAATACACAGAACAAAATAAACTCCGCCTTTCAGGACTATTATAAAATGCTATATGAGGCCCCCATAGCAGTAGGCGAGGACATAACAGAAGTATTCCTGAGGGACCTCAACTGCCCACAACTGTCCCGGACGGAGCAAAAAGAATTGACAGGCCCAATCAATAAAACTGAGAGCAAAGATGCTATTAGAGAACTCCCGTGCAACAAAACACCAGGGCTGTACAGCCTCCCAGCCAAATTTTATGATACCTTCTCGACCCAGTTAGTCCCCCAGTTGGAACACCTCTGCCACACAGCATTAAAAACGGGTGGTCTCCCCCCTCCACTACAATGCAAGCGCTAGTTACTTCCCTCCCCAAACCCGGCAGGGACCCTAAGGACATCTCAGGATACCGCCCACTATCACTCTTAAACACTGAATATAATATCCTAAGCAAGATACTGGCCCGTAGATTACTCTCCTTCTTGCCACAACGCATACACACGGACCAATGTGGTTTTGTGCCCGGTCGTAGCACCTCTCTAAATATACGGCGTCTCTACCATGTAATGGATGAAACCCCTGTTGAGCTTACAGGAGCTGGGTGCATCTGCCTAGACCTGCGCCAGGGCTTTGATACTCTCAGCTGGGAATATATGCTAGCGGTGCTCAGCAAGTTCGGTATCCCCCTGAATACCTGCGCTGGGTTAAACTGCTTTATACATTGCCAACCGCGAGAGCCCGCAAAGGCACACATATATCGCAGCCCTTTCCAGTGTGCAGAGGCACAAGACCAGGCTGCTCATTATCTCCGCTATTATTTGTGTTAGCACTTGAGCCCCTAGCGATAAAGCTCCGACAAGAGACAGCAGAAAAGGGCATCAACATCGGTCCAACAATACACACACTGTCTCTATATGCAGACAATATAGTCATTTATATCAAAAAAATTGCAAGAAGATCTACACCCTATAGCGCATATTTTTACGCATTTTGAACACATTTCAGGACTCGCTATAAACTAGACTAAATCCTGCGCCTTCTTTTATTAAAAATTATTTTCAACCACCAACAATACCATTGGGTCTCTATAACTTCCAGGTCGTACCTACCACCTTCAAATATCTAGGCATCCAAATATATAGGACACCACAAGATCTAATCGAAGGTAATCTCCAAAAGACAGTCTCTGCCCTCCGTACAGAAGTGACCTTCTGGACATCCCTTCCCCTGTCGGTAGCAGGCCGTATAGCAATCTCCAAAATGGTCATTCACCCACGATAACTTTATTATTTTACCAACCTCCCAATAGTGATCCCAGCTTCGTTTTTTACAGTCCTAAACACACTACTATCTGATCTAATATGGGAAAAAGGCAGCAGAAGGGTAGGTCTTCCCAAGCTGCAGTTAAGGACAGATAAAGGGGGCATGGGAGCTCCGGAGTGTCGAGCATATTGCTTAGGAAGCCAGTTGCAATGGCTTGCGTACTGGCTTGCTGGACGCAACTTACACGAGCTAGGATGCGTGCCCTATGCCTTATCCCAAGGAACTCTACACACTCAACTACTGCCCCGGAGCAAGACTCTGCCAGCAGCTCCACTTTTACTAAAAATAGCCCTTAGCTACTGGAGGAGAGCTCTGCAATACACAAACTGAATGGTCCCATATGCCCCAAACATCCCACTACTGGGTCTCCCCACTCCCACAGGGTTAGTAACAAAATGTTGCATATACAATTGGGAAATGGGAGGGGTGACAACATTAGGGGCACTGTTTGCTAACGGAATGCTGCAAAATCATGAGGACTTTACTCAGGAGTAAGGAGTTCCAGGATCCCTGTTCCTTCTGCACGGAGACACAGGACATAGACTTGGGAAGTTAATTGCCGGTTAGGGAATGGGATTCCCCTATTGGAATACCCCAAAAAAGTATCAAATAATGCCAAATTTAAATTTATGCAGTACATGATAATACATAGGGCTTACCTCACGCCACATCAACTAAACAAAATGTACCCAGAAACACAGAAAAAATGCCCAAGATGCCAATCCCCAGATGCCGCGCTAATGCACATGCTGTGGGCATGTCCACTCCTTTCCACCTTTTGGGCACAGGTTGCAAACACACTTGGAGCGGTGACTGGGAATACACACTGAAACATGGCAGAAAGCTTTATAGTGGGTCTGCATCATCGTCCTAAAAACAAGAAGGTAGAGGTGAGATTTGCAGACTTGGCCTTACTTATTGCAAAGTGTACCATAACCACGAGATGGAAATCAGCCTTGCCACCTAACATTAAGCTGGCATGAGAGGGTAATCCGCTGGGGGAGGGTGGAGAGTGCGGCAATACGTAGGGAGGAGTATAGAGGCCTGAGAAAAACACCAATTTCAATGGAATGGGACATGATGTTGGAAGCCTTCAAAGTTACTGACCTTCCAACACAATAACACAATATATGTCACACACATCCCCTTATCATTCTGGGAATCAGATAGTACAGTGCAAGCCCAAACCCGCTCACGGTTATAGATACGTACGCTTAGGAATTGGCAGACCGGGTACAGACTCCAGATGGATATTAAACTAACTACAGTCTCGTAAATAGCAAAGTGGTGAGCCAAGCGGGGGGAGGGGGAGTTGTTTTCTATATTATCCTAATCCATGAATACTACATGTTGCACTAACCATGCATTTATCTACTTAGATATATATCCAGTGATTGCAGTTTTTATATATATGTATTACCCCAGCATTATAAAGACATTGACACCTTAATAGTGCAATGATATCCATAGGGGTATTGGTGACGCATATGTATGTAATGTATGAATCACAAAACCAATCAAATTTGTTTAAAAAAAAAAGAATAAGATAGCAAAGATATGTTCAGAAATGTAACTGAAGTGACCAGATACCTTGCGCTTAGCTTTGTGGTCCATCAGAGCCATACCTATTCAAAAACCTAAGTTGAGTCCTTATGAAATTGTGAAGGGGTGACGTATGATACCTTAAACTACTAGTTCCTATTACTAAGTTTGACTTAAAACTGAATGATGCTTGTTAGATGTGTCAGCCTTAGTGCGGTCTTCCCCCAAACCTTTTGCCTTCCTCCTCCATTTTTTGCTGATCTTATTTGTACTGGCCGCAAGACTCGGTGCACTTTACAACTGCTAACTAATGCTAAAGTGCATGTGCTGCTTCCTTAAAACATGGTAGCATTGCCTTATCCCAATTGGCATATTTAATTTACTTATAATTCCATAGTAAAGTGGTACTACATGTACCAAGGGCCTGTAAATGTAATGCTACTAGTGAGCCTGCAGCATTGATCGTGCTCCTTTAAACATGTCTCAGACTTGCAATTGCAGCCTGTGTGTGCAATTTTTAAACTGCCATTTCGACCTGGCAAAATAAACCTTTTGCCAGGCCCATACCTTCCTTTTTAATACATATAATTCACCCCTAGGGTAAGCCCTAAACAGCTCACAGGGCAGAGTGCAATATATTTAAAAAGTAGGACATGTGATTTCAAGTTTTACATTTCCTGGTAGTGAAAAACTCCTAAATTCATTCTTCACTACTGCAAGGCCTGCCTCTCCCATAGGATAATATTATAGTTATTTTATTACACTTTATAAGCTGCAATTTCCAAATGGGAGCAGGTAACCAGATCATGTTTGGTGTCTTTTGATTTGTAATGGAAAATCCTCCCTTATAGTATATTTGGATTTTAAATTACAAATTTCGAAAATGCCACTTTTGGAAAGATACTCAATTGCTAGAAAAGCCAGAATGCCAAGGGCACAATGGCCATGGCAAAGAAGAGAAGCGAGGGTGGGCACCCCTGCCTCATGCCTTCGGTGACCTGGGTCCGAGTAGAGCAGCCTAATCAGTTGTGTAATGTTGGGGCACACGCACACCCCCATTCTAGCGAGTCGAAGGCCTTTCGGAGTTAGAAACACAGAGAGGGCACAGATAGCAAGCTGAATTTGATGCATAAGAACAAACAACGTTATAAGGCTGTTAGAGATAGCTCTACCTTTGAACAAAGCTATACTGCTCTGGTAAGACCTGTTTCTCCATCAGTGGGTTAGCAATAACTCGGGTGAGAATTTTATTGGCTAGGTTCATGAGAGACAGTGGCTTATAAGACTTCCGTTGTAATCATCTTTTCCAGGCTTCAGTATTTCAGTGATCATATCATTATGGCCCCTCTGGTTGCAGGGGTGAGTTTACCTGCCTCCAGAGCTTCCTGATATGTCACCAGGCGTGAGGTCAGTACTACCTTGAATTCTTTACTGAACTCTGCAGTGAGACCTCCAGATCTGAGCACTTTACTTTCTGGCAATCAATCAGTGACATGCATCATTTCCTGCACAGAAATTGATTCTTGCAGGTAGGCTTGAGGGTAGCCCTGAATCCAAGCCAATGCAATGCCCATCAAATACTCTTCAGTCTGGGAGGGGCTAACAGTTGTTTTGGAGGCATACACATTTTCACAGTAATTGATGAATTCCTGTTATATAACTTTACTGCTTGGCTTGGAAGGGACACCCAGGGGTGGTTTTTGGTTCAGGGCTCTATGTTCTCTTAGGACAATCAGTAATTTGGAGAAGATGGCTCTCCCAAGCAATTCTGCTAGTAGTAAATCAACAAAGCTTTCAGGCTTTCCAATGTCAGTTGACTCTGAGAGTCTAACTAGTCAAAGGTTATAGCGTCACAAGTGGGACTCAAAGTCATCGTACTTAGCAATTATCTTTTTTTTGTTTTATTTATAGTTTCATATAACATCACAGTTCATAACAAACCAATGCTCATCACTGAAGAATATCACAGGATATACTATGTACATTTTTCAAAATATCATTGAGAAGCAGTAGATATTTGGCTCACATTAAAATACAAGTGATCTACAATACAAGTGATGTTCAACAAAAATATTTGGCAGAATTTGGGCTGTGTCATTGACATGCACCTTATATGAAGAGAAAGGTTAGTTTAATTATTTTTCCTGTCTCCTCCAATCTTTATATGAGTCACATCCCTATGCAAAGTTTAACATTTTTGAGGGTCTGTTCTCTATAGTAGTGCCCAATCACCACTCCGATACGTATCCTTGTCATTGTCCAGATATTGTAAAAGATAGTTCTTAAGAGGGGCCCAAATATCCATGCGGCAGGATGAGGGAGGCAGAAGCTCTGCATATAGTTAATTACAGAAAATTAATGCATTTAACCACTGCTTATGTTTTGGACATCGTCCCCTGTCCCAGTAGCAGACTATCAAGCATTTAGCCAAGAGTATTGCTAGTGTGAGGAATTTCTTATGAGTGGTGGGGATCTTTTTTGTCCATCCTAGTAGGTTTATCTTAGGGTCCAATGGGATGTCACATTCAAGCATTAGCTTAGGTTTATCAGTTCTTTCCAATATGCCAACACTCTATTCCAGGACCATGACAGGTAGAAATATTTTGCCTCTAATTTCTCGCACCGTAGACAGTATGAGTCCTCTTGAATGCCAAAGCGGCATAGAGCCTGAGGAATGTGGTATGCATGGTGGAGGAACTTCAAATGAATAATACGTAGCTTTCTACTTGAGGATATCAAGCCTGTTTGGACACAGCAGAATTTCCAGATGTTTGGAGATATTTCCAACCCCATTTCATCTTCCCACCTGGCCCTGGCTGAATGGTCCCATTCAAGGAATTCCTCTTGTGTTGTACAGTACAGAATAGATATCAAGTGTTTGGTGGTAGTGGTGTTAAGTAATATCTTCAACAGTGGGAGAAACTTTGGTACTGATGGAAAACTGGGGTCTGCAAGCTGACTTGCTCCACAGAGGCAGTATTAAAGAAATGTGCTAGTGGGCAGGTGTTGGACCTTCCCTGGAACTGTGCATGTGACAGGAAGGTGCCAACTTTGTAAAGATTTCCCCCACTGTGTAACCCCCAATCTGCGTAACCGAGACTGGGCCGGAGGTTCATGCGTTGCCAGCATGTGCGAGTGGTGACACATGGGCAGCCTAGGGGAATAAATAATATGTCTTTTAGCTCACCATGACAGGCCTTCCCAGGCCTTAAGTGTACAGGCTACTGTGGAGGTCTTGTGCAGCAGCTGGGAGAGCAGTGCGCCAATTAAGGATATGAGCAAAATGAGGTCTACACTCTCTGATTCAACCTCTACATGTTCCACCAAGTGTGGGATTGGGTGGTGCCAGTAATATACAAAGTGTGCCTGGGCACACAGATAGTATAATTCAGGGTCGGGGCCTCACAGCCACCTAAATGGAAGGGGAGTGTAAGTGTATCCCAGTTAATCCCTTGTTTACCTGCTCATGGTAGATGTATCAGCTGTGTTTTTTAATGTATGGTAACACGTATTGTTGAGTATCAGGGGTATACTGATGAATAAATAGAGGAGTTGAGGTAGAATAATCAATTTTATGAGGTTATCGTGCCCCACCAAAGACAACTGGAGGGATATCCAGCACGTGATACGTTCGATGATCTGGGCTACTGCAACCCCATAGTTCTCTCGGATTACCAATTGTGGTTCTCGATTTATTTCAATACCCAGGTATTTAATGGTGTTGTCAAACCATTCTAGTTGGTAGTCTGGTGTGAATCGTTGTGCCACATGAGTAAGCAGAAAGATCTGGGATTTAGACCAGTTGATCTTGATTCCAGAGAGTGCCCCAAAGCGGACGTATTCTTTAATTACAGGATTAAGGCTGACATTGGGGTTCCTGAGCTAAAGTGTCATATCATTCACATACAGTGGTATTAATATGCAGCGGTTGTGATAGCAAAGTGGGTACCTGGTATGATGTTGTCTTATCTTCGCCACTAATTGCTCAAGAGCCAGTGCAAATAGGATAGGTGATAGGGGACAGCCCTGATGGGTTATTATTATTTATTATTATTTTGGATTTGTAGAGCGCATAGCTACCCTAGGGCTTCCCAGCGCTAAGAGACAGGATGCAAGCTGAGGCTGGGCGGAAATTAGAGGTACTGCTTGAACAGCCACGTTTTTATTGACTTCCGAAATTCTAATTCTTTATTCATGATCCGTGATTCACGTGGGAATGAGTTCCAGAGTTTGGGTGCTAGGTGGTAGAAGAATCTGCCTCCCCACCTCACTTTCCTGGCACCTGTTGGTTTTATAAATCCTTCAGCGCTCGATCTCAGATTCCTATTTGGGACATATGGGGACACCAAGTTTCTAATTTTCCTTGGGCCCATGTTGTGTAAAGCTCTGTGCGTTATAACCAGTGCCTTGAATTTGATTCTCGCCTCCACCGGGAGCCAATGAAGTTCTTTGAGGTGCTTTTTGACTGACTCCCTAGCTGGGGCCTTACACAGCAGCCTTGCTGCCGCATTCTGGACCACCTGGAGTCTGTTAATCACGTATTTCGGCGCCCCTAGGAATAGTGAATTTCCGTAGTCCAGACGTGATGTGACCATAGAGTGGACTACAGTCTTTCTGAGCTGTATGGGAATCCGATCTAGTATTTTCCGGAGTGTTCTGAGTAGTCCGAAACAGGTGCCGGCTACTTTCTTGGCTTGAGTCGTCATTGATAAGTCCTTTTCGAGCCAAAAGCCCAGGTTCTTGATGGATTCTTTTGGCGTGGGTGGGCTGCCCAAGCAATTAGGCCAACTTATTGATGGCCTGGGAATTGTCTTATTCCCAAGGATCATTAACTCCATTTTGTCCCCGTTTAGTTTTAAGCAGCTGTTAGTCATCCATTCCATAACTTTCTCCATAAAGGGCGATAACCTGTCGGAGTCCCCGTTGGTTCTGGGGTCTAAAGAAATCACCAGCTGCGTATCGTCAGTGTAGGATGTCATGGAAATATCGAAATCTTGGGCAATGCGACATAGTGGCTCCATATAAACATTAAACAGTGTGGAACTCAGTGAGAAGCCTTGCTGCACCCCGCAGGTTAGGGACATCGAGTTAGAGAGGATGTTATTTTCCATAACTTGGAAAGTTCTTCCCTCCAAGAATGAAGCCAGCCACTGTAGCATGGTGCCTTGTACACCGATGGCCGAGAGTCTGCATCGCAGAATGTGGTAGTCCACCGTGTCGAAGGCAGCGCTCAGGTCCAGGAGTAGTAAAGCTGCTGAGCTTCCCTGATCTAACGACATTCTGAGTTCCTCCACCACCGTTAACAGAGCAGACTCAGTGCTGTGTTGTGCGCGGAATCCCAGCTGGGTGGAGTGGAGACAATGGTTTGTTTCCAAGAACTCAGCCAATGATCTGTTAACTTGTTTTTCCAGTAGCTTACCGACGAATGGCAGCATCGAAATAGGGCGGTAGTTCCCTAGTTGCGCTGGGTCTGCATTGGATTTTTTAAGCAAGGGTTTAATTATGGCATGCTTCCATGCCACTGGAACCACGCCCATCTCAAGAGACTGGTTCATGATCTTAACTAGCGTTGGAAGGATGAAAGGTGTGACTGTTTTGAGGATGTGCGGCGGGGCTGGGTCTAGTGGTGAGCCAGACCGCACTTTGCCCATCAGAAATTCTACCTCCTCTGACTCCACTAAAGGGAGATTGGTGATGTTTTTTAGGGGGGGAAGTTTCCGCCTGATCCTCTTCCAACCTTGTAGTTGTTTCCCCGCCCGCCCTAAAAGAGCTGTAGATGTCCGTGACTTTGAAGAGGAAGTAGGTGGCTAAGTCAGTGCACCTCTCCTCCGAGGTCTCTGTTGGGTGGGAATCCTAGGCTGGGGAGGTTAAGGTCCTGACTACCGCAAACAGTTCCTTCAAGGAATTCTGTGCCTAGCTGATTTTCTCCTCAAAGAACTTGACCTGTGTTTCTTTGATGCTGTTGTGGTAAAGTCTAATGGCTGACTTGTACAAGATTTTAAGTTGTGGGTCATAGTTTTTCCTCCAGTCCCTTTCCATTTTTTTACCGTTTTTCTTTAACAAGAGTAGTTGGGGATTAAACCATCCCCCTGTTTTGGGTCTGGCTTTTTGTTTGGAGGTGATTTTGGGGGCTAATTTGTCCAATGATTGGGTGATCCAGGTTTCCCAGTTTGAGTATGCTTCCTCCACTGTTTCTGGTGTCTTGGGTTCCTCTGGCAATTGGCAGGGGTTGAGTGCAGGCATTGTTAATTCACATGGGAGCAGACGGGTTGGTGTAGAGCAATTCAATCCAAAGTACCAAAGGACTGACCATCCCTACATATTTGAGGATGGCAAAAAAAATAATGCCACTGTAGTGAGTCAAACGCTTTGGTGGTGTCTAGGAAGACAGCAACTGCATCTGAATCAAGATCCAGATCATTGAGTAAAGCAATTAAGGTGCGCAGGTTGTGGAACATGGAGCGACAAGGGTCAAAACTAGATTGATCTTGACTGACCAAGTCTGGCAATAACAGGTGAGGTGATATGCAATTAACTTGGCAAAAAAGTTAGCGTCTCAGCTAATCAATGATAGCGGCCTGTAGGACTCCCATTTGTGAGGTGTTTATCTGGTTTAAGCAGTGTTATTAATGCTTCATACATGGATGGGGTAATATTTGCTTTTTATGAGAGTCTTTGTATATGTCTATCTACCAGATATGGGGCCAGGACATCAATGTAACGCTTATAGAATTCATCTGGGAATCCATCAGGCCCTGGAGCTTTACCTGCCTAAAGTTCAAGAATGGCAGCCCATATTTCATCAAGTTCAAACGGTTGCATTCAAAATATTCTGCGTTCCACCCCTAGCCATGTTATGGCAGTGTCTTCGAGGGAATTGTCCCCTTGTGTGGGGGTGCAGGTGGATTGTGAGGTGTAAAGGTCAGTGTAGTAATTGGTGAATATGCCTAGTATCTAGTTAGTACCCTGGAAGCGGCGGCCATCTGCGCCATCAATATACATAATGTATAGGAAAATCCCAAGCACTCCCAAATAATCAATACAGAAGTTCCTTCGTATTCAATCTTCTGAAAACCTTTATTTGTAACAGAGACCGTGGTCTTGATGTTTCCAAGCCCAAGCCAACATGTGTTTTGTCTCACATGGTTCATAAATCTTCAGACTTAATCAGGGCTAAAATAACAAGTGTATTGGTTTCAAAATCAACATTAAATGCTAAACCGTCACCCAGGTCAATCTGACCAAAGTCACCTTCTGTGTATATATACCAAAAGAAATTTGGAAAGGAAGGATACGGCAAAAACATAAACCTGGATTCCCAGACCTCACAATATTATAAATCAGTGACATCACAGTACTTGAAGGTGATCACACAGTTATACTTAAACAGCAAAGTTGGTCATATAGATAGAGAAATGAAAGAAATAGTACCCATTAGCTACCAATGTAATCAAAGTTTAGTAAATATAACTTGGGGTACCCAAGTAATATATCATCAAAGCAAGTCCAGCTTCAGTTCTCCTATATGCAGTAATCAAGTTCTGAAAAATTGTAAAGTTGATTGTTAGACCTTCTGTAGTGTCCTTTTACCCATATCATGCATAGCGCAGGCAGCCTTGAATATATTGGCCATAGGTACATAACTATTGTGTATGTTCTGTGTGGAAAACTGAAGTATTGACAAATGCATTCCTTATAAGCCTACTACAGTCACACCACCTCAATAAAGTGCAAAACCACTCAATTTTTTCAACAAAAGGTTGTGTTACACTCTTGCACATCGTACGTGCAAGCATGATAGTCAAATCTTCAACTAAAATTTATACATACAAGGTAAAACCAATCCCTATCACACTCAACTCAGTAGGAATACTATAGTCATGCCACCTCAATAAAATGCAAGACTGTTCAATTTTTACCAACGCAGGTTTGTAATATACTCTTGCGCATTGTACGTGCAAGTACAATAGTCAAATCTCCAATTCTAACTCATACATGCAAGGCAGACCAATCCATATTACACTTACTCAACTCAGTAAGAAATCCAACACAAAATCAACATGCAGGTCCATTCCTATTTAGAAATGATACCCATAGGAGAGAACTGCATCAGCACTGCTTCTATTCACAGGGACCATATCGGCGTGGACGCTGAACATACAGGAACACTTACAAGGTTTTTCGTTTATGGGCATGATGATGCCCTGGGAATTCCCAATTCATCCGGCGCAGTAACCTGGTGAAAATACACTGACTGTCGTGGAAAAAGGAATTAGATGATACTGTTTCTTAAGCCCTGACGAAGTTCCAACTGTTGGAACGAAACACGTTCGCTGAGCTGTATGTGCTAATGAAAAAGAAAAAAGAATAAGTACAAATAAAGGTTTTGAAACTACAAGAGTGTTTGGACTTCATTACCTGGCGCACCCCCATTTGCTTCATCAGTTAAGGAGCTGGAACCCTGAGGCACCACACAACGGCTGGTGCTGGAGAGTCAGTGCGCAGGACTTGATACTAATGAAACTAGCATTAGGTGCAGATCTATAAGTCCGCCGTTGGGTTCTCTCTTATAGACAGGGACCATATCGGCGTTCTCCTCACACGCCATCTTGGTCGGGGTTTAAATAGCCCTAAGAAAACAGACTACCTCCACGTGAACCGAGTCAGCGTTGTCCACACGCACCATATTGGTGCTGTGCCGGCAACATTAAAAGAAGGACTAACCTGTATGGCATTCATGTCAAGTCATGCCAGTACGAGTGCGCCAGTACATGCCATCGTAATGCAGTCCAGGCAATATAAAGAAGGGACTGACCTATCAGGCATTCGGACAAAGCCAACCATTACGGCAGCGCCATTGTTAAGTGTTATAACTTATAACAAATCACAAAAGTAAGCACTATCATAGTGATCATCAACAAATATGAGCATGTTAGAGGAAAGTAAATAAAGGCAATCAAATGAAGCCAACCACTACAGCAGCGCCATTTTCGAGTAGTATAACTTGTAAAAGTGTCGCAAAGTACGCACTAGCATGGTGGTCATCAACAGGTACAAACATACTAGAAAGGAGTATCTATAGTCAGTATCACCGTCCATCCACGCTAATATCAATGCTTCTTTATTAGAGCATTCAAACCACTATGGCAGCGCCATTTTCAAGTAGTGTAGCTTGTAAAGGTATCACAAAATTACGCACTATCATAGTGGTCATCAACAAGCATGAACACGCTAAACGTTGTAGTTAAAGTCAATATTGCCATCCAACTACACTAATATCAATATTTAAGTAAAATTGTCCAATACAAGTAATATGGTACAATACCTCACACAGGTATTAGTAGTTAGTACCCCATTGAAAAGAAAGAGAGCGTAGAGAAGAGAGTACAAGATCCAAATGTAAACAAAAAGCAAAATCCTGTTAATAAATGTCAAAACACATTAAGTATTTACTGAAATACATTGTCTTTTAAGATGTATCACATATGTACATATTCCTATAAAAGGTCTGTTTCAACCGTCAAATCCCATTATACACTAGGGGACTTTGTCACATAAGGGATTAACCCTATACAATTATACTCCTGGTATATCTCCTAGTAACAGATTGAATGAAGACAAATGCACTTTCACATGAATATACTTCTTTAGACTCCAAGAAAGTAGTGTAACTCATGATCAACGTTGAGGCCTTCCTCAACTGCTTTCAATTTCATGATCCAAAGTGAATCTTGTCTTCTCAATTTTAATTCCTGATTACCATCTCTGGTATTAGGTTGAACCATCTCTAGTCCATGGAATTCAAAGCAGCGATTAATGTCCTGCATCTCGCATTCCAATGTATGTATTGCAAATGGATATTGGGATTACCTTGTTTCACTGCCCTAAAGTGTTCAGATATTCTCTTCCGTAAAGGCCAAATTGTACTACCAACATACATTCTTCTGCATATACATGGGAGAATATACGCTACACATCGTGTAGTACAATTAATGTTGCTCTTAATTTGAAACATAGGGCTATTGTTGTAGCTAAAGGAAGTAAGTGAAGACCACCAAGGTGTTTCATGTGAAAAGCTAGGATAGCTAGGGCTAATATTGTTTCTTAGTGTACGTCCCTTACAAAAGGTGATATTTGGATGTGTTGTAATGTAAGACCTGATAACATTATCATTCATCAAAAGATACCAGTGTCTCTTAAGTATTTTGCTCAGTTTCCCTACTTCCCTGCCCTATGCAGCAATGGGTCTGATAGTATCCTGGGGACGCAAGTCCCTTTTTTTGTTGTCTTTCAGGGTATTTAATCTGTTCAGTTTCAATGCGTTGGTGCTAGCAGACAGCACTTTGTGTTTATCATATCCTCTAATCAATAAACTTTGTACAATGTCCTCAATGTTTTGTTTAAATTTAAGGTCAGAGCTACTGTTATTTCATTTGATTGCCTTTATTTACTTTCCTCTATGATGTTCATATTTGTTGATGATCACTATGATATTGCTTACTTTTGCAACTTATTATAAGTTATATCACTTAACAATGGCGCTGCCGTAATGGTTGTGTCGTGTAGTTCCCAGGACCCCCCAGGACCTGCGCGTTTTGGATGACCTAAACTGAGGGCTTGGTGTGCAGACAGACTCTGGACACCCCCACAGGATGAGTCAGCCGTTAGACCAGCTAGCTCTTCGGTGCCACTACCACCCCCCTGTATTCTACAGTGGTGTAAGTAGTTTCTGGCAAACACTGAACATGACAACCCTGATTCCTCAGGTATCGTGGAAAACAATACGGTCTCTTTCGCTCAGTCACTCGTGCTTACTTTTCTAAGAATACACCGAGAATGACGATTGGAACAGTTTCAATAAGTATTTATTGGTCGAGCGTCAGTCTAGTGTGAAACATATTAGCTGCGACAATCAACAGACAGGAGCAGACAAATGTGATCGCTAGCACCAATATCGTAAATAGCAGATACATTTCTACCATAGTGCTAATAAGATGGATACAAGCAGATTATATAAAACAATAGCATTGGCGTACTCCTACGATGAGTATCCTACCTAAATGTACCTAGATATGTAGGTGAAGCATGTGTATGTAAGTGCTAGGATATATTCTAATGGAGCCAATAATCCCCTGGGGAAGTGCTAACCTCTCACCTGATGGTTCTGAATGAAGGACCCCGTCTCTGCGTCGAGGATGGCACCCCGCAAGGGATGTCAGGTCTCTGCCTGTCGAAAGATCAGCCTGCAGAGTCTCGGTTCAGCCTGGAAGGAATTCTCCTCTCTCTCTGTAAGGGGGAGTGAGGGTCTTTTATACTGAAGTGGTCAGGGTTTATACTGAAGTGGTCAGGGTTTCTTCTAGAATCGATATGTTTTGAAAACATTCACTAATCCTCTGCTAATCCTTTTCTAAACAAACATGAGCATGCACAGCTGGCTGTTGGCCATGGATGAAAAAAGTGGTGACCCTTATACAGAATAAATCTGTCGTGCCTGGGGACATGTTTATGTACGTCAGGTACAGGGATTAAGATAGGGTACCAGGAGCCTGATGTCGGAGAGACAGAAGTAAGCTACTAGGTAAAAGGTCACCTGTGTAGGACCGTTATGTCGTGTGGATGGGACAAAATGAATGTAATTGGTATGTACATGACGGGACTATCCTAAAGGACATGACAGTTGGCTTTGTTCGAATGCCTGGTAGGTCAGTTTCTTTTTTATATTGCCTGGAATGCATTACGATGGCACATACTGACACACTCATAGCGGTGTGGCTTTACATGAATGGCATACAGGTTAGTCCTTCTTTTAATGTTGCCTGCACAGCACCAAGATGGCGTATGTGGACAACGCTGACTGGGTCCACGTGGAGGTAGTTCCTCTTCTTAGGGTTATTTAAACCCCAACCAAGAGGGCGCGTGAGAAGAATGCCGATACGGTCCCTGTGAATAGACATGGTGCTGATGGAGTACTATCCAACGGGTAAGATTTCTAAATAGGAATGGACCTGCATGCTGATATTGTGTTGGATGTCTTACCGAGTTGAGTAAGTATAATATGGATTGGTTTGCCTTGTATGTATGAGTTAGAATTTGAAATTTGACTATTGTACTTGCACGTACAATGCACAAGAGTATAACACAACCCTGTGCTGGTAAAAATTGAGCGGTCTTGTATTTTATTGAGGTGGCATGACGGTAGTATTCTTACCGAGTCCAGTGAGTGTGATATGGATTGGTTTTATCTTGTATGTATGAACTTTAAATGGAAATTTGACTATCATACTTGCACGTACAATGCACAAGAGGATGTTGCCTTATGGCTAGAGTGGTCGACCTCGAAGCTGGGGAACCAGGTTTGAGTCTAGGCAAAGACGCTCAACATCCTGTGATTCTGGGGAAATCACTTAATCTCCCCGTGCCTAACAAAAATTAATGTGTCCATCTGTAATGAAACTGGTGCTCATGTAAAGCGCTCTGATACCTGATATCCGCGGGTCTAGTTCGCGCTATATAAAACTCCCCAAAAAAGAGTGTAACACAACCCTGTGTTGAAAATAATTGGGTGGTGTTTCACTTTATTGAGGTGGTGTGATGGTAGTATGCTAATAAGGAACGCATTTGTCAATACTTCAGTTTCCCATATAGAACAAGCACGACAGTTATGTGCCTATGGCCAATATATTCAAGGCTGTATGCGGTATGCGTGATATGGGTAAAAGGACACGAACAGATGGCCTTACAGTCAGCTTTACAATTTTTCAAAACTTGATTACTGCATTTAGGAGAATTGAAGCTGGACTAGCTTTGACGATATATTGCTTGGTGAACACAAGTTATATTTACTAAACTTTGAGCACCTTGGTAGCTAATGGGTACTATTTCTTTCATTTCTCTATCCATACGACCAACCTTTTTCTCATCTAAACTTGCCTCACTGATGGTAATCAATCGCTGTCTAAGCACTTTGCTGTGCTGTTTAAATATAACTGTATGATCACCATAAAGTACTGTGATGTCACTGATTTATAATATTGTGAGGTCTGAGAATCCAGGATTTTGTTTTTGCTGCATCCTTACTCTCCAAATTTATTTTGGTGTGTATACACAGAATGTGACTTTAGTCAGATTGACCTGGGTGACGGTTTAGCATTTTATTTTTTATGTTGATTTTGAAACCAATACACTTGTTATTTTAGCCCCGATTAAGTCTGAAGGTTTATGAACCATGTGAGATGAAACACGTCTTTGCTTGGACTTGGAAACGTCAAGACTATGGTCTTTGTTACAAATAAAGGATTTCAGAAGATTGAATACGAAGGAACTTCTGTATTGATTATTTGGGCGTGCTTGGGATTTTCCTATATTTTGTGGACTTTGTCCCTAAAGAAGAAGATTTGGTGGCTCCTCTTCGACCTCGAGCACCCAGAATATTATTGTTATTATTATTTGCATTACTTTGATCAACTCTGTCTACTAAGGGGCCGATTCCGATCCCGGTTGTAAAGCGTTCCGACCGACACGGACCGGGACTGGATTCCGACCGACACGTACACGCGCTGTACGAGCGGCGAAGTACGATGCAATGCGTGTGAAATACAACCGACTCGCACAGAGCACAATCCGCAAGACCGAAACGTAAGGAAAATAGTGAATCGCCCGTAAACGGACCTGGAAGCGTTCCGAACAACACAGACCGGGAATGGTTCCGACAGACACGAACACGCGCTGACGACCGGCGCAGTACGATGCAATGCGTGTGAAACTAAACCGACTCGCACGGAGCACAATCAGTAAGACCGTAACGTACGGAACACAGTGACTACCACGTTAAAGAGCCCGTCGCGACTGACGCGTACGCGAACGCTGCAACATAGCAAAATGTGAGTGTGACAGACTCGGATCAGCCCGCAATTGCCGCTGTAAGCGTCCGTCCCGGACAACTGAACGTCTCCGTCATGCTCAACAAAATCAAATAGAAACAGACAGAAAAAGACCAAACAAGCATTGCCAAAGTCAATTAAAAAAAAAAAGGAAAAAATAAATAAATGAACAAAGACACACCCACAACTCCACCTACATAAAGGGCCAAAATGCCTACCATGATCCTTTGCAAATTCTACAGATCTGACAGCAGAGAACACTACCACACTGCACTCAGAGACACACTCACAACTCACCCACCACACAACCTTCACACCATTAGCACCTCTCAAAAGCACACACACAACCACACAGCTAAACTGACAGCCACTCACCCTCACTTGCACCCTCACTTGCACCCTCACACACGCATCAATCTCCACCACCACTCATCACCATGCCCCCAAAGAAGAATCCAAAGTTCACAGATAATGAGTTGGAAGTCATGGTAGATGAAATCCTCAGAGTAGAGCCACAGTTATTTGGCACATTGGTCCAACAGACCCCCATGTCCCAGAAAACAAAGATGTGGGAGAGGATTGTCAACAAGGTGAACGCACAAGCACCTTGCCTGCGCACAATGTAGGATATCAGGAACAGGTATTATGATGTGCGAAGGAGGGTCAAGAAGCTGATTGGCACTTCACTTCCTGGGAGGAGAAGGTGCGAGCCATCCTTCCACCGGAGGGCATCCATGGATTAACAGGAATACCAGAGCCTGGTGAGTACATAACAAACTAGCCAATATTGTGAGCCAATACACACACATCACTGTCAAGGGGACAGTGAAACCAATCACTGTTAGCAAAGCCACATCAACCGAAAGCCAATTATCCTGTGATGTGTATGCCAGTTAGACAAACACAATATCTGCAATCTCAGAGTAATATGGAACTATGTCCTAACATGTACAAACTTACTAACAAATACAGCAATGCATTGGCCCATAACACCAACAAACACTGTCAGCCATTTTGCAAGCACTGTCACACTACCTCACAGGGAAGCTGATTCACAGGAAGGAAGGTTGGGTATTCTGGGAAGGTGGGTGTATCCAATAGCATGATGGGAGTCGTAGTCACAGCCAATACTCCTCCTCCCTCATGGCCCATCAAGCCCACCCTGAACCAAGCTCACCGCACAGGGAGTGGAAAAGAACTGCCAAGATGGCTGACACTGGGCTCTGCTGTGGGGAGCACAAGGCCCTGGTGGGAGTACTGCCCATACAAACACCAGGACACCACTGTCAGCCATCTTACCAGCACTGTTACACTACCTCACAGGGAAGCTGAGTCACAGGAAGGAAGGTTGGGTATTCTGGGAAGGTGGGTGTATCCGATAGCATGATGGGAGTCTTAGTCACAGCCAATACTCCTCCTCCCACATGGCCCATCAAGCCCACCCTGAACCAAGTTCACCGCACAGGGAGTGGAAAAGAACTGCGAAGATGGCTGACACTGGGCTCTGCTGTGGGGAGCACAAGGCCCTGGTGGGAGTACTGCCCATACAAACAGGACACCACTGTCAGCCATCTTGCCAGCACTGTTACACTACCTCACAGGGAAGCTGAGTCACAGGAAGGAAGGTTGGGTATTCTGGGAAGGTGGGTGTATCCGATAGCATGATGGGAGTCGTAGTCTCAGCCAATACTCCTCCTCCCACATGGCCCATCAAGCCCACCCTGAACCAAGCTCACCGCACAGGGAGTGGAAAAGAACTGCCAAGATGGCTGACACTGGGCTCTGCTGTGGGGAGCACAAGGCCCTGGTGGGAGTACTGTCCATACAAATACCAGGACACCACTGTCAGCCATCTTGCCAGCACTGTTACACTACCTCACAGGGAAGCTGAGTCACAGGAAGGAAGGTTGGGTATTCTGAGAAAGTGGGTGTATCCGATAGCATGATGGGAGTCGTAGTCACAGCCAATACTCCTCCTCCCACATGGCCCATCAAGCCCACCCTGAACCAAGCTCACCGCACAGGGAGTGGAAAAGAACTGCCAAAAATGGCTGACACTGGGCTCTGCTGTGGGGAGCACAAGGCCCTGGTGGGAGTACTGCCCATACAAACACCAGGACACCACTGTCAGCCATCTTGCCAGCACTGTTACACTACCTCACAGGGAAGCTGAATCACAGGAAGGAAGGTTGGGTATTCTGGGAAGGTGGGTGTATCCGATAGGATGATGGGAGTCGTAGTCACAGCCAATACTCCTCCTCCCACATGGCCCATCAAGCCCACCCTGAACCAAGCTCACCGCACAGGGAGTGGAAAAGAACTGCCAAGATAGCTGACACTGGGCTCTGCTGTGGGGAGCACAAGGCCCTGGTGGGACTTGTTCACCAACAAACAACAAGACACCACTGCCTGACATCCTGAACGTAAACTTTGACTCACTGCCAGGGAAGCATGGTGGCCTATCTGGGCCAGGGGGGAGGAGGAGTGCTAGCTCTGACTACATCTACCAGCAGGCCCTGTCACACACACACACCCTCCCACAAACTCCACACAACTCACCTGGGATAATCGACTCCCTCAGAGCCAAGTAAAATCTCCTACAAAGAGGCCTCACACTGGGCTCTGCTGTGTGAAGCACAAGGCCCTGTTGGGACTTGTGTTCAAACAAACACCAGGACACCACTGTCAGCCATCCTGAAAGTTGACTGTGACTCCCTGCAATGGAAGCATGCGTCATGGGTCATTACCTGGCCTCTGTGGGAGAAGGAGGTCCTGCAATGCCTCCAAATGCTATCAAGGCCAGCTCTACACACACCATCTCAGCCAGAACAAATAGCACTCTTGGGAACAGTCACTCCATTACAGTGAAAGTAAATGCCCTGGCAAGATGGCTGACACATGGGCCTGATGTATGAATTGGCTGCAAGTCACACCTAGCCACTGGCCCCATCACACATGTTCACACTCACAGCCATCTCAACTGTATGTTTCCACTCACTGTCTGGGGATGCGGTGTCCCAGGGGTGCCGCCTGGCCTGGGTGTGAAGGTGTGTGGGTTCTATGACAATTGGGGAGATGCAAACATAGCACATATCAAAACACACACACAAAGCCACATATACATCATTGACAGGGGACACCTGACAGGGAATGGAATGGCCACTGCAAGATAGCTGACACTGTTGCATGGTGTCATTTACAAAAGGTGCTGTTGTGAGCTGCATGCTACTCCTACATCATGCAGCGTTGTCAGCATCCTTGACACAACACTACCCTCACTGTCATTGACACTTGCAACACAAGGAGTAACCTGGACTGGGTTGGAGGAGGCATACAACTGACAGTAGCATAACTCAAACACACAAACCTCTGGGCCGCACTGTCATGAGCATGGAAAATCAAGAGAGCTGCCCTGGTTAACTCCTCTTTCCATGGAGGACATTGACAAGACAAATGACGTTATCACGTACAAAGCTCAGCAGCTAAATCATTTGCTACGGTAACACCATCACATGTGTGCAATGAGATGTAAACTAGGAACAGATACAACAAAATAGTATCTCTCAAGAATTCTGAGACATACCGGACTCTGACCATGTCGTATAGACACACCAATGTGACTCAAAAATACATGCACAAATGCCAGCACACATGCCCCAATATTGCAACACATCGTAAGAGGAAGTGCACGTATGTCATTGTTAAAGAACAAATGTTGACAAGGACAACACACCTGTGTCATGCACGGGATTGCACTTGAGAAGCAATGGCCATGTACAGTCAATGAATGAATACATGAGCTGTTCATGCACACAGCTCCATGTGCCCATCAAAACTCTTCAGGTTGTCATGACAATGTGCTTAACCAATATAGACCTCAGACTGTGACAATTCAGGACAATGCAAGGTACATACACTCATTATGAAGTACAGTAGCAACTGCAATGTGTGTGATCCGTTGATGTGTGCTGAACCACAACATACATTGTGTGTCTCTTCCTCCCACTGGGGATGCTGGGGACACAGCAGGAACAGAAGAGGAATCCCAGTCCCAGACTCTGGTTGACCCTGAGCTCTCCGGTGTGGATGTCTCTCAGTCCTCTTCGGACAATGAAGAACGACCTGGCCCCTCCGGTGTGGGTCAGCGTACAGCACCAGCAGCTGTAACATCAGCACCCCCTGCCACCACTCCTGCTACATCTGCAAACACCCAGATGACCTCTACCAACACGGACAGACCAAGTCAACATAACACCGATGGCAGAGCTACCCAGGGCACTCTGGAGGTGGTGGACAACAGCACCAGTGCCAACACAGAAGGAGGCCCAGTGTCGTCTGTCCCAGCTACCGCAGGTCCTGCTCGTGTGGGTAGGGGTGGTGGGAGTGTAGGCAGGGTGGGGCCATGGCCTGAAGATGAGTCTGCACTGCAAGGTGATCCACAGTTGCGACGCATCATAGATGCGTACCAGGAAAGCACCGGAGGCTTTGGCCAGGTAGTGGGGATCCTCACGGACATCCAACAACAGCAGGCTGCCCATCATGCCAGATTGGACTCCCACATGTCCCGGGTGGAGACACACATGTCCCGAATGGGGTGCATAGAGACATACTCACATGCCTCCGCCAGATTGCTGACAGGAGACGGATGCGTCTGACAAATTGCAGATTGAGGATTGCACGCAAGTTGTGAACGTGCTCAACCCAATTAGATTGGGGAACAGCGTAATTTGGACGACTCTGTACCCTTGAACCCATAATTTCATGATAACATCCCCTGGTGTAATGGATGTCTCACAGGGATTATTCTCACATTAATATCCTAAGTGCCATCGATCCGCTCTCTGTCCTTTGGAGCCTACAGGCCCAACTACAACGTACCATCCAGTTCAGGGTGGCTCATGGTGGCTCATGGTGCCCCTCTTTTCTGTCCTGAGGAAGACCTCGTCGTAAGGACCAAAAGAGCCTACACTGTTTATTGGGGGTCAAAACGTCGACTGTGTTATTGTCATTTGCCAGCTGGATCAACAGTGCTTTTTCACTGTGATATAATAATCCAGATCATGGCTGTATATTGCTCATCATTTATATTTGTGGCTTAAAAGCCGTGTTTCATTATAAATAATTATGTGATGTTTACAATGTCACTACTTTCCCTCTACACTTTTACAACCCTCACCTGATGCACCGTACCCTCTCCCTTTCCTTTCTCCCCTCTTGTGGGGCACTGTTTTGGCACTACTTTTGGAGTAATTTATGCTGATTCAATTGCTGATTTACAAGCATTCAGAGATGTACAATGTGATTAAATAACATTGTTGCATACATCCATAGTGTTTCAGCGTATTAATGCATAATATGTTTTAATTTCGTACTTTTGTTCTTAAGAATTGTTCCACTGGGACCTTTTCTCTACTGTACTGTTCTTTACCCAGGTCCCAGAGGCTTCATTGGGTTTACCCCGTTTTTTGTAACTCCGCCAGATTGCTGGCAACATGACCACACCTCCCTGTGTGCCCACTACATCTGTTGCCACATCATCTGCAACTGCCACAGTGAGGGATGAGAACTCTGCCGGAAACTCCCCGGCACCACAGCAGCCTGCACTTGAGGGTCCCCCTGAAAAGAAGAAGAGGGGTCGTCCGAAGAAGGACAAGTGAGAGGCAGATGGCCATGCATATCCCCCAGGAAGTGAACACCTGCTCATGACATCCTCCATTGTGTGCAAAGCGTACACCTTGTTGACTGTCACTTAACTCTCCTACATGTGATGGAGGGTCTAATTTGGAATAATGAATCAAATGACAGTGGACTTTACTCAGGAAATCTCGTCTACCAACACTACCAACTCCTCTGTGAACTTTGGATTTCAATCACACTGTCCAGCACTTTCAATTACGTTTACTATTCTCACACATACATGTAAATAAATTCATAATCACACAATACTTGCCTCTGTTGTGAATCATCATTGGTTGGTGACATAGAGATGATTACCTGCTAAACAAAGACTGTGCATGAAAACTACTACAGCAATGTAAACACTGTTTTGTGAGTCATTGTGATGTGACACATATGAGCGATACACACTCCTAGGTCAACACAACACAAATTTCCCATGGCCATCATACTCATTGCCTCCACTATTGTAAAATACAGTGGAATGCACATACACAACACTCATCCAGAGGTAGTGGCAATCAGCCCACAGGTACAGAATGCAAATGAATGTCGGATGTGTGGATACAGACGAAGCACATCCCAAAGTGAAGCACTGCTTTATTCCACAATCATAACATGTTAACTCCACAACAGAAGCAAGGTAACCTCACGTGACAGTGAGCACACAGTAACCAAGTGTGTAACAAATGTCAGTACTTGGGTGTGTGGCACTGCATCTGTTCTCCACGAAAACAGGATTTAGTGTTTTGGAGGTCCCATGTCACCAGACAACAGCCAAAGGAACCTGTGAAGGACAGACATACAACAGTACTTAAATTACTAAATAACTGCATACATCACCTATAGACATTCCATACACAAATCTGAAGATACGTGAAAACAACCTAGTAATCATGTCAACACTGTTTGGGAGAACATACGAACTCTATGGACACATAACTGCAAGCCTCCTGCCAAGTAGCATTCAGCCACACGTATGCAGCGACATTGCACTACACACACATATCAGGCAATGAAAAAACGTACGCAAGTCATCACTGTATACTCACAATCATGCAAAAAAGTTGTTGATGAGCTGTGTGTGAACATCCCCCTCACCCTCATCATCACTCGCAACATGACCCAGGGCAGGATCCTCCACGGCTGATGGCTGCTGGTCGTCATCATCCTGGATGAGGGGCAACTCCTCCCTCACTGCCAGGTTGTGTAGCATGCAGCAGACAATTATGATCTTGCACACCTTCTCTGGTGCATATTGGAGGGCCCCTCCTGTCCGGTCCAGGCAGCGGAATCTGCTTTTAAGTAGACCAAATGTCCGCTCTATCACTCTCCTGGTCCGCCCATGTGCCTCATTATAGCGTATCTCCGCAGGTGTCACAGAGTTCCTGAGAGGTGTCAGCAACCACGGCATGTTGGGGTATCCGGAGTCACCTACATACAAACAAACAAACATTTCATGGGTCAGAAAAGAGTGTGAAACTTCAAGATATAAAAAGCACACAAGGTAAACAGATATTACACACCGACAAGCCAGGCACGCTGGTTCTGCAGCTGTGAAATCATCTGTGGTACACGACTATTCCTCATGATGTAAGCGTCGTGTGCCGAACCAGGGAAACGTGCACATACATGTGATATCGTCATGTCCTGCAGACATACCACCAGGGCATTTATGGAGTGAAAATGTTTTCTGTTCCGGTATGTCTGCTCATGTGCATGTGGTGGTACCAAAGCCACATGTGTTCCATCTATGGAGCCGATGACATGTGGCATCCTTCCCAGTACATAAAAGTCACTCTTTATGTCAGTAAATTGTCGTGGGGTCGGGAATTGGATGTACCGGTTCAGGTAATACAACATCGCCTCCAAAAAATCGCGAAGCACACGGCTGAACATGGTCTGTGACATCCCACCAGCAGAAGCCACCGTGTACTGGAATGTTCCGGTGGCAAAGAAGTGTAGGGCTGCCATCACCTTCACCTTGGGGGTCAGCGCTGATGGATATGGGCGTCCAGGTTGTAAATGGGGGGCCAACTGCTCCGCCAACTCCTCAATAAGTGGCCCGGTGAAGCAGTACCGTCGGATGCACCGTTCAGCCATGGTTGCAAGGTCTGGGAACGGTCTGTGGACAACTGCCCCCCTGCAGTACATAGGTGAGCAAAGAAAGATTGTCAGTTCCCCTACATATGTGGCAATGACCATGCTAAATATCACATGCTACATCATAGCAAGACACAATTGAGTCCGGTGTGTGCTGTTGAGCATGGACACATGTGCCAGCTATGTGCCCCCCATCTAACATATCAGCTCCAGATGGTTACACAACAAGTGCAATGCTGTGCTGTGAACAATCTATGGGGTCTATCACAGTACACCTGAAAAAATGTCACATACTAAACACACACCTCAGTGACTAGTGAGGATAGATGTGTTGTCCAAATGACTGGTGCTAGTAAGTTCCACACACAGGAATCTTGTAATGCCACATGGCCACTGTCATCATGTAACGTCTGATGTACACGTACCATCACACCCATGACACACATGATTTGCTTCCAGATTAATTTGGCATGGCAAACATAGATGTGTGTGACACACAGACACAACAGCAACTCACATGCCAAAAACAGGAGGATGTTGGAAACAACTTGCATCTGCCACATACAAAAAGACACATGTGCGAAGCACAATACGCAAATACTCTGGATTAACCTCACACTCTTAGCTCTGGCACACTTTGTTACACACAGTCAATTTCAGCTGTAATTCATGGTGTATGTAATCATGTCATCACACAATGGGCCCCTGGAACTGTGTACAGGCCTCGAGTGGTGATCTGACAAGTTGTCACTCACAGTAGTGATGTGCATCACACACAATGGTTTTGGTCCCCATGAAACATGCCATATCCTGGGAGTGTGTGCTACAATGTGCTCCCTACAATATGACATGTGAAGCCATGTACACACATGTTGTGAAGCCTGAAAAGTGATTTAATTTCCTGTATAACAGGCTGTATGTCTGTTGTAAAGCACCTGAGTCTCTGCCAAAATGTTGTGGGTGGCATCCTTTGCCTGTTATCTGTAATGGTTACAGACTTGGGTGAGTATTCAAAAGACTCGTCGTACACTCGTGGACCGATCCGGACGCACGCATTGGCTATTGCCTGTCATGGAGACGGATGCGGGTGAGTATTCAGAAGACGCGTCGTACACTTATGGACCGATCCGGACGCACGCATTGGCTATTGCCTGTCATGGAGACGGACGCGGGTGAGTATTCAAAAGACGCGTCGTACACTCATGGACCGATCCGGACGCACGCATTGGCTATTGCCTGTCATAGAGACGGACGCGGGTGAGTATTCAAAAGACGCGTCGTACACTTATGGACCGATCCGGACGCACGCATTGGCTATTGACTGTCATGGAGACGGACGCGGGTGAGTATTCAAAAGACGCGTCGTACACTCATGGACCGATCCGGACGAACGCATTGGCTATTGCCTGTCATGGAGACGGACGCGGGTGAGTATTCAAAAGACGCGTCGTACACTTATGGACCGATCCGGACGCACGCATTGGCTATTGACTGTCATGGAGACGGACGCGGTATTGCTACGTGTACGAATCGCGTGCAAACAAATTCCGTTGGCTACCAACAACAATGTATCAAAGTCAATGGTGACATGATGCGGAATATTTGAACGACGCGGAAGGCGTGTACGATGCGTGCAATGTCATGGATTGGCTAATTTCGGATAATGCGAACGTTTCGGACCTATCTCTTTGGCCGCATGGAACAGATACTGCCTCTGCAGCACAGATATAAGGCTGTCTATTCCCCAGAGACTTCACTTGCCTGCACTACATGCTGCAGGACTACATCTCTCACTACCACTGCTGCTGTCTCTGCATCCTCTGTGTTCTGAAATGGCACGTACTGTGGAGAGGGCCCCAGCATTCACAGAGGAGGAGAACCAGGCCCTGCTGGACAGCCTCCTCCCACAGTACTGCAATCTGTATGGGAAACCAGGGGAGCAGGTGAGTGTGGAGCCCACTGCCATTTCAATTGTACATGTTATCTGACTGTTAGTACTAGCATTGTGATTACCAAGGGCAAGCATGCACACCAAGTAATTTTCAGTCTCAAAGTGGATACATGTACTGTACAGGTGCAGTGATGAAAAAGTGTATTTCCAGGCACTGTTTCATGTTGTCAATGCAGGCTTGCACACAGGACAACTGCCCATGACCATAGTTGTGCTACCTGTATACATCATGTGCCCTTCTGATTACAACATTTATGTCCAACTGTGTGATGTACAAACATGTTGCATGTGTAGTAATGGTTTCTCACTTTGTCATCCTTACAGGTTGATGCCCATCAGAAACAGGAGATTTGGCAGACCATCGTCCGGGCAGTGAGATCTGTGGGGGTCTTCAAGCGCCGCATCCGCCACTGCCAGAAGAGGTGGCAGGACCTTCGTGGCTGGACCAGGAGGATAGCCAGAGTCCAGCTCAAGCTGTCGTCTCCTCGCAGGAGGGGCGGACGACGGACCCTGACCCCCCACATGCGCCGGATACTGACGGTGGTCTTCCCTGACCTGGATGGGCAGTTGAAGGACAGACAGCAGCAAGGAGGGGGTAAGTCCATGCCTTCGTGGTGATTTGTGTATAACATGCAATTTGCACTCCTTCAGCCTGGTGACACTCCCACTGTTCGTCTGTCTGCTGAGACAGGACTCATGTGTCTAAATTTGGTGATGTCCCATTCTCATCTGATGACCAGGTATGTCCCTTCCCTCTGTGACATGTGTCACTTGGGTTGTGTGTATTTGCTGTTGTCCAAGGTCAATGTTGAGAACAACATCTGCAACACGGGCATTGAGTTGAGCATCATGAGTGATGCAATTGTCGGACATGTGTCAGCACATTGACTGAAATATGACCTGTACTCTGTGTGGCCCATACATCAATGTGCAAATTGCTGATCTGGGTCAGCATAGGTGTCTGAGGTATTAACTACACACCCATGCAGCAGGTAAGACCAATGTTGAGGCCTCACACAAAGAAAATGTATGAGCGTAACTAATGCGTAGTCACCTGCCTAGTGCTCCTGGTAATCCTATGTTTCACATGGCCCATGGACAGGGATGCCAACTCCGGACATCTGAGACACTCTGGCCTCCTAATCTTGGGTGTCAGACAACAGTTTGCCCATTGTGAAATTGGTAATAATGTGTCAGACTCTGTGTCATTGTGTGCTGGCATAGCTTTTTGGATTGCAAAAGTGGGAAGTTTGTCTGTCATGGACAGACATCTGATATGTGGGATTTGGATCAGCACACAGGACTAAACATATGTGTGTAATCACTTGACTGTACCTTATGGTGGCTTCAACATATATGTGTAAGCAGCTTTACTTTCTTCTTGTGGGCCTGTAATGTGTTCATGTGTGCAGATTTGTTGACTCACAAACTCTAATGTCTCATTAGGAGATTGTGGGATTATCAGATTATGTCAAATGTGTGTAGCATGTGGTTGACATGTATACTTGAGCACTACAGAGGTTGCATTCAAGGTGCATACATAAGTGTGACACGGTGCTCATTGTGGAGTCGGGATGCACTGCCACTGTGACAGGAGTCAGTACTGACTGGCCACAAAGACCTGTGGCATGGTGTGCCACATGCAAATCTAGAGCATGCAGTATTGTCACTTGTCTATTGTACTGCATACACCCCATTCTAGCATTGACTTTCAAGACATGAGCCCATCATGGTGTCTGGGGATGGAAGTATGTTCATCCTGTCAACAATGACTTTGGCCATCCCATTTGCTGTCCCAATTACTGAGTCACTGGCATGAGACGAGACGTGTGTTATGACACATGACACTCACAATCAGTAAAGCTCAGACAACAGGCAATATGGTGCATGCCTGCCCATGTAATAAGTGACATCATACATACATTGGACAGATGGGTCCATTGCCAGCATGTGTACGAGAAGCATGGTTTACAGGCAGACTGACAAGTGCCTGGTTCACATATGTGTCAGTCAATTTAGCAGTGGCTTTAACATTATGCCAGGGCTTGCTCTGTGATGTCTTGCAATTAAACTCATGTGTCAAATCAATACAGATGACTGATGTGATTCTGTTTCTCCTCCTTCACAGCATCACCTACGGCTACGGGAGGAGACGCAGAGCCAGAGTGAGTCCGCTGTGGAGGATGCGGAGGGACCCAGTGGCACGGAGGGTGAGGGGAGCCACACTGAGGGCTACTCAGCAACATCGACCTCAGCTGAAGAACACTCCGGCTCCAGTGAGGACTCCCTTGTGGAGGCGGGTGTAACAAGAACACAGACCCCAGCTAGCGAGTCTGTCCCCGCCACCACCACCATCTCCACCCTCCCAGCTGCTCCCATCCCAGATGTCCGTGGAGGCTCCTGTGTTAGGGAGCATGTTTCCTTTGGTCCAGGCACCGCACCCCCTGCCTCTGTCTCCCCTGCTGCCCTGAGTGTGGAGTCTGTGGACTTGCTGAAGCAGATCCATGTGGGGCAGACATCGATGCTGAGTGTCCTCCATGCCCACACCAGTCTTTTGACACAATTGGTGTTGTACATGGAGGGCATTTCATCTGACATGTCTGCCCTACAGCGGACCAATCAGTCCATGGCCTCCTCAATGACGACAGCAGTGTCCCTCCTCCAACAGTCCCTCACCCTTCCTACCTCTGCCCCATCCACAATCCCCACTACCCTACCTGCCCAACGCACACTCACACAGGCACATTCATGCACCACAACAGACACAAGCAGCATACAGCAATGTCAGTCAAAGGCAAAACGTACAAGCACGCACACTCAGGGGACTGATAGCACACACACAGGGGATAGGGTACAGAAACCCAAACAGCCATCCACAACCACTCCACAGTCCTCAGATACCTCTCCCTCCAAAACCCCTTCCCTTGACTCACCTGCAACCCCCCCTTCCCAGAAGCTCTTCCTCTGTAACCTTGGCCTCTTCCCCACAGTTCCATCTGAACCAACTCGCAAGGGGAAGAGGAAGTCTCCACACACAGAGGGGAGATCCCCCACCATGCCCACACACTCCCCCAGGAGCAGGAACACTGAGGTCCCCACACGCAAATCCCCCAGGACCAGAAAGAGCAGAAGCCCACCACTAACACTCACTTCCACCAGACAGTCTCAGTCCTCCGGCCCCCAGGCCACCACTCCAAGAGTTCCCAAGCCACACCCTGTCCCAGGTTCCCCCACACACCGGTACACCATCCCCAAAATGATTAGGCCATCCCCCCTGCCACAAGCACCTCCACTCCCACATCCCAGCCTCAGCCTGTTCCTGCGACTGCAGTGGAGACCGTGTCCCCCCAATCTGTCCTGCCCACTTCATTTGAGCCCCCGCCCACTCCTTCGAACATTGCCACTGCAGTGGAGACCCCGCCCACTCAATCTGACAGGTCCACTGCAGTTGGCACAGAGGCCCCTGTACCCACCACCCCTCCCCTGCCCCATACTGCTATTCCATGATCCTGTCCCTGCGGTGCCTGGCCTGCCCCTATGAATGCCCCTCCAAGGGGAGATGTCCCCTATCTGTAGCAGTGCAGGCGAGCAAATTGTGACAACTTGTCATGTGTCACCCATGATGGACAATTGCAATGGACTGGCCATTGGCCTTTAGCTTTGTTGTGCTACAAAAATTTAATTTTTTTGACAAGCTGAATAAAGCTTATTCTAGTTATGTTGTTGAATTGCATTTAATGTACATGATGTTTGCTGAAGAGTGTCCTGAAGTTGCTGTTGTAATAGTGTTTGTTGACAATAAGTCATTTGGTGAGGTGATGGACTGCATGTGGTCCATGGTATATGTGTCCTATTACAGTATGTATCCATGTCGTCATTTGCTGCAATTTGAGGTTGTCATGATCCCAATCATTTGGCACAGGGAGTGTAACCTTCTTTTCACCACTTGATATGTTTGGCGTACACTGTTGCACATATGTTGGGCTGACATTGGTGCACATTGTACTTTTTTCTAACTGTAGGCCCCTCTCCAATGGACTGGCAGAATGGTGCATTGATGAGGGACAAGTCATCGGTGTCATAAGTGCTACTTGCTATACATGTGTTTTGTGTATGTGCAGATGACTTAAGAGACACTCCTGTACACAGGCTGATGTGACCAGAGCTTTCAGTGTGTTGTAATTGTTGGCACAATGTCCGAGTTTTATTCTGACATGACAGAGCCCTGCACAGAGAACATTTGACACATCTGAGCTTCCACATGGGTGACGTCACCTTCTTGCAGTGTGTTATTCAGTGACATTGCCTGAGCCCATGGTGTGTGTTCTGTGAGCCAGAGTCTGTGTGTTCCTATCCCTTTTTCTACGCAGCCTGTATTCCCTGCTGATGTTCCTGTTTGTGATGCTTGCTGTGTTGTCCTGTGTTTTTTATACCTCTTTGACCTTGGGTTTCTGGGATGTAGGTGCATGAAAAACTAAGTCATTAGGGTGTCATCCCTGGGTGTGGTTGATGTACGGGCCTGCACTGTGGTCAAACGCACATGTGACATATTAACGATTCCCCAAGTCACATTTGTGTTTCCAACATCCGCTTCTTTTCACTATGTGGTATCTTCCTGTGACTTTGTCACTTGAATATGTGTGTGACTGCTCCCACTCATCAGGTCCTAGCCGGCAATGTTGTATAATGTCAACATGTGTTCTTTGTGGGTCTACTAGGGTTTTTCATTGGTCTGGGTCTGTGAACGACATCCCAATGTGTCTGATACATTTCCCCTCATGCACATGCACCTCATACTATGCAGTGTGACAGGTTTGGTGACTGGCCATGTGTAATATGTTAGTACACCTTAGACCCCCCCCCTGGGATTGTCATGGGTGCATGTGCAATGTCACCAGTTAATGTGGGCTAAGCTGATGCACATTGGTGCATAGCAAGGTGTGTGGTATTGCGACTGACCAAATGTGAGTTGTCTCATGGCTAGGCCCCTACCTACATTGTGGCCTTACATTTCAGGCCATGCCCAGTGAGTTGTGTTTGTCTATGTGTGATGGAAGTTGATCTGTCAAGACACATGACACAGTGCGCACAGGTGAATGTGCTCCACAGTATGGGCAACATCCAAATTTGTCTTCATAGAGGGATCATCATACAGGCTACTGTCACCACAATGTAGGGTCCTTGAGGGTACTGCTGGAGTGAGTCTGTTTCTTGATGTGTTTGTTGCTGTCCCGCCCAGCTTGTTGCACATGTGTCTGTTGTGAGCCGCTCATCTAACAATGCCCGATTTCCCACAAACAGGAACCCAATTCATGAGATACTTCAGGATTGGACTGACAACGCATATGTCTCATTTGAGTCCAGCCCCCCATCATGTGTGTAGTTGTAGCCTGGGGACATTTACACACACACACATGTTGTGTTTGATATGCAGTGTGTGGCTGGGTGGTTGGTTGTGTTTGTGCATCTGCACCCATGTATTGATGTTGGTTTTGTGAGGCATTGAGTGGATGTTTATTTGAGGTTTTTATCTCCTGGCCCTGGGACTCCTACATCGTCAGTCTGTACATTCATCATGTTTACTATTTCCCATTGCTGGCACAGTATGGAACGTGATCACCTAAATGCTGCGGGATTCCTTTGTATGTGTGTCTGTTAGTGAACCTATGTGTTAATGCATTATGATCGTCACTTGGGCGAGCCTTGTCTGCACATGGCTGAGGGTATTTTTGTAGTCACAACAATGTTATCCTCAACGGAACTATTTTTGTCTGGCACACAACTACTACTGTGTCACTACATTGCTTGTGGTTTTAGGACCAGAAATCATACCTGATTGTTTGCACATGCTGGTATTTAGTACCCCACACTCACCTTTTCGTCACTACAGTGAGGGTGGGGTTAGACCCCATATCCACAATGTTCCTGACAATGCTGGGGGTTTGAACCCCACACTCACCTTTTCGTCACTACAGTGAGGGGGGGTTAGACCCCATATCCACAATGTTCCTGACAATGCTGGGGGTTTGAACCCCACACTCACCTTTTGGTCACTACAGTGAGAGGGGGCTAGACCCCATATCCACAATGTTCCTGACAATGCTGGGGGTTTGAACCCCACACTCACCTTCTGGGCACAACTGTGATGGGAGTTCCTGTGAGTTTTCTCTTTCAGTGTCACTGTAGCAAGCAGTTTGCACACAAAACACATTATTGGCATGATAGTTGTGGATGAGTGTTTGGCGTAGAACACAAATGGGTAGGGACTACTGGTTTTGATAGACATCCACACCCCTATGGGTGGAGGCTGCTGGTAGTGATAGCCATCCATCCCCCTATGGGTAGGGATTGCTGGTAGTGATAGCCATCCACCCCCCTATGGGTAGAGGCTGCTGGTAGTGATAGCCATCCACCCCCCTATGGGTAGGGACTGCTGGTAGTGATAGCCATCCATCCCCCTATGGGCTGGACAATGCTGGTAGTGATAGCCATCCACCCCCCTATGGGTGGAGACTGCTGGTAGTGATAGCCATCCATCCCCCTATGGGTGGAGACTGCTGGTGGTGATAGCCATCTATCCCCCTATGGGTAGGGACTGCTGGTAGTGATAGCCATCCACCCCCCTATGGGTAGAGACTGCTGGTAGTGATAGCGATCCATCCCCCTATGGGTAGGGACTGCTGGTAGTGATAGTCATCCATCCCCCTATGGGCTGGACAATGCTGGTAGTGATAACCATCCACCCCCCTATGGGTGGAGACTGCTGGTAGTGATAGCCATCCATTCCCCTATGGGTGGAGACTGCTGGTGGTGATAGCCATCCATCCCCCTATGGGTAGGGACTGCTGGTAGTGATAGCCATCCACCCCCCTTATGGGTAGAGACTGCTGGTAGTGATAGCCATCCATCCCCCTATGGGTAGGGACTGCTGGTAGTGATAGCCATCCATCCCCCTATGGGCTGGACAATTCTGGTAGTGATAGCCATCCACCCCCCTATGGGTAGAGACTGCTGGTAGTGATAGCCATCCACCCACCTATGGATAGGGACTGCTTGTGGTGATAGCCATGAATCCCCCTATGGGCTGGACAATGCTGGTAGTGATAGCCATCCACCCCCCTATGGGTGGAGACTGCTGGTAGTGATAGCCGTCCATCCCCCTATGGGTAGGGACTGCTGGTAGTGATAGCCATCCACCCCCCCCTATGGGTAGAGACTGCTGGTAGTGATAGCCATCCACCCCCCTATGGGTAGAGACTGCTGGTAGTGATAGCCATCCATCCCCCTATTGGCTGGACAATGCTGGTAGTGATAGCCATCCACCCCCCTATGGGTAGAGACTGCTGGTAGTGATAGCCATCCATCCCCCTATGAGCTGGACAATGCTGGTAGTGATAGCCATCCACCCCCTTATGGGTGGAGACTGCTGGTAGTGATAGCCATCCATCCCCCTACGGGTAGGGACTGCTGGTAGTGATAGCCATCCACCCCCTATGGGTAGAGACTGCTGGTAGTGATAGCCATCCACCCCCCTATGGGTAGGGACTGCTGGTAGTGATAGCCATCCATCCCCCTATGGGTAGGGACTGCTGGTAGTGATAGCCATCCACCCCCTATGGGTAGAGACTGCTGGTGGTGATAGCCATCCATCCCCCTATGGGCTGGACAATGCTGGTAGTGATAGCCATCCACCCCCCTATGGGTGGAGACTGCTGGTAGTGATAGCCATCCATCCCCCTATGGGTAGGGACTGCTGGTAGTGATAGCCATCCACCCCCCTATGGGTAGAGACTGCTGGTAGTGATAGCCATCCACCCCCCCCTATGGGTAGAGACTGCTGGTAGTGATAGCCATCCACCCCCCTATGGGCTGGACAATGCTGGTAGTGATAGCCATCCACCCCCCTATGGGTAGAGACTGCTGGTAGTGATAGCCATCCACCCACCTATGGGTAGGGACAGCTGGTGGTGATAGCCATACATCCCCCTATGGGCTGGACAATGCTGGTAGTGATAGCCATCCACCCCCTATGGGTGGAGACTGCTGGTAGTGATAGCCATCCATCCCCCTATGGGTAGGGACTGCTGGTAGTGATAGCCCTCCACCCCCCTATGGGTAGAGACTGCTGGTAGTGATAGCCATCCACCCCCCTATGGGTAGAGACTGCTGGTAGTGATAGCCATCCACCCACCTATGGGTAGGGACTGCTGGTGGTGATAGCCATACATCCCCCTAAGGGCTGGACAATGCTGGTAGTGATAGCCATCCACCCCCCTATGGGTAGAGACTGCTGGTAGTGATAGCCATCCATCCCCCTATGGGCTGGACAATGCTGGTAGTGATAGCCATCCACCCCCCTATGGGTGGAGACTGCTGGTAGTGATAGCCATCCATCCCCCTATGGGTAGGGACTGCTGGTAGTGATAGCCATCCACCCCCTATGGGTAGAGACTGCTGGTGGTGATAGCCATACATCCCCCTATGGGCTGGACAATGCTGGTAGTGATAGCCATCCACCCCCCTATGGGTGGAGACTGCTGGTAGTGATAGCCATCCATCCCCCTATGGGTAGGGACTGCTGGTAGTGATAGACATCCATCCCCCTATGGGCTGGACAATGCTAGTGGAGATGGATATCCACCCCCTATGTGTGTGTAACATTTCGCGGGTTCGTGACGTTTTTGTGTGTGGTGGGTGTCTGACTTACCGTCTGCGACGTACGCGTCGGTTCCGGTTGTTGATCCGGTCATAGATGTACAGGACAGGGATGACCTGCGCGATTGGATTCATGGTTGGTTCGTCTCGTAGGCGTTGATCGTTGGTTCGTCTCGTAGGCGTTGCTCGTAGATTCGTCTCGTAGCCGTAGATCGTGTTGTGGCGCGAATCGGACCTGATGTACTGCTCTTCCGGATGCTGTGACGTGCTGGAGGTGGCGACCTGTTCGGCGCGTAGGAAGTACGCGTCGTACTTGGCCGGCCGGAAAGTGCTGTGTAAATCCTTCCGGACGACTCCATTCAGCGTTTACGGACCCGGCTTGTACGGGGAATGTGGCTGGAATCGGAGCTTACGTGTCGGTCGGGATTTGGACACAATTGCGCATCGTACTTCATCGTTCGGACGGACCGGCTCCCGGAACGAGACGGTCGGCAGGTAACGCTACGGACAGCTCTCGGAGGGCTGTCCGAGCGAGATCGGAATCGGCCCCTAAGTGTGTGTGCGCCATATCACCCAGCCACCTTGAGTGTTTATAATATCCCTAATGTCTATGGCGGTCAAAGGATGCTTCAGCTTTGTCATCAATGATTTCCCAGGGCGCTCGTCCTCCCCATAAGAGCAAGCTCTGGCATATTTGCCACGCAACTTCCACTTCCTGTCTGCTACGTCATTGTATTCTGAAAGTGTATGTTGTATCTGCTCAAGTACCAGCGAATTGTCATTACCCTCTATCTGATCTTCCAGTCTTTTAATGTCGCACTCCAGCCGGTCTACGTGCTGTCTGAGTGTGTTATGCACACCATATTGTTTAGTAATATAAAGTCTCCTTATGATCACATTAAAAGAGTCCTAGACGGTGCTCCAGTGGTACACAGTGCCCAAATTATGCTTAAAAGACTCTAAGATTCCTTCCAGTATTTCCTCACAGAACAGATGATCTGTCAGGAGTTCAGAGTTCAGGCTCCAGAGTCCCCAAACGGCACTGCATCCGGTAAGCATAGTTGAAGAATCACTGGTGAGTGACCCGATAAGGTGTAGGCTATGTGTCGTACCTCTATTATCCAGGTCCCTATATCTGGTGTAATAAACCAGTAGTCTAACCGAGGCCGTATGTTGTGTACAGAGGATTAAAATGTACCTTATTTACCAAGGGGGTCCTGTGTCTCCAGGCATCCAGCAGTTTGTTCTCCTGAATTATGCTGTACAATCTGTTGGCTGTGTCTGACTTACCTCTAGTGGTGGTTGGGAATCTATCTAGGTGCCCTTGCAAAATGCAATTAAAATCACCGGCCCAAATTAATGACTGTGGGTTGGTGGTGACTATTGCCCCTCATAAAGTAGCGTAAAAATTAGGATCTTCTGCGTTTGGGCCATTACAGTTCACCACTGTAATATGCGTGGTTCACAGGCGACCCCAGAGGAGCGAATATCTACCCTGCTCATCCATCACGGACCCTCATAGGTGAAATCTGATGCCCATTTTAATCAATATGATGACACCTCGGGCATACGAGGAATATGAGGAGGCAAAACGATGCTCAGCCCATCTTCCAGCAAACTGGATGGGTGATCTGGGAACTAGTTGCGTCTCTTTCAGGAGGGCTACATGAATAGTGTGCCTGTGCAGGAATACAAGTACTTAACGAGCTTTACAAGGGTTGTTGAGACCCCTTACATTCCATGTCAGGCAGTTAGGTGCTGCTGTGATAGAGCTCACAGGTTTGGGAAACTGAGAGTTGTGTATGCATCGGGATAAAAATCAAATGGTCCTCTATCGGTGTTGGGGGAGATATCTTTAAATAAGTATATCCACAGTTTTTTGTTATCAGATTGTGTGATGAGCCTTGCAACAGTTACTCAACTCACCTTCCTCCCACACTGGTGTTTCAGCTTCCCCAGCACAAACCTTCTCCTGCACCCAGCATTGTTGTAGATTCATAACTAAAACACACAGAGAAAAACATTAATAAAGAAATCAGATATGGTGTAAATCATGGGGGCAGACCAGCGGGCCAACCATGAACCATCTCATTGAGGTCAAGAGAGGATCAGAGAGCTGTTGTGAGCCTCCTTTCTAAGGGTCGAGGTGTGGAAAACTTGTTTCCCGGCAGAAGGTGCCAAAGAAGCTTCTGTGTGTTACAGGCAGGGTGAAAGATGGTCACCAACCCATTTTAATTAGAAAATATGCAGCTCAGCAGCATCTGTGGGCTCGAAGTCAATGGATCTCTCATTTCGAGTTGCTCTGGGTGGACCATCAGGGAGTCATATAATTCTGGTCTTTCCTCCCGGAGCTTTCTCTTATGTATTTCTTTAGATATTCTGCTGCTTGCTGAGAATTCTGAAAGGGGTGTTGTCTATGTGTGATTTTGAGTTGGGCCGGGTACAGCATAGCGTATGAAATGTTCTCTATTTTCATTTGCTTTTCGAAAGCTGAGTCCTTCCTGCATATCTCCTGCCTCACCACAGTGAAATCTAGAAAGAGCGAGAATGCATATCCATCAAAGGATAGCTCACTCAGCTACTGGAGCAATCTGAGAGTCATGTCGTGATCTCTGAGATATAGGAGGTGCACTAAAAAGGGGGTTTATTGTGGGGAAATCTCATCTCTAGGGACCTGTGCGCTAGGACCTGTGAGCTCTTTCTACTACCAGCTGTCATGAGATGGTGTCAGGTATCAAACAACTTTGTCTGCATTGGTTCTACATATTTATGTATTCTCCCATTCTTCTGGTGTTGGCCAATTCTGGTACACCTAGGATACGAATAATATTTAGTCTGGATTTTGCTTCCAAATCTTAGTTTTTTACTGCTATAAAATGCAGGACCTTCTCCATATTGTGTAGAGTGGGGCTTTCACTGTTAAGGCTGTACTCTGCGTGGGAGATCTTCTTCTCTGCCTCCTTGAGCCTCCCATCATGGTGGTCGATCATATGTCAAATGGAGTTCATTCGGACACTAAGGGTGTCCATTTTCTAGCCTATAAACTGCGGGCTTTCCTGCCCTGCCCAAAGCAGGGAACACATCTCCTCTTCACCTTCCCCCAGTGTCGAGTTATGCTCCGAAGAGCCATCACTGTCTCCCATCATCTTAGTGCCCCTTTCTGCATGAAATGACAATTTAAACTACTGTGCCGTAGTTGGTACATACAAGGTTGCCTTCACCCTGCTCTCGCCCTGGCATATATGGCTCTCAACACAATTGTCTCAGTCTGATCGAAGCAGGTGCTGCAGCGGCTGAGTGAGAAGCAGGCCTCAGGGAGTTATGAGTATGCCAGCTGGTTCAAGGAAAAAGGACGGTCTAGAGATCCTGGTGTTGGATATAAATTCCTAGGAGTTTAGGAGGAACGTTGCTCAAGGCTCGGGACCTTTCAGCCTTGTATTAACAAGTGGGAGTAAGGGTATAAGCATATGTTCCTCCCTTCAGTTGGTCTATTTTATTCATTAGGTAAATTCCCTATTTGTTTTATTTTTTTTTATGACACAATACAGTAGTCCAGGTAGAGTTGAGTGACCGTAGGTATTTTATTTCCATTTATCACTTTTTAAAACCATTCCACTCTTTTTTTATCATGTTTAATGGCAGGTTGTTAAGTAAAGAAGGGGACAGCCGACACGTGTTTCGCCCTATGTGGCAGATTGAGCCAGGGCTTTCTCAAGGCTGTAAGGGAAAAAGAATACAATAAATACTAAGGATAACCGGATAAGAAGACCCCAAGGGAAACACCAACTGTAGTGTACAAGTGAGAATAGTGGGAATTCAGAATCTAAAAATATTTATTTATTTTATTAGTAATTTAAAAAAAGAGCTTACAACGTTAGCGATAAAAGCACGTGTGAGAAAAAAGTGAAAAGAAAGTGACCCAAAGATATTTTGCATATGTTTGTGAGACAAGAAAAAAGAGAGGAAAATAAGAGAGGAAAAAATGGCATCAGGTACTGGCAAGAACAGGTCTCCAGAAATATTATTCTGAATATCGAGAAAACATAAGGCCGAGATAGGACTAAGGATGATGGTTAGAGTGAAGAGGTAAAAGCCTCATTCTATTCTATTCAAAAACTGATTTAATATACAGGGCAGCTCATGTGACAACTTCAGTGAGTTCATGCAATATCAAGGCATGCCATAAGGAAAGGTTATTATGAAAGGTGATCAGCTACAATACCTATTTTTGATGTTCAGAAATCATACAGTCTGATGGAAGTATATTACATTCCTGATTTCTTCATAGTGATATGAAAAAATATATCCACAATCTGAGGAAAACAAACATTATATGAAGCACGTTCAGGATTTACAACGGTGGAATGACACAATTATGTAGCACTTACACCTACTGTCTTTAGTAATCCATTCAACCAATAATCTATGTCTAAATACTGCCATAGTAAAGAGGTAATACAAACATGAACGAAACAAGTTCCGAAAAATCAGCAGTGGAAATATCACAAGGTATATCTAGAACCTTCAAGGTGAATTTAAGGTAAACATTAAATCCCAAATACATCTCTATTAACAGAGTAACATGATACAGCAATAGAGGAGGGATTTTGCAGAAGGAGTAATGTGTAAAAGGGCAGAGAAAGGGTGAATTCAAATGCATCATTACACATTAATGGATGGAGATCTCTAACAGAAAACGAGGTGGAGATGTATCCAACTCGAAAACATGACCATTCCGATAAAATATGGAGTTTTACTCGTAAATTGTCGTTTTCTGTTAGAGTTTTGTAGACTAAGCGTTATTTGTTCTTAAATTAGAATGCTCCAATACATACATTTCTTTTGTCGTTAGTCGTTAGTCTCCTACTCCACCTCCCATTTTGATGTGTTTTTGATGTGGCACCTCTCTTGAAAAAAAGCACACGCACTAAAACCTCTTCGGGATAGATCTCCATCCATTAATGTGTAATGATGCATTTGAATTCACCCTTTCTCTGCCCTTTTACACATTACTCCTTCTGCAAAATCCCTCCTCCATTGCTGTATATATTTAAAAAAAAAAGGAATTAACCTAATGAATAAGATAGACCAACTGAAGGGAGGAACATATGCTTATACCCTTACTCCCAGTATGCCAGCTGGTGCTGTGACCGACTAGTGTTGTATTTCACACCTTCATACAATAGTTGTGACACAGCAGCCTGTGTTTACTAGTTCGGGTGTCCACTTCTAGCTATGCATGTGAGGCTTGCAGTCCATTCAGGGGTATATGTTGTGCTCAAATAGCATCTGACACCTGTGTTTGTGCCCAAACACAGGTTGTAGTGAGCCCCTGGGGTCCCTCGACTGATCTGTACTATGCAGGAGCTATGTTGCAACCTGCTGTCACACAGGAAGGCACCAGATTGGGTCCAGAGCCATCAGTTAGACCCCAACATTACTTCATGCCTTACCCATTGGTGCTTCCTACGGTGGAGGAGGCACAAGCAAGTCCCACAGTTAGGGGGCTAATCCTGTAGGGGTGTGGTTGTGATTGATCTGCTGATGGATCACAGCAAGCCCATCAGCATTTAGGCCCAAGGTGTAGCTGCCATCAAAGGCCTGTATGCCAGAATGGGCCTGCTGCGCCCACGCGCAAATGCAAAAAGAACAATTGATGGACAGAATGTTGAACAATGTCAAATACTCACCCCAGTACAGAGATCTGGGCTTACATCCATCGTTTATTTGCTTCCCATGTCATTCCAGTTTGAACCCAGCCATATGCAAATCAGCCTTGACCCTGCTCCCAATGGGAACAGTCCAGCCCGAACTGCCAGGCCAGGTCCTCCCTGGGCTGGAAACAAGCATCCTAGGACCGGTTTCGGGTTTCACCCCTTATCAGCCAAGCTAGCTTGACTCCAGTGGCCTGGAGAGCACGGGACCACGTCTGGGCATACCCGTCCCTCTCGGTGTGACAAATGCAAAAAGAACAATTGATGAATAGAATGTTGAACAATGTCAAACATTCACCCCAGTACAGAGATCTGGGCATAAATCCATCGGTTTTTTGCTCCCCATGCCATTCCAGTTTGAACCCAGCCATATGCAAATCAGTCTTGACCCTGCTCCCAATAGGAACAGTCCAGCCCGAACTGCCAGGCCAGGTCCTCCCTGGACTGGAAACAAGCATCCTAGGACCGGTTTCGGGGTTTCAACCCTTATCAGCCAGGCTAGCTTGACTCCAGTGGCATGGAGAGCATGGGACCCACGTCTGGGCATACCTGTACCACTTGGGGTGACAACGCACAGGCTGCACGCTCGAGCTCTTGATTCTCAAAGGCAGCCACAGTGCACATCGTACCAGCCCGCACTCTCCTCCACCAGCCCCTGCGGGCTCGAAGCGGTTCTCCCAGTATCCGTCTCCACTGTGCTTTGGCTCTCTGGGTTGCCAAAAGGCTGCAAGATGCTAGACGGTGCTCCAGTGGTACACGGTGCCCAAATTATGCTTAAAAGACTCTAAGACTCCTTCCTGCATTTCCTCACAGAACAGGGGATCTGTCAGGAGTTCAGAGTCTGGGAGTACCAAACCAGGGTCGGACGTCAATACACTTAGGGGCCGATTCCGATTCGGGCCGGAAAACGTACCGACCGACTTGGTACGGGAATTTAGTCCGACCGACACGTACCGGCGCTGCCCGATCCGCGTAGTACGATGCAATGCATGTGAATTACGACTGACTCGTACGGAACACAAGCCGAACGACCGAACCGCACGGAAACCAGCTATCCGGCCGGGAAACCACGCGAATCGAACCGACCGACACGCACCAGGAATGAACCCGACAGAAACGTACCCGCGAACTCCGACCCTCGCAGTACGATGCAATGCGTGGAAAACCAGACCCAGTCGCACGGAGCTCAAGCCGTACGACCGACACGCATACAAAACGGAGCCGAAGCAACCCAATACTCTGCGACCGACGCGTACGCCGCACATGAAACACAACAGAAACACAGCTTGAAAGACTCGGAGAAGCTCGCACGAGCCAACTGCAGCGTCCTACTCGGTCAGAAGAACGTCTCCTACATGCCCAAAAACTACAAAGGAAAAAATACAAAAAAAGGGCCAAACAAGCAATGACAAAGTCAATAAATACTGGGGGGGGGGGGGAAATGGAACAAAGACACACCCACAACTCCACCCATATAAAGGCCACAAATCCCTACCATGATCCTTTGCAAATTCAACAGACCTGCCAGCACAGAACACCATCAGACAGCAACCACAGATACACCCACAACTCATCCATCACACAAGCCACACACCATTAGCACCTCCCAAATAGCACCCTCACATACACCCAGCAAAACCTACACACACACACCCTCACCTGCACACCCACACACACATTAATCCCCACCACCACCCATCACCATGCCCCCAAAGAAGAATCCAAAGTTCCTAGACAGTGAATTGGAAGTGCTGGTAGATGAAATCCTCAGGGTAGAGCCACACTTGTTTGGTACACTGGTCCAACAGACCCCCATGTCGCAGAAAAACAAGATGTGGGAGAGGATCGTCGACAGGGTGAACGCACAATCACCATGTTTGCGCACAAAGGAAGACATCCAGAACAGGTGGTATGATGTGCGCAGGAGGGTCAAGGCCCTACTCAAGAAGGATTACACCTTGAGCCATCGCACCGGCAGTGGCCCTCCTGCCAAACCAGTATACCTCAGGCCCTGGGAGGAGAAGGTGCGGGCCATCCTACCACCAGAGAGCGTACATGGACTATCAAACATCCCAGAGCCTGGTGAGTACACAACCAATATACCCAATATCGTGTGACAATACACACACATCACTGTCAAGGGGATAGTGAAACCATGCACCGTTAGCAAAGCCACAGTTACACAAAACAATACCTGCCATCCCATAGTGATATGTAACTGTGTCATGACATGTACAAACCCAACAACAAATAGAGCAAGGCAGCGGCACAAATCTAACCAACAAACACTGTCAGACATTTTGCCACCACTAGAATACCACCTCACAGGGAAGCTCACTGAAAGGAAGGAATTCTGTGTATGCTGGTGAAGTCAGTGTAGCCAATAGCATGATGGGAGTTGTAGTCACAGATATAGGTCACCCTCACAATTGGCCCATCAACACCACTCTGAACCATGCTCACATCACAGGGAGTGGAAAAAAACTGACAAGATGGCTGACACTGGCTACTGCTGTGGGGAGCACAAGGCCCTGCTGGGAACTGTGCACCAACCAACAGCAGGACACCACTGACTGACATCCTGAAAGCAAACTTGCACTCCCTGCAATGGAAGCACGTTCCATGGTGGGATATCTGGCTGGGTGGGAAGGAGGACTGACAGCACTGACCATAGTTACCAGCAGCTGTTCTCACACACACCCTTAACACAAACTTCACACAACTCACCTGGGAGAATGCATTGCCTCACACTCTAATTAAATATCCCACAAAGAACCACCACCCTGGGTTATGCTGTGTGAAGCACAGGGACACTTTTGGGACTTGTAGCCAAACTAACGCCAGGACAACACTGTCAGCCATCCTGTCAGCACAGGCACACTACCCCACAGGGAAGCAGAGTCAATAGGAAGGAAGTATGGGCATGCTGGGAAGGGGGGTGTAGGCAATAGCATGATGGGAGTGGTAGTCACAGCTCAACATCCCCCACCCGCATGGCCCAGCAAGCTCACACTGAAGCATGCACACCTCACAGGAAGTGAAAAGCCACTTCAAAGATGTCTGACACTGGTGCTCTGTTGTGGGGAGCACAAGGCCCTGCTGGGAACTGGGCACCAACAAACAACAGGACACCACTGTCAGCCATCTTGCCATTGCTGTCACACTCACACACAGTGAAGTCCACTCAAAAGGAAGGAAGTATGGGCATGCTGGGAAGGGGGTTGTAGGCAATAGCATGATGGGAGTGGTAGTCACAGCTCAACATCCCCCACCCGCATGGCCCAGCAAGCTCACACTGAAGCATGCACACCTCACAGGGAGTGAAAAGCCACTTCAAAGATGTCTGACACTGGTGCTCTGTTGTGGGGAGCACAAGGCCCTGCTGGGAACTGGGCACCAACCAACAGCAGGACACCACTGACTGACATCCTGAGAGTCAACCTGCACCCACTGCAAGGGTGGCATGCTTCATGGCGGGATAACTGGGCTGGGGGGAGAAGGAGGGCCGGATGTCAACCAAATACCACCAATGCTGGCCATGCACACACCTCAACATTCACATTGAAATGCTTCAGGTTGGCAGGACAATGTGCTACACCAATATCAACCTCTGACTGTGACAACTTAGGACAATGCAATGTACAGGCCCGCATCCAGAGGTACAGTCACAACTGTCAGGTGTTTGAACCATTGATGCCTGTAGAAACATAACATACATTGTGTGTCTCTTCCAAAAACAGGTGATGATGGGGACACAGCAGCAGATGATGAGGAGTCCCTGTCCCAGGCTCCGGGGGACCCTGAGCTCTCTGGTGTGGAACAGCCTCTGCCCTCCTCGAATGGCGAAGACCTACCTGGCCCCTCCGGTGTGAGTCATCATGCAGCACCAGCAGGACCACCATCTGCACCCCCTGCACCCACTCCTCCAACATCTACCAACACACAGACCACCCCCGCCGACACGGACAGACCAAGGACCACCAATGACAACAGCACAGGGACCCCGGCCCACCGTGAAGCAACGGACAACAACCCCAGTACCAACCCACAAGGGGGCCTAGGCTCACCTGTGCGTGCCACCGCAGGTCCCGCACGTGTGGCCTGGGGTGGTGGGAGGGATGGTAGGCAGAGGTCGCTGTTTGCAGAGGGGTCTGGACTGCATGATGACCCACAACTGGCACGCATTGCTGATGCGTACCAGAATAGCACCGGAGAGGTCAGCCAGGTAGTGGGGATCCTCAAGGACATTCAACTGCAGCAGGCTGCCCATCATACCCGCTTGGACTCCCACATGTCCCGTGTGGAGACACACATGTCTGGCATGGAGTCCAAGTGGGACACATTGGAACAACTGACAGCGGTGCAGAGGGACATATTGACATGCCTCCGCCAGATTAGCACCAACATGGCCACATCTCCCTGTGTGCCCACAACATCTGGTGCCGCAACAACTGCAACTGCCACAGGGAGGGAGGATGACTCTGGCGGAGAGTCCTCTGCACCGCAGCGGCCTGCACGTGAGGGTCCCCCTAGAAAGAAGAGGGGTCGTCCGAGGAAGGAAAACTGAGAGGCCGATGGCCATGTACATCCCCCAGGAACCCAACACCTGTTCTGGAAATTCTCCTTTGTGTGCAAACTGTTCACCCTGTCGAATGCAACCCAACTCTCCCACATGACATGGGGAGTTTAAGTTGGACCAATGTATCAGATGACTGTGGACTTTACTCAGGACACTTCTGCTACCAAGACTTCCAACTCATCTGGGAACTTTGGATTACAATCCCAATGTACAGCACCCACCATCCTGTGCACTATCCTCACACATGTATGTAAATAAACTCACTAATACACCATACTTGCCTCTGTTGTGATTCCAACGTTGTGTTTGTCATGGAGATGTTGATCTGCTAAATGACACTGTGCATGCTAACTGCTACAGCAAGTTCAACACCGTCATGTGAGTCATGGCGACGTGACACATATGAGGGAGACACACCACTAGGGCTACACAACACATACACACCAGGGCCATCTGACTCATCGCCTACACTGATGTTGCCAGGAAATACAGTGGAATGCACAGACACCACACCTATTCAGAGTCTGTGTTAACTAGCCCACAGGTGAAGTAAGCAAATGTCAGACAGATGTGTGACCACAGACAACGCACATCCCAAAGTGAAGCACAGGTTTATTACACATTTGCAACATGTTGTTTCCACTACAGATGCAAGGTAATCCCACGTGGCAGTGGCCACACAGTCACCAAGTGTAGAGGAAATAAAGTCCAGGGGTGTGTGGCACATCACCTGCAGGGAAACGACTGCTTCCACCCTGGAAGTTGAATCATGGTGTCGGGAGATCACAGTTGACCAGACAACTCTGAAAGTACCCTGTGAAGGATAGACATGACACACAGTCAAAAGCACTGAAGAACAGGACAGAACTGCAATACTCATGCCCAATACATGTCACAAGATACCTACACTAAACCAAGTTAGCATGTTAACACTGTTGGGGAGTACAGACTACCTGTAAGGACACATCGCTGCACGCATACAGTCAAGTAGCACATGGCCCCACTCAAACAGCAACAGAGAACCACCAACACATATCATGCAAACTCAAATCATTGACATACCAACTCTGTATACTCACATTCAGCTGAAGAAGTTGGCGATGAGCTGTGTGCGGACATCCCCCTCATCATCATCATCATCACTGGCATCGTGGCCCAGGCCAGGATCCTCCACAGGTGGCGGATGTTGGTCATCGTCATCCAGGATGAGAGGCAACTCCTTCCGCACTGCCAGGTTGTGTAGCATGCAGCAGACGATGAAAATCTTGCACACCTTTGCAGGGGCATATGGGAGGGCCCCTCCTGTCTTGTCCAGGCAGCGAAAGCGGCTCTTCAGGAGACCAAATGTCCGCTCGATCACTCTCCTGGTCCGACCATGTGCCTCATTGTAGCGCATCTGGGCTGGTGTCACAGGGTTCCTGAGGGGTGTCAGCAACCACGGCATGTTGGGGTATCCCGAGTCACCTACATACAGACAATTGCACATTAGCTGAGTTGGAAAAGAGGGTGGAATACAACATTGCAGAACACACACAATGGTACAAAGTCAGCACCCACCAACAAGCCAGGCATGCTGGTTCGGCATCTGTGACATCATCCTCGGGATGCGACTACTCCTCATGACGTAGGCATCGTGTGCAGAACTGGGGAAACGTGCACACACATGTGAGATGCTCATATCTGCAAGACATACCACCAGGGCATTGATAGAATGGTAATGTTTCCTGTTCCTGTATGCTTGCTCATGTGCCTGTGGTGGTACCAAAGCCACATGTGTCCCATCAATGGATCCGATGACATGTGGCATCCTCCCCAGGGCATAGAAGTCACTCTTCACGTCAGTGAGTTGTTGACGTTTAGGAAATAGATGTAGTGGTTCAAGTATCTCAACATCGCCTCCAAAACATCGCGTAGCACACGGCTGAACATGGTCTGTGACATCCCACCTGCAGACGCCACAGTGTGTTGAAAGGTACCGGTGGCAAAGAAGTGTAGGGCTGCCATCACCTTCACCTTGGGGTCAGCGCTGCAGGGTATGGCCGGCCAGGTTGCAAATGTGGGGCCAAGCGCACCGCCAATTCCTCAATAAGCGGCCTGTTGAAGCGGTACCGTCGGATGCAGTCACGTTCCACCATGGTTGCAAGGTCAGGGAATGGTCTATGGACAGCTGGTGCCCTGCAGTGCATAGGTGAACAAAGAAAGATTGTCAGTCACCCCACATATGTGGCATTGACCATACTCAATATCACATGATACATCATTACGAGACACAAGTACTTGATGTGTGTGCCGTTCTATATGGACATATATGGCACCTACATGGCCAACATCTAACATCTCAGTTCAACATGTGTTGACAACAAGTTCCAGGTTGTGCTATGGGAAATCATTAGGCTGTGTCACAGTACCCATGTACTGCTGTCACGTTCCAAACACACACCACAGTGACAAGTGAGGACAGATGTGCCCCAGGCATCACAGCTCTTTGACAGGTAGATTCCCAGGGACCCTGTATTGCCACATGGACACTGGCATGACATGGCGTATCATGTACACGTCAGCAAAACAACCATGACTCCCACAGGTAGTGGCCCCTGTTGCCTCTGCAGGACAGACATGGACGTCTGTGACACACACACGCACAACATCAAAGTCGATGCACAAACAACGTGGAAGTGGAGACTGTCTCCCATTGTGCACATTGAATCAGAGACATCTGAAACACAACATGCACACAGACTGTGGAGGGCCATCACTATTGTGGCAATGGGTCACCCTGTGACGTACATACCTTCCCACATGGGACTCAGGGTGTATGTGACATGACATACACATACACAACCTTGAAATGTGACCATGCCACATGCCCTGAACTGAACAGTTGCACATCACAGTGGTCATGTGCACAACACACAAAGGAATCTGTCCCCATGAACACGTGCACAGCCTGGGAGTGGCTGCCCCCAAGTGCTACCGAAAAACCACATGTTGACCCCCATACACACACAGGTAATGCAGCCTTACATGCCTTAGGATACAGTGTGGACAGGCTGTGGTGTCGTAGGTGTGCCCCTGAGTCCCTGGCAAGTAATTGTGGCTGGCATACATTCACCAGTGACTACCATGGTGACATATGCGAGTGACTTGTACAGGGACGCGTTGTACAGCAATGGACCGATCGGTGCGCACGCATTGGCCATTGCATATGATGTGGACGGATGCGTGTTGTCATCCGAAATACGCGTTGTACAGCAATGGACCGATCGGTGCGCACGCATTGGCCATTGCACTTGATGTGGACGGATGCGTGTTGTCATCCGAAATACGCGTCGTACAGCAATGGACCGATCGGTGCACACGCACTGGCCATTGCATATGATGTGGACGGATGCGTGTTGTCATCCGAAATACGCGTTGTACAGCAATGGACCGATCGGTGCGCACGCATTGGCCATTGCATTTGATGTGGACGGATGCGTGTTGTTTTTCGAAATACGCGTTGTACAGCAATGGACCGATCGGTGCGCACGCATTGGCTATGGCCTGACATGGCAACGGACGCGTTTTCGAAGCTTTAACGAGTCTGATGCAGTGAATTCAGTTGGCCACCCACAACAATGTTGCAAATTCATGGGTGTCATGAAGTTGAACTTTTGAAGGATGCTGTGGGCGTGTATAAGTGGTGCAATTCCATGGATTGGCCAGATTCAGAAGATGCAAACGACTTGGACCTATCACTTTGGACACATGGGACAGTATCTGCCTCTGCAGCACACATATAATGCTGGCTGTTCCCCTGAGAGCTCACTTGCCTGCACTACATGCTCCAGGACGACATCTGCCACCACCACTGCTGCTGTATCTGCATCCTCTGGCTACTGCAATGGCACGTACTGTGGAGAGAGCCCCAGCCTTCACCACTGAGGAGAACCAGGCCCTGCTGGACAGCCTCCTTCCACAGTACAGCAAGCTGTATGGGAAACCAGGGGAGCAGGTGAGTGTGCTGTCCACTGCCTTACTAAATGTGCATGTTGTCTGACTAGCAAGACTTACAGTGTGCACACCACTGGCTAGCATGCTCACTGAGTAGTTGTCACCCCCAAAGTGTGTAGTTACATGCACTGAACAGGTATAGTGCAGTAACAGTGCATTCCAACAAGGTTTTACTTCCCAGGCAATGATACCATTTGGTAACTGCTGGCAAACTGTTCATAGCCATAGTTGCACTGCCTGTGTACATCATATGCCCCTGTGATTGAGACATGTATATCCAACTGTGTGATGCACGGAAATGTTGCATGTGTAGTAATGGCCTTTTCACTTTGTCATCCTCACAGGTTGATGCCCACCAGAAGCAGGACATCTGGCTGACCATCGTCTGGGCAGTACGATCGGTGGGGGTCTACAGGCGCAGGATCCGCAACTGCCAGAAGAGGTGGCAGGACCTTCGGGGCTGGACCCGGAGGATCGCAAGGGTCCAGCTGAAGCTGTCGCCTCCTCGCAGGAGGGGCGGACACCGGACCCTGACCCCCACATGCTCCGGATCCTGGCGGTGGTCTTCCCTGACCTGGATGGGCAGCTGAAGGCCAGACAGCAGCAAGGAGGGGGTAAGTGCTAGCCTCAACTGTGTACTATGACTGACATGCTCTATGCACTCCTTTAGCCTGGTTCCACTTCCACAGTACAACTGTCATGTCGTCCTGGACTCATGTCCCTCACTTGTGTCATGCCCCCTCCTCATCTGATACACAGGTGTGGCCCTTACAGTCTGTGACTTAGGTCACTTGGGTACTGTGTACTTGCAGTTACCTGTGGTTCAAGTTGGGGACAGCATCAGTTACAGGAACTTTGTGGTGGGCTGCATGGGTGGTACAATTGCTCACAATGCCTGTGATCTGACATGTACTCTGGGTATGGCTTTAACATGTGTTCCAATTGCTGCTCTGACTCACCACATGTCTGGGGTATGTGCCACACACCCATGCTGCTGCAGAGACCAAGGTAGGAGCCTCAGTAGTATGTACATCATGTGTGTGACACATGCATAGCCACCTGCCTAGTGTTCAGGGTAATACCATGTTGCACATGGACCAGGACTGTAATGCCTACTCCGGACATCGAAGGCACTCTGTTCTCCCACTCCCGTGTGTCAGCATACATATTGGGCATTGTGAAGAGGGCACTCAGGTGTATGCCTCTGTGTCACCGTGGTGTGGCCTTGCTATTTGGACTCCTGGAGTGTTTCACAATTTGGGGTGGCCAGCCATCTGAGTTATGACTATGGGATCTGCACATAGGTCAATGCATAGGTCTCTGATCCCTTGACTGTGCACAATTTTGTATGAAACATTGGGGTGCAGGCAGCTTTGGTTCATTCTCATCAAACGTTGAAGTGCTCATGTGTATGGATTTGTGTTTGCAGTCACTCAAATGTCTCATTTGATTGACGTGGGATCATCTCAGTCCTCATGATGTGGCTGGCCAGGGGTGCACATGTGCACCTGTCAGCTACAGGGCTTACTTTTCAGAAACTTCCATGATTGTGACACAGTGCAGACTGGTGTTGTGTGTATGCACTGCCCCTGTGACAGGAGACAGTTATGACTGACTTGCCAGACAGGCCTGTGCCATGACATTCCAATTGCAAAGGGTGATCCAGCAGTGGTGTGACATGTCCTGCATGCACACCATTGTTGCATTGTCTATCAGGACATGAGGACATCATTGTGTCTGGTGATGGAACCAAAACCCGCATATCAACAGAGACTTTGCCCATCACTTCTCCTGACACATGTACTGAGTCAGTGGCAGGAGATGGCATGTGTTTGGAGTGACACATTTCCATATGTTCTCTTGGATGTCCAACAACTGTGTATGTGGTGCATGTGTGCACATATGATTAGTCGCATACAACAGGCAGCAGACAGATGGGTGCATGGACAGGTAGGATATGTGTGGCATGACTGACTGTCAGGCAGACAATGGGCTTCTTCAAATCAGTGTCAGCACTTATTGCAATGTCTAGCAAATGATGGCAGGGCTTGCTCTGTGATGTGCTGTACTTACTGTGGTGTGTGTGGTCAGTACAGGTGACTAATGTTGCTCTGTTTATCCTGATTGTTTGCAGATACATCCACGGCCACAGGAGGAGACAGCTCCACGGACCAAGAGGAGCGGCAGAGCCAGACTGGGTCCACTGCAGGGGAGACCGAGGGACCCAGTGGCACGGAGGGTGAGGGGAGCCACACTGAGGAGACCTCAGCTACGACCACCTCGGCTGGGGAAAACAGCACTTCCAGTGAGGACTCCCTTGTGGAGGCGGGTGTCAGCAGACCAGAGGCGACGTCAAGCAAGTCTGTCCCCGCCACCACCACCATCTCCACCCTCCCATCTGCTCCCATCCCACATGTCCGTGGAGGCTCCCGTGTAGGGGAGCGTGTCTCCTTCATGCCAGGCACCGCACCCCCTGCCTCTGTCCCCCTGCTGCCCTGAGTGTGGAGTCTGTGGACTTGCTGAAACAGATCCATGTAGGGCAGACATCAATGCTGAGTGTCCTCCATGCACACACGGGTCTTTTGACACAACTGGTGTCATTCATGGAGGGCATGTCATCTGGCATGTCTGCCCTACATCGGACCAATCAGTCCATGGCCTCCTCACTGACGGCAGCAGTGTCCCTCCTGCAACAGTCCCTCACCCCTCCTACCTCTGCCCCATCCACAATCCCCAGCACCCTACCTGTCCCAAGCACACACACACACCGGCACGCACCAGCACAGACACAAGCAGCACACAGACACACACGCCAAAATCCAGACGCACACGCACGCACAGTCAGGGGACTGATATCTCACCCACAGGGGATGGGGCCCAGACACACACACACGCATCCACGAGCACTCCGCAGTCCTCAGATGCCTCTCCCTCCAAAACCCCTTCCCTTGCCTCACCTGCAACCCCCCTCCCAGAAGCTCTTCCTCTGTGAGCTTGGCCTCTTCCCCACAGATACACCTGACACGAAGTCCAGGCGGAAGAGGCGACCACCACACACAGAGGGGAGTGCCCCTCACACCCGGACACCCTCCCCCAGGCACAGGCAGGCTGAGGACCCCATTCGAAAGTCCCCCGGACCAGGAAGGGCAAGACCCCACCACCACCACCACGCAGCTCCACCACACAGTCTCTCTCCTCCATCCCCCAGCCCACCACTCCACAGGTTCCACCGCCACACCCTGCCCCAGGTTCCCCCACACACCGATACCGCATCCCCAAACTGCTTAGGCCCTCCCCCCTACCACTTGCTCTTCCACCCCCAAACCAGACGCTCTGCCTGTTTGTGCCACTGGTGTGGAGACCGGGTCCCCCCTCTGTCCTGCCCACCTCATCTGCCCCCCTTCCACTCCCTTGGAGTCATGCACTGCAGTGGAGTCCACAACCACCCCGTCTGACTCGGGCACTGCAGTGGGGACCCAGTCCACTCCATCTGACCGGCCCACTGCAGTGGTTGCAGCACCCACACCATCTGACTTGTGCCCTACAGTGGTGCCGGCCCCCACTGAGTCAGACACCTCCACTGCAGTTGCCGGTGACACTCCTGCACCCACCACCCCTTCACTGCCTCCTTCTGGCATCCCCTGATCCTGTCCCTGCGGTGCCTGGCTTGCCCCTTGTATGCCCCTCCGAGGGGGATGTCCCCTGTCCGTACCAGTGCAGGCAAGCAATGGGTGACAAGTTGTCACATATCACCCTGTTGGGACTGTGTATTTGGACTGGCCATTGGCCTTAGTTTCTTTTGGACTTGAATTTTTAGTTTAACATTTGCTGAATAAAGCCTCTTTTTGTTTACTTGTTGTTTTTCTTTGGATGTACATGATGTAGATGAGTATCATCATGCATTTGCAGTTGTAATAGTGTTCAGATCATGAAAATGAAGTGTTGCTGTGATGGACTCCATGTGGTCCATGGGATATGTGTCCTAATGTAGTCTGGATCTATAGCATCCTTTGCTGCAGTCTGAGGGTGTAATGTTCTGCATTTGACACAGGGATGTACGTTTTGCATTTGTAAATTAACATCTTTGGCTTACACTGATGCACATCTGGTGGGCTTACCACTGTTCAATGTTTCTATTTCCCTGACTGTGTGCCCATCTCCACTGGACATGCAGTTTAGCACATCAATGTTGAAGGACTCATCTGTGTATACAGTGCAACTTGCTTGACACGTGTTTTGGGTGTATGCAGATGACTGACGTGACACTGCCGTACCCAGGCTGATGTGAGCAGAGCCTTCAGTGTGTTGTAGTCGTTGACTCACTGACCGAGTGTTCTGCTGACATGTTTGAGTGGTGCACAGACAAGGTTTGGCACAGCGGACCTTCCACAGGAGTGGAGTGGCCTCATGGCAGTGTGTAATCCCGTGACATTGGCTGGGCCCGTGTTGTGTGTTGTGTGAGCATGTCTGTGTGTTTTCCCTTCCCTTTTCCTACACAGGCTGTATCCCTAGGGATGTTCCTGTTTGTGATGCTTGCTGAGTTGTCCTGTGTTCATCCAGCATCTTGGACCTGGTTTCTCCGGGATGTGGGTGCATGGCAAACTAATGTTCATCAGGTTGTCATCCCTAGTTGTCTTTGTTGTCAGGTCTGGGGATGTGGGCAAACGCAGATGGGACACAGTCAGGATTCCCCTTGGCACTTGTTGGTTACACAAGTCATGTAATTTACAGTTTGTGGTAGCTTTCAGTGATTGTGACACGTTGTGTGTGTGACTGCTGCCACTCCTCAGGGTCAGAGCTGCAATGTTGGAAGTTGTCTATGTGTGTTCTTTGTGGGTGACCTTGGCTTCTTCATTGGTGTGTGACTGTGGCCGGGATCCCATTGATTGGGGTGGATTTCACGTCATGCCCATGTACGGCGTACTGTGCAGTGTGTCAGACATTCACGAGTCTTGTTCACTGGCCATGTGTGATGGGTTTCTGCACCTTAGTTCCCACCACCACCCCTGGGATTGTCATGGGTGCATGTGCAATGTCACCAGTCCATGTGAGCTTCACTGCTGCACATTGGTGGAGATCAAGGTGTGTGGTGTTGAGTGTGTGCAAATGAGAGTTGTTGCACGGCTAGACCCCTACCTCCATATTGGCCTTGGCTGACAGGCCGTGCTGGTTGATTTGTGCTTGTGTAGGTGTGATGGTAGTTTGTTGCTCAGGACACATGACTGTGGTTCACAGTGTGAACGACATCTAGCTTTGTCATCACAGTGGGATTATCATGCAGGCCAGTGTCACCACAATGTGGGGTCCCTGGAGGTAGTGCTGTGGTGGGTCTGTCTCTTGCTGTGTTAGTTGCTGTTCCTACAAGCTTGTGTGACATGTGTAATTTGGGCTCCCTCTCATCTAACAATGCCTGATTGCCCACATAGGGGAATCAGATCCATGAGTTACTTTTGTGTGGCACTGTATACACATCTGTGTAATTGGGATTCAGGCCTCCTCATGTGTTGTGTGGTTGCCTGGGGACACTGGCACACCCCCATCACCTGTTGTGTTTGATATGCAGTGTGAGGCTGCCTGTTTGTGTTTGTGCATCTGCACCACTGCATTGACATATCTTTAGTGTGCCATTGGCTGTATGTTGTTTGGTGGGTTTCCCCTGCTGTCCCTGGGACTCCTAGGTCATCAGTCAGCACAATGATCATGGTTTGTATGTCCCATTGCTGCCATGGTATGGTATTTGTTCACCTCACATCTACAGTCTCCACAGGATATCTACATTTGTGTGTCCATTGGTGCAGATATGTGGGTCTGCATTATGATGGTCACTTCTGTCATTGTGTAATTGATGAATGTTGACAATGTCAGCCCCCATGGGTGATGTTTGTCTGCACATGGCCGAAGGTATGTCTTATTTGCACTGCACTGTTTGCCTCACCCAATCTATGTTGCTATGGGACACAAGCACTACTTTGCCACTGATGTGTTTGTTGTTCTGTGACCAGGAATCATCCATGCTGTTTGGCATTTGCAGCTTTTTCCATGACAACACTTACCTTTTGGTCACTGTGATGATGGGGGTTTGGACCCCATTGCCACAATGTTCAGAATGTGCTTCAGCTATGGACCCCACACTTACCTTTTGGTCACTGTGATGATGGGGGTTTAGACCCCATTGCCACAATGTTCAGAATGTGCTTCAGCTATGGACCCCACACTTACCTTTTGGTCACTGTGATGATGGGGGTTTAGACCCCATTGCCACAATGTTCAGAATGTGCTTCAGCTATGGACCCCACACTTACCTTTTGGTCACTGTGATGATGGGGGTTTAGACCCCATTGCCACAATGTTCAAAATGTGCTTCAGCTATGGACCCCACACTTACCTTTTGGTCACTGTGATGATGGGGGTTTAGACCCCATTGCCACAATGTTCAAAATGTGCTTCAGCTATGGACCCCACACTTACCTTTTGGTCACTGTGATGATGGGGGTTTAGACCCCATTGCCACAATGTTCAAAATGTGCTTCAGCTATGGACCCCACACTTACATTTTGGTCACTGTGATGATGGGGGGTTAGACCCCATTGCCACAGTGGTCATGGTCTGCTTGCATTGTGGAGGCCACACACATTTATGTATGACACATGTGATAGGGGGGTCACATTGTATGTTCAATGTCATGTTCAGTGTTGTAGGCATTTGACACAGACTACACACGCTTGTCATGGTGTTGGGGGATGTCTTTTCTGACATTCCTTATGTTGGAGTATGCTGGTTGTGTCATGCATTACCCGTCCTATGAGTAGGGGTGGTGGTAGTGGTAAGCATCCAGCCCCCATGAGTGGGGATGGTGGTAGTGACAGGCATCCAGCCCCCCATGAGTAGGGGTGGTGGTAGTGGTAGGCATCCAGGCACCCCTGAGTAGGGGTGGTGGTAATGGTAGGCATCCAGCCCCCCTGAGTAGGGGTGGTGGTAGTGGTAGGCATCAATTCCCCTATGGGTGGGCATGGTAGTAGTGGTAGGCATCCAGGCCCCCATGAGTAGGGGTGGTGTTGGTGGTAGGCATCCAGGCCCACATGAGTAGGGGTGGTGTTGGTGGTAGGCATCCATCCCCCTATGAGTTGGGATGGTAGTAGTGACAGGCATCCAGGCCCCCCTGAGTAGGGGTGGTGGTAGTGGTAGGCATCCAGCCCCCCCTGAGGAGGGGTGGTGGTAGTGGTAGGCATCCAGCCCCCCCTGAGTAGGGGTGGTGGTAGTGGTAGGCATCAATTCCCCTATGGGTGGGGATGGTAGTAGTGGTAGGCATCCAGGCACCCATGAGTAGGGGTGGTGTTGGTGGTAGGCATCCATCCCCCTATGAGTGGGGATGGTAGTAGTGACAGGCATCCAGGCCCCCCTGAGTAGGGGTGGTGGTAGTGGTAGGCATCAATTCCCCTATGGGTGGGGATGGTAGTAGTGGTAGGCATCCAGGCCCCCATGAGTAGGGGTGGTGTTGGTGGTAGGCATCCATCCCCCTATGAGTGGGGATGGTAGTAGTGACAGGCATCCAGGCCCCCCTGACTAGGGGTGGTGGTAGTGGTAGGCATCCAGCCCCCCATGAGTAGGGGTGGTGGTAGTGGGAGGCATCAATTCCCCTATGGGTGGGGATGGTAGTAGTGGTAGGCATCCAGGCCCCCATGAGTAGGGCTTGGGTTGGTGGTGGGCATCCAGGCCCACATGAGTAGGGGTGGTGTTAGTGGTAGGCATCCAGGCCCCCATGAGTAGGGGTGGTGGTAGTGGTAAGCATCCAGCCCCCCATGAGTGGGGATGGTGGTAGTGGTAGCCATCAGGCCCCTATGGGTGTGTATGGCATTGGTGATAGCCATCCCGCCCCTATGGTTCTGCTGTTGCTGGTGTACGTCATTTCTGCATCCCTATGTGTGTGTGTGTCATATGTCGGGTACGTGTCGTTTGTTTGTGTTGTGGGTGTTTGACTTACCGTCTGCGCCGTACGCGTCCGTACCGGTTCCGGTAATAGATGTAGAGTATTGGTAGGACCTGCGCGATGGGATTCATGGTTGGGTCGTCTCGTTCGTGTTTCTCGTGGCTTCGACTCGTACTCGTCGCTGGCTTGTTCGTCTTGTAGCCGTGGATCGTCTTGTGGCGCGAATCGGAGCTTATGTGCAGCTCTCCCGGATGCTCTGACGTGCCAGACGTAGCGACGGGTTCGGCGCGTACGGAAGGCGCATCGTACTAGTCCGGCCGGAAGGTGCTGTATATTTGCTTCCGTGCGACTCGATTCGGCGTTTACGGAGCCGGCTCGGGCGGGGAACAGGAGCTGGAATGGGTACGTACGGCTGGGTCGGGATCTGGGCAGTTATGCGCATCGTACTTGCTCGTTCGGACGAATGTTCGAATCGGTCGGGAAACACTCGTTCGGCTTGGTTTTTTTCCGGACGAATAGTGTTAGGTGCGCTTCCGGCCGAGATCGGAATCAACCCCATATTGTTTTTCTCTGCTCTCAGCAATCTACAGGCTCCAGTCAATGCTGCTGAGCGTCTCCATCCCGTTCTTGGTCAAAGACTGTGTGGGATGCTTAACTGTGTAGATGGTGATGAATAGGCGCCTCAGGTCACAGGAGCCCACTTCAGTGCGGCCATATTGCAAGCTGGCTCTCTGGCGCCATCCACTTAGCAGCTATCTTATCCATGCCTCTCTCCATGCGTGCAATAGTGCTTTTTAGTTTGGGTGCGCAGGCTTTAAGATCCAACATTCTTTGCTCTGCTTCATCGATACGATCACTGTGTTCATTTGATCCACGTGTGCTCTGAGATGATCAATTTTCGCATTATTAGCTCACAGGCTGGACTTCATGTCTAGCAGAATTTCATTAATGTCCATGAGTGTGGGTCCGACTTGTTCCTCCATTTCATGTTCACTAGATGTGGAAGAAGGATCTTGAGTGAGAGTCCCTATATGTCTCTTTTTGTTCAAAGGAAAGTTTACCTTGTTATGCATCGGTATTCCCCATGGTATTGGTGTAAATCACTTCTGTAAAACAAGTCTAGTAGCGCTGTGAACCAGTAAGGATAAACCCTTACATTGTTCTCCAGTTCCAATTCACAGTACAGTGGTGAAAAAAGGAGGTTGTTGCATCTATTCATTGCAAGACAAGGGTTCCCTTTTCGTAGCTATTATAACAAACAGGATGTCCTCAAAATGCATTGATGTTGCTGCATTAGCAAGCACCTAGATAGAGGACCTCAATTTGTTATTGGCCGCTAAGGTCCGTTCATATCTCCATGCAATCCCAGTAAAGTCAATTCTGGCTCCACCCTGCAGGGGTTTAGCAGCAGTCCTATTATTGTCGTTCGACACCCCAGCAGGCCTTAACGTCTGTTGCAAGTTGCACAGGTAGCCCTCATCCAATAATGCATTTGGACTGACCATGGTAGTCTGATGCGGCCTACACTCCTCTCATCTGCCTGGGGGAGCCCTGCCCCACTCCATCCCATGGGCCACAAGGGATGGACTCCCCAAGACAAAGCCTTTAACTTCAAAAGAAAAATGGACATAGGGACTGCCAGACATAGGAATTCAAGATAGCACTGTGGTACCCTTCCCTGATCACCCATCTCCGCAAGTCTGGACAATAATCTTTCATGGGAAATTGTGTTGAACACATCAGACAGATCTAACAGCACTAAAGCCACAGAATGGCCAACGTCTGTTAGTGTTCGACAATCAAAATGGACCCAAAGCAGTTACATTCAGGATCGAATGGTGTTCTACAAATTGTAACATTTGTCTGTTGATGAGTTTTTCCAAGCTCTTTATCGCAAAAGGGAGGTAGGGTGAATATTGTTCATAATGGCCAGGTCTGCATTAGGCTTCTTCAGTAGTTGAAAACCCATCACCTTATTCCAAGCCTCAGGTACCTGAGCAGACAAGTTAGATTTAGTATATATTTGTAGAAGTGGCCCAGCTAGACATCGAGAAGCCAACTACCAAAACCACCATAGAGATAGGGTCTAATGGACGGCCAGAGGATACAGAGTTAGAGATGTCAGTAAAATCTTCTAAAGATAACTACAACTCTTGATCACAGAGGTGAGGTATTTCTAAATCTGATTCACAAACTTTCAAACTTGACCTGCTGGACAAGGGGCATGACCTCAAACAACTATTATCATTTTTGTCAGCAGCAAAATTGATAATTCATCACATAACTCTTGAGTTATTCCAAACTCGGAAATGCAGAGAATGAACAGTAATGAAAAATTATTTTGTAGTATTCAATTAATTAGCTTTAGTTGTTTGGATCTGTTTTCTTTATACTTCTTCAGTGCTAATTTTAACTCCCGCTTAATTTTGGGAAATAATATCCATTCAATTCTTTTCCATTTTTTACAGGTACACGTAGCCTCTCTCAAAGAGACATGATGCAATTGTCTAGAGGGTTGATTTTGATGCAAGAAAAAGGAGGACATAGTAAGAACCACATTCAATGTAGCTGTAATCTCCTTTACGAGATTATCATAATCCTTTCGAACTGAACTATTCTCAAGTAATAGTCTCTTAACAAACTTCGCATCTGAATATCTGGCTTACGAACGAGACCTTGAAGCTGATTTTTTTAATTATTACATCCGAATTCTCTAATGAACCTGAAAATAACTTAAAATGAATTAGGAAATGGTCAGCCTGGCCAGTGGGACAATGTTCCCGGTGCAGAGACAGAATATTGAGTACAAAATATCGGGTTGCACAAATATCGAGTCATTAATATCGTGGGTCAGGAATATCGACAGCAAGAATATCGTGGTCAAGAATATCGACTTAAGGTAAGAAATATCGTTTTTAAAAATATCGAAGTGTTTAATATCGTTTGCAAAAATATAGTTGTTAAAAATATCGGTTTTTATTATTATGTATTTTAGTATATATTTTTTATGTATGTGATGTATGTTTTTTTGTATAATATTTGTTTGTATTTTTAATACATGTATTAAATTTTTAGTAGTTATAAAAAAATATTATTTGAATTTTGTGCTTTTAGTACCATAGCGGGTTGTGGGTTTATAGGGGAATAGGGTGGAAAGTAATTTAATTATATTAAATTAATCTTTTATTTTTTTATTTGAATTTTGTGTTTTTTGTTCTGTAGCGGGTTGTGGGTTTATAGGGGAATAGGGTGGGAAGTAATTTAATTATATTAAAGTCATTCATTTTTTTAAATTTTATTTTTGCATTGTTTAGTTCCGTAGCGGGTTGTGGGTTTATCGGGGAATAGGATGGGTAGTAACTTAATTATATTTAATTTATTGATTTTTTTAATTATTAATATTTGTTTAATTGAGATGTTATAGTGTTAAATGTGTAAATTAATTTATTATTAATTAATTAATAATTGGTTGTTAATTAATTTTAATTAATTAATTGGTAATTAATTATGGTAATTGTGTAATTAATTTTAGGTGTGTGTTGTGTTGTTTATAGGTGTAAATGGTGGGAAGAAATCTATTTTTAATTTATGAATTAATAATTGGTTGTTAATTTATTTTAATTAATTAATTTGTAATAATTTTGGTAATTGTGTAATTAATTATCTTTGTGTGTGGTAGTTTTTATAGGTGTAAAGGGTGGGAAGGGTGGGAAGTAAATTATTTTTAATTGATGAATTAATAATTTGTTGTTAATTAATTTTAATTAATGAATTATGGTAATTGTGTAATTAATTTTATGTGTGTGTTGTGGTGTTATCGGAGTAAAGGGTGGGAAGTAACTTCTGTTTAATTACTTAATATATAGGGGCCGATTCCGATCTCGGTCGGAGGCGCACCCAATACCATTCGGTCGGGAAAAAGCCATGCGAAAGCCTGTTTCCCGACCGATCCGTACAGCACACCGAACGAGCAAGTACGATGCGCACAACAGCAAAAAATCCGGCCGAGCCGTACTCACCCAAACCAGGTCCTGTTCTCCGACCGAGGCGAATCCGGAAACGCCGAATCGAGTCGCACGGAAGGAAAAATGCAGCCCCGTCCGGCCGGACAAGTACGATGCGCTTCCCGTACGCGCCGAACCCGTCGCTACGCAGGGCACGTTAAAGCATCCGGGAGAGGCGCACATAAGCTCCGATTCGCGCCACAACACGATCCACGGCTACGAGACGAACACGGCACCGACGAGGACGACGCGAAGCGACGAGGACGAGGCGAAGCGACGAGGACGACGCGAAGCAACGAGAAGGACGAACGACACGAACCAACCATGAATCCCTTCGTCCCGATCATACCAATATTCTACATCTACTACCGGAACAGGCACGGACGCGTACGGCGCAGAAGGTAAGCCAGACACCAACCACAAAACACATACAACACGTACACGACACATCACACACATACACGGGGATGCTGAATATACTTACACCAGCAACAGCAGCACCATAGGGGCGGGATGCCCATCACCAATGCCACATATGCACACAGGGGCCTGAATGCGCACCACCACCCCTACCCAGGGGGCTGGATGCCTACCACTACTACCACCCTTAGCCAGGGGGGCTGGATGCCTACCACTACTACCACCCTTAGCCAGGGGGGCTGGATGCCTACCACTACTACCACCCTCACCCAGGGGGGCTGGATGCCTACCACTACTACCACCCTTAGCCAGGGGGGCAGGATGCCTACCACTACTACCACCCACACCCAGGGGGGCTGGATGCCTACCACTACTACCACCCTCACCCAGGGGGGCTGGATGCCTACCACTACTACCACCCTCACCCAGGGGGCTGGATGCCTACCACTACTACCACCCTTAGCCAGGGGGGCAGGATGCCTACCACTACTACCACCCACACCCAGGGGGGCTGGATGCCTACCACTACTACCACCCTCACCCAGGGGGGCTGGATGCCTACCACTACTACCACCCTTAGCCAGGGGGGCTGGATGCCTACCACTACTACCACCCTTAGCCAGGGGGGCAGGATGCCTACCACTACTACCACCCACACCCAGGGGGGCTGGATGCCTACCACTACTACCACCCTCACCCAGGGGGGCTGGATGCCTACCACTACTACCACCCTTAGCCAGGGGGCAGGATGCCAACCACTACTACCACCCTTAGCCAGGGGGGCAGGATGCCTACCACTACTACCACCCACACCCAGGGGGGCTGGATGCCTACCACTACTACCACCCACACCCAGGGGGGCTGGATGCCTACCACTACTACCACCCCCACTCATAGGATGGACAATGCATGACACAACAAGCACACCACAACCTAGGGAATGCAAGATAAAGACATCCCCCCACCACCATGACAAGCGTGTGTAGGCTGTGTCAAATGCCTACAACACCGAACATGACTTTGAACATACAATGTGACCCCCTAGCACATGTGCCACACATATATGTGTGTGGCACCCACAATGCAAGCAGCCCATGACCATTGTGGCAATGGGGCCTAAACCCCCATCATCACAGTGACCAAAAGGTAAGTGTGGGGTCCATAGCCGAAGCACATTTTGACCATTGTGGCAATGGGGTCTAAACCCCCATCATCACAGTGACCAAAAGGCAAGTGTGGGGTCCATAGCTGAAGCACATTTTGACCATTGTGGCAATGGGGTCTAAACCCCCATCATCACAGTGACCAAAAGGCAAGTGTGGGGTCCATAGCTGAAGCACATTTTGACCATTGTGGCAATGGGGTCTAAACCCCCATCATCACAGTGACCAAAAGGCAAGTGTGGGGTCCATAGCTGAAGCACATTTTGACCATTGTGGCAATGGGGTCTAAACCCCCATCATCACAGTGACCAAAAGGCAAGTGTGGGGTCCATAGCTGAAGCACATTTTGACCATTGTGGCAATGGGGTCTAAACCCCCATCATCACAGTGACCAAAAGGCAAGTGTGGGGTCCATAGCTGAAGCACATTTTGACCATTGTGGCAATGGGGTCTAAACCCCATCATCACAGTGACCAAAAGGCAAGTGTGGGGTCCATAGCCGAAGCACATTCTGACCATTGTGGCAATGGGGTCTAAACCCCCATCATCACAGTGACCAAAAGGCAAGTGTGGGGTCCATAGCTGAAGCACATTTTGACCATTGTGGCAATGGGGTCTAAACCCCCATCATCACAGTGACCAAAAGGCAAGTGTGGGGTCCATAGCTGAAGCACATTTTGACCATTGTGGCAATGGGGTCTACACCCCCATCATCACAGTGACCAAAAGGTAAGTGTTGACAAAGAAAGAGCTGCAACTGCCAAACTGCATGGATCATTCCTGGTCACAGAACCAAAAACTCATCTGTGGCAAAGTAGTGTATGTGTCCCATTGCAACATAAATTGGGGGAGCCAAATACTGCAGTGCAAATGAGACATTCCTTTGGCCATGTGCAGACAAACAACACCCATGGGGGCTGAGACCGTCAACAGTCATCAATGACACAATGACAGAAGTGACCATCAGAATGCAGAACCACATATTTGCACCAATGGGCACACAAATGCAGATATCCTGTGGAGACAGCAGATGTGAGGTGAACAGATACCATACCATGGCAGCAATGGGACACACAAACCATGATCACTGTGCTGACCGATGACCTAGGAGTCCCAGGGACAGCAGGGGAAACACACCAAACAACATACAGCCAATGGCACACCCAAGATATGCCAATGCAGTGGTGCAGATGCACAAACACAAACAGGCAGACCAACACTGTCATCATACACAGCAGGTGAGGGGTGGGGGTGCCAGTGTCCCCAGGCAACCACACAACACATGAGGAGAGCTGAATACCAATCATACAGATGTGCATACACTGCCACACTAAGGTAACTCATGGATCCAAATCCCCTATGTGGGCAAGCAGGCATTGTCAGATGAGAGAGAGCACAAAACACACATGTCACACAGGCACGTAGGAACAACAACTGACACAGCAAGACACAGACACACCACAGCACCACCCCCAGGGCCCCCACAATGTGGTGACCCTGGGCTGAATAAAAATCCCACTGTGATGACAAAGCTAAATGTCGTTCACACTGTGAACCACAGTCAGGTGTCCTGAGCAACAAACTACCATCACACCTACACAAGCACAAATCAATCAGCATGGCCAGTAAGCCAAGGCCAACATGGAGGCAGGGGACTAGCTGGGCAACAACTCCCATCTGCACACACTCAAGACCACACCCCTCGACCTCTAACAATGTGCAGCAGTGAAGTACACATGCACTGGTGACATTGCACATGCACCCATGACTATTCCAGGGTGGTGGGTGGGAACCAAGGTGCAGAAACACATCACACATGGCCACTCAACAAGACTCCTGAATGTCTGACACACTGCACACTACGCTGTACATGGACATGACGGCGATACCACACCAACCAATGGGATCCCAGCCACAGTCACACACCAATGAAGAAGCCAAGGTCACCCACAAAGAACACACATAGACAACAACCAACATTGCAGCCCGGACCCTGAGGAGTGCCAGCAGTCACACACACAACGTGTCACAATCACTGAAAGATAACACGAACTGAAAATCACATGACAGGGGCAAACAACAAGTGCCAAGGGGAAACCTGACTGTGACCCATCTGCGTCTGCACACAAACTCAGCCCTGACAGCAAACACACCTATGGGTGACACCCTGATGACCAGTAATGTGCCATGCACCCACATCACAGAGAACACAGGGAGAAGACTTTGGGGGAACATAGCTCAAGTCAGCAAGCATCACAAACAGGTACAACACTAGGGATCACAGCATGCGCAGATAAATGGAAGTGAACACACAGACATGCACATACAACACACACCTTGGGCGCAGGCAATGTCACACGTGTACACACTGCCATGAGGGGACTCCACTCCTGTGTGAGGAAAGCTGTGCCATATGTTGCCTCAGTAGGGCCCCATCATGTCAGCTGAGCACTTGGTCACACAATCAACAATTAGCACCAAATGAGGGCTCCCATCACATCAGCCTGGTCATGGATGTGCCAACGGAATCATCAGCACAGATCCAACACACTTGTATAGCAATGTTGCACTGACTACACGGATGAGTCCTTCCCCATTGATGCCCAAACCTGCATGTCCAGTGGAGATGGCAACACGGTCAGGGAAGTAGACAAATGCAACGATGGCAGGCACAACAGATGTGCAGGGGTGGAAGCCACAGATATGAAATTGCTAATGTAAGTAGGAAACCCATTGCCAAATACTGAACACATGACACCCTCAGATGCTGCTATTGATGACATGGATACACCACATGATAGGACACATTCCCCCTGGACCACATGGGTTCCTGCACAGTAACACTTCATAATCATGAGACCAGATATCACCATCACTGCAGCAAGGGCATGGTTAGCAGCACCAACAACATGTACATCTGAAGCATGAGCACTAGAGAAAAGAAAGTTGCTTTATTCAGCATATGTGTTGATTGAAAACGACGTCCAGAAAAAATAGAGCAAAGGCCAATGGCCAGTCCATTGTCAAAGTTCAAACAGGGTGACACTGGCAGATGTCACCCTACGCATGCCTGCACAAAACCAGGGACAATCCACTAGGAGGGGCAACCGGGGGGCAGGCCAGGCACCGCAAGGACAGGATCAGGGCTCACCAGGGGGAGTCAGGGAAGGGGTGGTGGGTGCTGGAGTGCCACTGACAACTGCAGTGGAGGTGTCTGACATGGTGTGTGCCGGCACAACTGGGGGCATGACTCAGATGTCGTGGGTGCCGGCACAACTGCAGTGGACCCTGCAGATGGAGTGGACAGGTCCGCCACTGCAGTGCCCAAGTCAGACAGGGCGGTAGTGGACTCCACTGCAGTGCCTACCTCCAGGGGAGGAGAATGGGGAACAGGCAAGGTGGGTTGGACAGAGGGGGAGGACACCCTCACCACATCAGTGGCACAGACAAGCGCAGCGGGGGTGTGGTGCTGGGAGAGCAAGTGGCAGGGGGAGAAGGCCTGATCCTCTTGGGGATGGTATATCTGTGGGTGGGGGAACCTGGGGCAGGGTGTGGTGGGGGCACCTGTGCAGTGGGGGCCTGAGGGATGGAGGACGGAGACCTTCTGCCTGAGCTGCAGGGCGGTGGCGGGGTCTTGCTCTTAGGACTCCGGGGGGACTTGCGGGTGGGGGCCTCAGTCCGTCTGCGCCTGGGGGAGGGTGTCCGGGGGCGAGGGGCACTCTGCTCCGTGTGGGTGGGCTTCCTCTTCCCCCGGGATGCTGGAGCAGCTTCATCGGTGGGGAAGAGGCCGAGGTCACAGAGGAAGAGCTGCTGTGACTTTGGGGTTGCAGGTGAGGCAAGGGAGGGTGCTTTGGAGGGAGAGGGAACTGAGGACTGCGCAGTGCATGTGGATGCGTGTGTGTGTTCCAGGGCCCCATCCCCTGTGAGTCTGGCTTCAGTCCCCTGAATGTGCGTGCGTGTGCGTTTTGTCATTGGCGTGTGTGTCAGTGTGCTGGATGTGTGTGTGCTGGTGTGTGCCTGTGCCGGTGTGTGTGTGCTTGGGACGGGTAAGGTGCTGGGGAGTGTGGATGGAGCAGAGGCAGGAGGGGTGAGGGACCGTTTGAGGAGGGACACTGCTGCCGTCAGGGAGGAGTCCATGGACCTATTGCCCCTCTGTAGGTCAGACATGCCCGATGAGATGCCCTCCATGAACGACACCAGCTGAGTCAACAGCGCGGTGTGCGCATGGAGGACACTCAGCATGGCTGTCTGCCCTACATGGAGCTGGCGAAGGAGGTACACAGACTCCTCACTCAGGGCAGCAGGGGACACAGGGGCAGGGGGTGCGGTGCCTGGCCCAAAGGAGACACGCTCCCGGACATGGGAGCCTCCACGGACCTGGGGAATGGGAGCCGATGGGAGGGCGGTGGTGGTGCTGGTGGTGGCGGGGACAGCAACACTAGCTGGGGTGTGGTGGCTGCTGACACCCGCCTCCACAAGGGAGTCATCCTCCGAGTTGCTCTGGTCCTCAGCTGAGGTGGATGCTGCTGAGGACTCCTCGGTGTGGCTCCCCTCGCCCTCCGTGCCACTGGGTCCCTCCGACCACTCCTCGGCTGCTGACCCAGTCTGGCTCTCTGGCTCCTCCTGGTCCGTGGAGCTGTCCCCTTCCGTGGCCGTGGATGTATCTGCAAACAATGGGGATACAGACAGACATCAGTCACCTGCACATAACGCACACACCACTGTGAGCACAGCACATCACAGAGCAAGCCCTGGCATCATTAGTTGTACATTGCTAAAAGTGCCCTAATTGAACAGGAGAAGTCAATTGTCAGTCTGATGCCAAGCATGGCACTCACATCCCACATGGCCTTGCACCCATCTGTTTGGTGTCTGTTGGATTGCAACACCCCAGTGTTGACACATGCACCAAGTACACAGTAGTTGGACAGTGCAGAGGACACGGTGTGGCATGTGGACATGCACACATCACAGCTCTTGCCACTGAGTCAGTACAGGTTTCCGGATGAAAGGGATGCCCAGAGTCAAATAGGAAATGCATGTGATGCATACCAGCGACAGACACCATGATGCACCCATGTCCTGATAGCCAGCGCCACTATGGTGTGCATGTAGCACATGTCACTCCCCTGCAGGCTCACCAATCAGTAGACACATGCCATGGCGGAGGCATGACTGCAAAGTCATACATCACTGTCTCAGTGATGTATGACTTTGCAGCCAGACAACAACACTCTGCACTGTGTCACAATAGTAGGTCATGGGGAATGCAAGTCCTGGAGCTGCACAAGTGCACATGTACATCCCCCCACAACACATCCTCTTAACCCTCATCTGTCCAGGTCATACCTATTGGACATATGGTAGACCTGTGACACTACCCTCTGAACCTGAGCCCCTCACACTCTGCTGTGCATGGGGAACAGCTGCCTGAACTTCACATTCACATGCCCCAGTCTGCATGGGCAGCTGATCAGACACCTATGTGTCACACAAGTATCGTCTCCTATGGTCACATCTCCAGTGGCATGCTGAGCCCCTACCAAGAAACTCCACAGCAGTCCTGGCGACTAATCCACAGCACACTGACACAGAGGCAGACACCTGAGGGGTCAAATCACTGCGCACAATGTGTCAGCTGATACACGGGAGTGGGAGTACAGAGTGTATTGTATGGCCTGGAGTAGGCATGACTGTCCAGCCCCACATGAATGAGGGATGAGCCCTGGACTGTAGGCAGCTGGCTAAGTATGTGTGACACACGTCATATACATACTCCTGGGGCCCAAACATTGTTCCCACCCGCAGCATGGGTGTGTGCCAGATACCCCAGCCACATGTGGTGGATCAGCTCAGCAATTGGACCACAGATCAAAGTAACACGCTGAATACATGTCAGAATACAGGCATTGTGTAAGCAATGGACCCACCCATGATGCCCACCACAGAGTCAGGGAAACAGATGCTGTCTCCCACCTTGAGTCAAGCAAACTGCAAGGACACAGTCCTAAGTGACAGAATTCCCTGCATGTAAGGGCCACACCTGGGTATCAGATGAGGAGTGGGCAGTGCACAATAGAGGGACATGGCTCCTGGACAACATGACTGCTATACTGTGGCAGTTTAACCAGGCCCGAGGAGGGCACATAGCATGTTAGACAGAGTTCACAGTGCAGTCTTTGACTCACCCCCTCCTTGCTGCTCTCTGGCCTTCAGCTGCCCATCCAGGTCTGGAAAGACCACCGCCAGGATCCTGAGCATGTGGGGGTCAGGGTCCGTGTTCCGCCCCTCCTGCGAGGAGGCGACAGCTTCAGCTGGACCCGTGCAATCCTCCGGGTCCAGCCCCGAAGGTCCTGCCACCTCTTTTGGCAGTTGCGGATCCGGCGCTTGTAGACCCCCACGGACCGGACAGCCCGGACGATGTCCTTCCAAATCTCCTGCTTCCGATGAGCAGAAGCCTGTCAGGATGACAAAGTGATAAGGCCATTACTACACATGCAACATATCCGTGCATGACACAGTTGCATATACATGTCGCAATCACAGGGGCACATGGTGTACACAGGCAGTGCACGGCTGCCCATGGACAGTTTTCCAGAAGTCACTACATGGTATCATTGCATGGGGAGTAAAACCCTGTTCAGAAGCACTGTCACTGCACCATACCTGTCCAGTGCAAGTCACTACACACTATGGGGGGTGACAACTACTCAGTGAGCCTGCTAGCCAGTGGCGTGCAGACTCTCAGCCTTGCTAGTCAGACAAAATGCACATTCAGAAAGGCAGTGCACAGGACACTCACCTGCTCCCCTGGTGTCCCATACAGCTTGCTGTACTGTGGAAGTAGGCTGTCCAGCAGGGCCTGGTTCTCCTCAAGGCTGAAGGCTGGGGCTCTCTCCACAGTACGTGCCATTGCAGGGTCCAGAGGGGCAGAGACAGCAGCAGTGCAGTGGCAGATGTCGTCCTGGAGCATGTAGTGCAGGCAAGTGGGCTCTCAGGGGAACAGCCAGCAATATATATGTGCTGGAGAGGCAGATCCTGTCCCTTGTGTACAAAGTGATAGGTCCAAGTCGTTTGCATCTTCTGAATCTGGCCAACCCATGGAATAGCAGCACCAAAACACGCCCACAGCATCCTTCAAATCTTCAACTTCATGACATACATGATTTTGCAACATTGTTGTGGGTGACCAACTGAATTCCCAGCAACCGACTCGTTCGAAATTCGAAAACGCGTCCGTTGCCAGGCAAGCCCATTGTCAATGGGTGCGCACCGATCGGTCCATTGCGGTACAACGCGTACAGGGGTACAAGGCGTACCCGCACACATTGAAGGCAATGGGCTGGCCGGAGGCACCGATCGGTCCATTGCGGTACAACGCGCACAGGGGTACAACGCGTACCCACACACATTGAAGGCAATGGGCCGGCCGGAGGCACCGATCGGTCCATTGCGGTTCAACGCGCACAGGGGTACAACGCGTACCCGCACACATTGAAGGCAATGGGCCGGCCGGAGGCACCGATCGGTCCATTGCGGTTCAACGCGCACAGGGGTACAACGCGTACCCGCACACATTGAAGGCAATGGGCCGGCCGGAGGCACCGATCGGTCCATTGCGGTTCAACGCGCACAGGGGTACAACGCGTACCCGCACACATTGAAGGCAATGGGCCAGCCGGAGGCACCGATCGGTCCATTGCGGTACAACGCATCACTGTACATGTGACTGGCATAGGTCAGCATGCCTGTCTCAGATGGACATATGCCAGCCACAGATAGCTCCCAGGGAGTGAGGGGCACACCTACATCACGACAGCCTGTCCAAACCTTATCATAAGGCATGTAAGGCTGCATTTCCTATTGTGTGTATGTTGGTGTACATGTTGTCCTGTGGGTGTCACCTGTGGGCAGCCACCCCCAGGCTGTGCACGTGTTCATGGGGACAGGATCCTGGGTGTTACGTGTACGTGACCACTGTGATGTGCAACTGTTCATATCTGTGCATGTGTCATGGTCACATTTCACAGTGGTGTTTGTGTATGTCATGTCACATACCCCGTGAGTCCCATGTGGGACGGTATGTTTGAGCCAGGGTGTCCCAGTGGCACAATAGTGATGGCCCTCCACAGTCTTTGTGCATGTAGTGTTTACAATGTCTCTGATTTCATGTGCACAATGGGAGACAGTCTCCACATCCACGTTGTGTGTGCATGGACTCTGATGTTGTGCGTGTGTGTCACAGACGTCCATGTCTGTCCTGCCATGGCAAGTGTGGCCACTACCTGTGGGGGTCATGTTTGTTTTGCTGTGGTGTACACATGATACTCCAGGTGATGCCAGAGTCCATGTGGCATTACAGGGTCCCTGGGAATGTACCTGTCGTTGAGCTGTGGTGCCTGGGGCACATCTGTCCTCACATGTCACTGTGGGGGGTGACTGTGACACGGCATCATGATATCCAATGGGCCAACCTGGGACAAATTGATGCCACCTGTAGGACCGTGTTGACAGATGTTGGCCATGTATGTACCATACATGTCCTTCCGGTACTGCACACTTCATGTAGTTGTGCCTCATGATGATGTATGTTGGGATCTTGAGTGTGTTCAATGCCGCATATGTGGGGTGACTGACGATCTTGCTTACTTCTCCTCTGCACTGCAGGGCTCCTGCTGTCCATCGGCCATTCCCAGACCTGGCAACGATGGTGGAACGGGACAGCATCCGACGGTACCGCTTCACCAGGCAGCTGATTGAGGATTTGGCAGTGCAGTTGTCCCCACATTTGCAGCCTGGCCGGCCGTATCCTACAGCGCTGACCCCCAAGGTGAAGGTGATGGCAGCCCTACACTTCTTTGCCACCGGTACCTTCCAACATACTGTGGCGTCTGCTGGTGGGATGTCACAGACCATGTTCAGCCGTGTGCTCCGCGATGTTTTGGCGGCAATGTTGCTCTTCCTGAACCGGTACATCTATTTCCCTAGACTGCGACGACTCACTGACGTGAAGAGTGACTTTTATGCCCTGGGGAGGATGCCGCATGTAATTGGCTCCATTGATGGGACACATGTGGCTTTGGTACCACCACAGGCCCAGGAGCAGGCCTACAGGAACCGCAAGCACTACCACTCGGTCAATGCACTGGTGGTGTGTCTTGCAGACATGACCATCACACACGTGTGTGCCCGTTTCCCTGGTTCAGCACACGATGCCTTTGTGATGAGGAGTAGTCGCATCCCCAGGATGATGGCACAGATGCAGAACCAGCGTGCCTGGCTTGTCGGTGTGTACTGACTTTGTGCCATTGTGTGTGATCTGATCTGTAGTATTCCGCCCACTTTTCCAAGTCAGCTGATGTGCACTTGTCTGTCCGTAGGTGACTCGGGATACCCCAACATGCCGTGGTTGCTGACACCCCTCAGGAACCCTGTGACACCTGCCCAGATGCGCTACAATGAGGCACATGGTCGGACCAGGAGAGTGATTGAGCGGACCTTTGGTCTCCTGAAGAGCCGCTTCCGCTGCCTGGACAAGACCGGAGGGTCCCTCCCATATGCCCCTGCGAAAGTGTGCAAGATTATCATCGTCTGCTGCATGCTACACAACCTGGCAGTGCGGAAGGAGTTGCCTCTCATCCAGGATGACGATGACCAACATCCGCCACCTGTGGAGGATCCTGGCCTGGACCACGATGCCAGTGACGATGATGATGATGATGGTGATGGTGATGTCCGCACACAGCTCATCACCAACTTCTTTAGCTGAATGTGAGTATCCTGAGGTGTCATGTGAATTATGTGAGTTGGCATGATGTGTGGGTGGGGCTCTGGCGCTGTTGGAGTGTGTCCATGGGCTACTTGACTGGATGTGTGTTGCGATGTGTGGTTACAGGTGGGCTGTACTCCCCAACAGTGTTGACATGCTAACTTGGTTCTGGGTGGGTATCTTGTAACATGTATTGTGCATGAGTTTTGCTGTTCTGTCCTGTACTGCATTGCTTTTGACTGTGTGTCATTTCTGTCCTTCACAGGGTACTTTCAGATTCGTTTGGTCAACTGTGTCCACCGACGACGTGATTGCACATCCAGGCTGGTAGCTGTTGTGTCCCTACAGGTGATGTGCGCCACACCCATGGACTTCCTTCCGTCTACAGTTGTTGACTGTGTGCCCGCTACCAGGTGGGGTTACCTTGCATCTGTAGTGGTTACGGCATGTTGCTACTGTGTAATAAACCTGTGCTTCACTTAGTGATGTGCGTTGTCTGTGGTCACACATTTGACTGCCATTTGCTTACTGCACCTGTGGGCTACTTGACTACAACTGGGAATGGGTGTGGTGTCTGTGCATTGCACCGTCTTCCCTGGCAACATCAGTGTAGGCAATGAGTCAGATGGCCTAGGTGTGTATGTGTTGTGTAGCCCTGGTGGTGTGTCTCCCTCATATGTGTCACGTTGCCTTTACTCACATGCCTGTGTTGTCCTTGCTGTTGCAGTTCGCATACACAGTGTAATTTTGCAGTTCATCATCCCCATAACAGCACCCATGTTGGAATCACGACAGAGGCAAGTATGGTGTATTAGTGTGTTTATTGTGATACATTTGTGTTAATAGTGCATAGGATGGGTTGTGCTGTACATGAATCTTGCAATCCCAAGTTCCTAGGTGAATTGAAAGTCCGGGTAGACAGGATCCCCAGTATCGGGGCCACAGTTGTCTGACACATTGGTCCAACTTGTACTCCCCATGCAATGTGTGGGAGTAGTGTTGCCGTCAACAGGGTGAACAGTCTGTGCACAAAGGCGAACATCCAGAACAGGTTCAGGCTTCCTGGGAGTTGCGCTTGGCCATCGGCCTCTCACTTTTCCCTCCTCGGACGACCCCTCTTCTTGGGGGGGGCCCTCAAGTGCAGGCTGCTGCGGTGCAGGGGACTCTCCGCCAGAGTCCTCCTCCCTCCCTGTGGCAGTTGCAGTTTGTTCGGCACCAGATGTTGTTGGCACACAGGGAGGTGTGGACTGGTTGCTGTTCATCTGGCGGAGGCATTGTAAAATGTCCCTGTGCACCGCCGTCATCTCATGCAGTACATCCCACTTGGACTCCACGCGGGACATGTGTGAGTCCACACGGGACATGTGTGACTCCACGTGGGACATGTGGGAGTCCAAGCGGGCATGATGGGCAGCCTGCTGCTGTTTGATGTCTCTGAGGAGCCCCACTACCTGGCTGAGCTCTCCGGTGCTGGACTGGTACGCATCAGCTATGCGTACCAGTTGTGGGTCGTCATGCACACCAGCAACGTCTGCAAGCAGCGACCTCTGTCTCCCACCCCTCCCACCACCCCTGCTGACATGTGCAGTGTGTGCAGTTGCACGCACAGATAACCCTGGTCCACCTTGGGGGTTGGTGGTGGTGGTGGTGTCCATGGCCCCAGGTTGGTCCAGGGTCACTGCGCTGGTGTTGCTCCTTATTCTGTCCATGTCGGCAGGGATGGTATTCGTGGTGACAGTCGTTGTAGGGGTGGGTGCAGGGAGTGCAGCTGGTGGTCCTGCTGGTGCTGCAGCTGGTGGTCCTGCTGGTGCTGCATGTTGACTTGCACCGGATGTGCCAGGTTGTTCATCGTCCGAGGAGGACAGAGGCTGTACGACGCCAGTGAGCTCGGCATCCTCTTGAGCCTGGGACTGGGACTCCTCAGCGTCTGCTGCTGTGTCCCCATCATCACCTGTTTTTGGGAGACACAAACAATGTATGTCATGTTTCTGCAGGCATCAGTGGTTGACACACATGACAGTTGTGACTGTGCCTCTGGGTGCGGGCCTGTACATTGCATTGTCCTAAGTCGTCACAGTCAGGGGTTGATATTGGTGTGGCACATTGTCCTGCATTATTTGGGCATTTCTATGTATTTTCTGGGGTGTGAACATGGTCTGCATTGCTTGTGTTTGGTTGACAGCCAGACCTCCTTCCCACCCAGCCAGCCAGTCAGTTATCCCACCATGGAACGTGCTTGCGTTGCAGGGAGTGGAAGTTGTCTCTCAGGATGTCAGTCAGTGGTGTCCTGCTGTTTGTTGGTGCACAGTTGGCAGCAGGGCCTTGTGCTCCCCACAGCAGTAGCCAGTGTCAGCCATCTTGTGAGTCCTTCTCCACTCCCTGTGATGTGAGCATGGTTCAGGGTGGTGTTGATGGGCCAGTTGTGAGGCTGAGCAATGTCTGTGACTACGACTCCCATCATGCTATTGCCTCCACCCCCTTCCCAGCATGCCCATGCTTCCTTCCTTTTGACTCTGCTTCCCTGTGGGTTGGGCTGGCTGTGCTGACAGGATGGCTGGGAGTGTTGTTCTGGCAGTTGTTTGGCTAAGAGTCCCAAGAGTGTCCCTGTGCTTCACACAACATAACCCAGGGTGGTGGTGCTTTGTGGGATCTTGTGTTAGGATGGAGGGCATTGCATTCTACCAGGTGGGTACTGTGGAGTTTGTGTTGGGGAGGGTGTGAGGGGAGGTGCTGGTGACTATAGTCAGTGCTGCAAGTCCCCCTTCCCACCCAGCCAGCCAGATATCCCACCATGGAACGTGCTTGCATTGCAGGGAGTGGAAGTTGTCTCTCAGGATGTCAGTCAGTGGTGTCCTGCTGTTTGTTGGTGCACAGTTGGCAGCAGGGCCTTGTGCTCCCCACAGCAGTAGCCAGTGTCAGCCATCTTGTGAGTCCTTCTCCACTCCCTGTGATGTGAGCATGGTTCAGGGTGGTGTTGATGGGCCATTTGTGAGGCTGAGCAATGTCTGTGACTACGACTCCCATCATGCTATTGCCTCCACCCCCTTCCCAGCATGCCCATGCTTCCTTCCTTTTGACTCTGCTTCCCTGTGGGGTGGGCTGGCTGTGCTGACAGGATGGCTGGGAGTGTTGTCCTGGCAGTTGTTTGGCTAAGAGTCCCAAGAGTGTCCCTGTGCTTCACACAACATAACCCAGGGTGGTGGTGCTTTGTGGGATCTTGTGTTAGGTTGGAGGGCATTGCATTCTACCAGGTGGGTACTGTGGAGTTTGTGTTGGGGGGTGTGAGGGGAGGTGCTGGTGACTATAGTCAGTGCTGCAAGTCCCCCTTCCCACCCAGCCAGCCAGATATCCCACCATGGAACGTGCTTGCATTGCAGGGAGTGGAAGTTGTCTCTCAGGATGTCAGTCAGTGGTGTCCTGCTGTTTGTTGGTGCACAGTTGGCAGCAGGGCCTTGTGCTCCCCACAGCAGTAGCCAGTGTCAGCCATCTTGTGAGTCCTTCTCCACTCTCTGTGATGTGCGCATGGTTCATGGTGGTGTTGATGGGACAGTTTTGGGGCGGGCAATATGTGTGACTGCGACTCCCATGATGCTATTGGCTACACTGACTTGGCCAGCATACACAGAATTCCTTCCTTTGAGTGGTCTTCACTGTGTGTTGGTGTTGTTGTGGTGGCTACATGTGTGGATGTGTTTGTTAGTTCTATTTGTGCCACTGCCTAGCTGTAGTTGTGGTTGTGTTTGTACATGTGTTGGCACAGTTGGATGTGACTTTTTTGATGGCATGTGTTGTGTTTCTCTGACTGACATACACATTTTGGGATGATTCTGTTCTGGTTGCTGTGTGATTGCTATGAGTGCATGGTTTGACTCTCCCCTTGACAGTGATGTGTGTGTGTTTTGTGGCAGTATATTGTGTACATTTGTTGTGTACTCACCAGGCTCTGGGATGTCCTCTAGTCCATATATGCTCACTGGCGGTAGGATGGCCCGCACCTTCTCCTCCCAGGGCCTGAGGTATATTGGCTTGGCAGGAGGGCCACTGCCGGTGTGTTGGCTGTTGATGTAGTCTTGCTTCAGCAGTTTCCGTACCCTCCTGCGCACGTCATACCACCTGTTCTGGATGTCGGTCTTTGTGCGCCGACATGGTGATTGGGCGTTCACCCTGTTGATGATCCTCTCCCACATCTTGGTTTTCTGCGACATGGGGGTCTGTTGGACCAATGTGCCAAACAGCTGTGGCTCTACCCTGAGGATCTCGTCTACCAGGACTTCCAATTCACAATCTAGGAACTTGTGATTCTTCTTGGGGGGCATGGTGATGGGTGGTGATGGTGAGTGATGTGTGTGTTGGTGTGCAGGTGAGGGTGTGTGAGTGTGTGTTTTGCTGGGTGTATGTGAGGTAGGTATTTGTTGGTGTGCTGCTGGTGTGTGGCTTGTGTGAGGGATGAGCTGTGGGTGTGTGGTTGCTTTCTCTTGGGTGCTGGCAGTGGAATGGCATTTGCAAAGGCTCATGGTAGTGATTTGTGTCCTTTATATAGGTGGAGTTGTGGGTGTGTCTTTGTTCTCTGTCCCCACCCCCCAGTATTTATTGGCTTGGTAATTGCTTGTTTGGCCTTTTTTTGGGTGATTTTTCCTTTGTGTTGTTTGTGTATGTTGGAAACGTTCTTGTGACCGAGTCGGACCCTGCATTGGTCTCGTACGGTGTTTTCCGTTTCGTTCACGCTGTGTTTGTGCAGTTTTCTATGCTGCGTACGCGTCGGTCGCGGTGTTTTGTGTTGCTTCGGCTCGGTTTTGTATGCGTGTCGGTCGTACGGCTTGTCCTCCGTCCGACTCGGTCGTGGTTTTCGCGCCTTGCATCGTACTTTGCGGTTTGGAGTTGGCGTGTACGTTTCGGTCGGATTTGTTCCGGGTGCGTGTCGGTCGGTTGGATTCGCGTGTTTTTCCGGCCGGATTGCTATTTTCCGTGCGGCTCGGTCGGTCGACTTGGTTTCGTTACGTGTCGGTCGGATTTTTCGCGCCTTGCATCGTACTTGGCGTGTCGGGCGCCACGGGTACGTGTCGGTCGGTATTTTTTCCGGATCCGAGTCGGTCGGTGCTTTTTCCGGCCCGAATCGGAATCGACCCCATAGTTGTTAATTAATGGTAATTATTTGATATTTATTTTGGGTAAATGTTTATTTTTTTGTGTTTTGTTTTTACTTTTAAAGGGGTGAAGGGTGGGTATTAAATAAAATGTTATTTCATTATTAGTTGTTAATAGTAATAGTTTTTCTTTAAAAAATAATATATAATTGTATTTTATTATTTTATAGTTTAATTTAGGTGTGTGTTGTGGATATTAGAGTGTTAAAGCTTGTGTACTCAATTAATGTTTTTTTATTAATAAGATGTTTTTTAATTGATTATTAATTATGTTAATTATGGAAATAAATGTAATTAAAAATGTTGAAGTGTTTTGTTATTGGTGTGGTGTTATAGGGTATGAAATAAAATAAATATATTTATGTTTGAAATAATTTTTATATTTGTTAATTCCTACTTTTAAATAATTATTGTTTATAAATGTATTCATTAATTTATTTTATATATTATTTGTAGGTTTTTGTTATATGTAATTAATATTATAATATGTGTTCTTTTTTATATGTTTAATATATTTAAATTTATATTTTTAAATATTGTTTTTTTATTTTTATGATTTTTTAAATTTTGTAATATATATATTTTTTAACTGTTTAAGTATTATTAGTAATTTTTACCCCTCCGCTATCCAACACTTTCCCTACTGTTGCACTCACTGGAGTGGGAATAAAATATTTTACCCCTCCGCTATCCAACACTTATCCTACTGTTGCATTCAGTGGAGTGGGAATATTAAATTTAATTCCTTCGCTATCCAACACTTACCCTACTGTTGCACTCACTGGAGTTGGAATAGTAAATTGAATTCCTTCGCTATCCAACACTTACCCTACTGTTGCACTCACTGGAGTGGGAATAGTAATTTTGACCCCTCCGCTATCCAACACTTTCCCTACTGTTGCACTCTTTGGAGTGGGAATAGTAATTTTTACCCCTCCGCTATCCAACACTTTCCCTACTGTTGCACTCTTTGGAGTGGGAATAGTAATTTTTACCCCTTCGCTATCCAACATTTTCCCTACTGTTGCACTCACTGGAGTTGGAATAGTAAATTTAATCCCTGTGCTGTCCAACACTTACCCTTTTTTTGCACTCACTGGAGTGGGAATAGTAATTTTTATCCCTCCGCTATCCTACACTTTCTCTACTCTTGCACTCTTTGGATTGGGAATAGTAATTTTTGCCCCTCCGCTATCCAACACTTTCCCTACTGTTGCACTTACTGGAGTGGGAATAGTAATTTTTACCCCTCCGCTATTCAACATTTTCCCTACTGTTGCACTCACTAGAGTTGGAATAGTAAATTTAATTCCTCCGCTATCCAACACTTACCCTACTGTTGCACTCACTGGAGTTGGAATAGTAAATTTAATTCCTTCGCTATCCAACACTTACCCTACTGTTGCACTCACTGGAGTGGGAATAGTAATTTTGACCCCTCCGCTATCCAACACTTTCCCTATTGTTGCACTCTTTGGAGTGGGAATAGTAATTTTTACCCCTCTGCTATCCAACACATTCCCTACTGTTGCACTTACTGGAGTGGGAATAGTAATTTTTACCCCTCCGCTATTCAACATTTTCCCTACTGTTGCACTCACTAGAGTTGGAATAGTAAATTTAATTCCTCCGCTATCCAACACTTACCCTATTGTTGCACTCACTGGAGTTGGAATAGTAAATTTAATTCCTTCGCTATCCAACACTTACCCTACTGTTGCACTCACTGGAGTGGGAATAGTAATTTTGACCCCTCCGCTATCCAACACTTTCCCTATTGTTGCACTCTTTGGAGTGGGAATAGTAATTTTTACCCCTCCGCTATCCAACACATTCCCTACTGTTGCACTCACTGGAGTTGGAATAGTAAATTTAATTATTCCGTTATCCACGACTTTCCCTACTGTTGCACTTATTGTATTGGGAAATGTTAGTTTATTTTTTTTTAAATAGTTTAATGTTTTAATTTATTATAGAATGTTTTTTTTATTTTAAATTATTGATATATATATATATATTATTTTTATATAATTTTAAATTTTAAAAAGTAAATAAAGATAATAGTTGATCAATTATTTTAAGTAAATATATGTATATGTATAAATTATTGTTTGTGTGTTTATATTTTTTAATTAAGTTTATTTGTTATATTTAGTTAAAATGTATATTAAATTTAATTTATTTTGTTAAAAATAATATTAGTATTTAATATATTTAATATATATTATTTTATTTTATATATATTTTTTAATCGATATTTTTTACATCTATATTTTTTACCTCGATATTTTGGAGTCAATATTTTTGTACTTACCTGTTAAGGTATGGGAGTCGATATTTTTGCAGTCGATATTTTTGCAGTCGATATTTAGAACATCGATGTTTGTGACATCGATATTCTATCAGTGAACCAATGTTCCGACAGACCATAGACTTATCAGATAGGGTCCAACTTGTGGCCCTTTGTAGTAATTAAGTCCAGTAGACAAGATGTAGTTTCAGTAGATTTATTTAAACTTAGGGGGTGATTACGATGGCGGACGGACTTCAGTCCGTCTGCCATCGTATCGGGGAGTGGGACCGCCCGCCTACAAGGCGGCGGTCCCACCGGGGGTATCAAGATGCCACTGTGGCGGTCGCATCTACTATCTTTAAAATTGCGGTGGGTGCTGCTAGCTGCAGCACCCGTCGCAATGTTAAAGATGCACAGTTTACATTTCCCTGCACTACGTGGCAGGTACCATGCCGTGCCTGCCACATGGTGCAGGGAAATGTGGGGGGCACCATTGGTGCCCTCCAACTGCTACAAGGAAGTGCCCCTGCACAGGGGGGGCCCGCAACGGGCTCCCGAAGTCAATCTCCGCCAACCTTTGAATGGCGGGTGAACCGCCATTCAAGGTTGGCGGAGATGAAGCATCCTAATATGGCACCGCCATCATTGTAGGTATGCTTTCCGGGTCCGACAGGCATTTGTAACGATGCCTGTGTCGGACCTGTGGCGGACGGACTTCCCGTCCGCCAGCAAACAGCCCGCCATCCTAATTTGGCGGGCGGAGAATGGCCGCACGATGGCGGTGAATCCGCCACCCGCAGACTGCCGGTGGCGGATTCACCGCTATCGTAATGACCCCCTTAGTTACAAGCTGTTATGTTCCTGTGAAGCAGCCCCACCAGGAGCACCCTGCCTGCTGCTCAGCCCATACTCCAACTGTCACACCTAACCTCACAGGCACCCAAACATTCTATTCAGCATCATCACACCAACATTCCACTCAGCACACAGCACTTTCACACTGGCTGAGCAGCTAGGGAGAAAGTGACAGGATAATAATATGAACAGGATACCACATATCCCCCTTTCTTATATAACGGAAACATAAAACTGGTTACCCGAATGAGGTTTTAACAGGAAGAACCATAAAACAAGAATTATGCTAAAATACACATATGCAGATAAATATACAAATAAAAATAAACATTAAAGGAAAATATCAAGAAGGTGGACAGGAGAGTACAAGTAAGAGAATTAATATACAGGAAAAATTTAAGAAAATATGAGAAGATGCATAGAAGAAAATGAAAAGGATGCGATGGATAAATATACACTATTAGATATCACCCATCCTCCTATTCTATACATTTAAAAAATATATCATAAAAATATGTGGCATAAGAAACAACATGTTAGCAGATTGACATAAACGCACCGATGACTACCCCCAAACACACCCACTGGCCAGACAGGTATTTGAGGAGGCATGACACAGCACGACAAGAACTAACCGCTTGCCTTACACCCCGCCACACAAAATACATAAATACTGTACCCCATCCAGGGATTCCTAAAGTAAGGAATAAAATGTACTGTGTGAAAATGGGACTAAAACCCATATTGACACCCCAAATGTGAGGGTCAAAAACATGGGGAAATGGGACTGTAACCCATAGAGGCATCCCTCGTATGTAAGAGTTTTCAATGTAATCTGTGTAAATGGGACTGACACCCATTAAACCACCCCTCATGTAAGGGTCAGAAAATAATGTAAATGGGACTACAACCCATATATACAATACCTCATGTAAGGATGTGACATGTGCATATTAGAAATGGAACTAAAACCCATTCCTGCCCTTCATGTAAGGACGTTAAGCATTTTAGAAAGGAAAGAGTAAATACTACCCACTAAGGGACTAGGATCACCCTCATGTAAGGGTTTTTTAATGCACTACCTGTAATTTGGACTAACACCCATAACCTACCCCTGACGTAAGGGTGAGAAAACAATGTATATGGGACTATAACCCATAATGGCATGCCCTGTGTAAGGGTTAATACCATGAACTGTGTAAATGGGACTGACACCCATTGAGACAGTGAACAAGACGTGCAGCACAGGGTGACTTATGCACTGAAAACAACACAACCTATTGTAAATAGTGAGAATGTTGCCAAACCACAAACACCATCAATAGAACATGGATTTGTCAGTTTGCTGTCCCACCATGAACTTGACATGAGACAAATGTGAAAGAATGGCATCACCAAAAACAACATGCAAGAGAAGAACATTACTCCAACAAGAATAGTAGAACAGGCACATTCATTTTCTACACATTCATTTCATTTGTCTCTTGTCAAAACAAAAAAAACTGTGACCAGTCCAGACACAGCAAAACCACCTGTGAGCGATGTCTCACACGAACTGCTTGTAACGTTAAACCTTGAGAGAGGTGAACATAGGTTAGAACCCTAAAAGTACAAAACACCTCTAAGTTGTTGCGGGTTACCTCAGTAGAATCATCCTCCGTGGCTTTTCCAAAATTGTACTGACGTAATGGCAGAGTAAGATTAATGTTACCCATGTGAAGTACAGCAGTCCCAATAGAAAAAACTACCTCGCTAACTCCTGTTTTCATTTTCTCCAAAATGCTGGGTTTAGACAGGACCCACAAGTCATGACAGCAAAACTTGCTGGTAGTACAGGCACAGGCTAGTGAGCAAACAATTGCCCCGACAAGCTGGCCAGAAGCGCAGCCACGGACAACCCTGAAATAAAAGCCCTGAAGATGGCGGCACGTAGACGACGCTGCGCCGGATGGCTCAAGGCGTGTCCGAGCAGCAGAGCAACAGCAGCTCCGGCAGCTGCATAGCAACAAAGACATCGTTGAAGTGTCTCCTCGCGACTGCATAGTGACAGTAGGTGTGCGCACGCTACACGCGACTCAAACCTCTGTTTTTAAACCGCACCACAGTGGTTAAACTGTCATTGTTCCGGGGCGGGGGGAGGTTTGGGGTGCAAGTGACTTTAAAAAAAAAAAAGAATGACCAAAATTGCCTCACGGCAAAAGCCCCACTCCATCTGCCAGTATTTGGGCTGATTTCTCAACGTTTATCAAAGCATTTCAAGCTGTTGTAACCAAAATTGTATCACCACAAATCTCCTGCTCCGGCCGCTGGTATCGAGACCCATTTGACCAACGTTAACGTGCGTGATAAATTAGTTTTCAAAAACGGAATGCAGATGGCAAGATAAAACACGCCCCTGACACATTGCAGGCAGAATCTCAACTGTTCAGCGGCTGCGATATTTAAACCTAAAACTGACAGAAAGATAGAGCTTGTGCTGTACTCGAGTTTGCAGCCATTGCCATACATGACCTCACCATAAACATCTGTAAAGCCTGGAAAATCCTTTGAATAAAAGGGCCACACCAGTTATCCACTTGCATTCAATTCAAATATAGTAGACCAATGAAGCATGTGCAGGCTGGGGCTGTCCGCTGAAAACGACACTGGTGGAGCTGGCAGCCCTGGTGCTTCAGTGTTGACGCTTTTTTCGCAGTTACTGTACATTTCGTTAGTTTTTCTATGTCCATTCTATTGACTGCTTCTGTAAATCCAGTAGTGCGCATGGGTCTGTCTCCAGATCGTCGCCAAAATGTGTAGTAATTAAGTCCAGTAGACAAGATGTAGTTTCAGTAGATATATTAAGCCTTAGGGGGTCATTACGATGGCGGAAGGCCCGCCACCGCCAGCAGTGCGGTGGCGGGCCTTCCGCCATCGGAAAGCAATTTTCCCCCCACCACATTACGATGGCGGGGGGGAATCTGACCGCGACCGTGGCGGGCGCAAAGACCGCCCGCCACGGATCCGCTACAAGCAATCGTTACGATTGCCTGGCGAACCGGTCAGCATCAGTAAAATGGTGGCGGTGCCTAGCAGGCACCGTCCGCCAGATTAGGATGCTGGCCGCAGCCAGCCTTTCCGTGGCGGGTAAACCGCCATTGAAAGGCTGGCGGGGATTGGTTTTGGGGGCCTGTTGCAGGCCCCCCTTGTGTTGGTGGGAGGTGGCTGTGCACTGGTGGGGTACCCATGGTACCCCCCTACATTTCACTGCACTACGTGGCAGGCACTGTGTGGTGCCTGCCACGTAGTGCAGTGAAATGCAGCACATGCATTTTTAACATTGCGGCTGGTGCTGCAGTCAGCAGCGCCCGCCGCAATGTTAAATTGCAAGATGCGACCGCCATGGTGGCGGTCGCATCCTAATTTGGAGTGCGGGACCGCCGCATGCATGGCGGCCGGTCCCGATCCCCGCAACGATGGCGGTCAGACGAAAGTCCGACCGCCATCGTAATGACCCCCTTAGTTACAAGCTGTTATGTTCCTGTGAAGCAGCCCCACCAGGAGCAGCCTGCCTGCTGCTCAGCCCATACTCCAACTGTCACACCTCACCTCACAGGCACCCAAACATTCTATTCAGCATCATCACACCAACATTCCACGCAGTACACAGCACTTTCACACTGGCTGAGCAGCTAGGGAGAAAGTGACAGGAAAATAACATGAACAGGATACCACACCCTTCTGGTGAGTGGACCCATTAACCAGTTGTGATAGATCCAGTGATGATAAATCTTTAATAAAAGCCTCTGCTGGAGTATTGCTAGATGCCTCCGCCACACAATAAAGTCTCCTAATTCTAAAAAAGTAGCCCTACTCAGCATTAAAAGGAGAAAAAAAAGGGCTACAGAAGCAGCAAAATGAGTGCAGAACCCTGGAGAATGGTAGCAGAGAACACCACCAGAGGAAGATTTAGGAGAGAGTGTTATGGTAAACTTAGCAGCTCTGCCAGACCAAAAGAGCCTAGCTTTAAATGTTTTAAGACTAAGTGAAGCTAATGACCCAGTCCCTTTTCTTTATTCGCGGGAAGTGATGTATTGTATAACCTTGAGGACAAGCAGAGGCCAAGGCAGGTGCAACTCTTATATAATTCATTTGGTACCGCCCTCTAGAGCCTTGCAATCTTCGTCAGCCCACAGTTCCCAAAGTTAAGAGAGCTCACTGGAGAGGCAGGAGCTTCATTCACTGTACAGCCAAAAGGTGGAACTCCCTTCCTCTTTCTTGGGAGAAATGCAGATGTTTTCCTGCTTTCAGGAAAGCCTTGAAAACATGGCTTTTTAGCCAATAGTTTTTTAATCTTTCCCCTTGTTCAGGATCCCCTTCATTAACTTCCATATCCTCCCGCAACACAAAGCGCCTAGGCACCTTTGGGCAGTAGTGTGCTATACAAAAATATTTTTCATTTTGTTTCAGTGATAAGAAACACATCTGGATTTGCTGAGAAAATTAAATGGCAAATTTCAATAGTGTGTTTAACCAAGAATAATAAAATGCATTTAAAGCTTTTACTCTTAATGCCTCTCTGAGTAGTAGATTTAGCATTCTTAATCACGGGCGTAAACTAATGACCCCTCCTCGACCCCTGCCGTCTTCATTAATTAACCTCATTATTTAACCTTCTAATAGGCCTGTACTTCAACAACTGCTCTCAAGTGTAGGTAAAATGCTTTTTTTCAAGTAAAGTCACCATAACAATTCCTAAAATTAGTATGTTTTTCAGTTTCCACAAGAAAGAAACAATAAAAAAATAAAAGAACTCAGCCACCTAAACTGTCAAAAAATCCGCTGATGTCCCCAGTGTCTAGCTGAGAATGTGCTCCAAAAGCAAACGTCCTACTGAAAATAAGAATGAGAGGTCACCCTCAACACACTCCACATGTGTGCGATCTGAAAATGCCTGAACGCAATCTATTAATGATCTGACCTTCTGGGGAAACAGGCACTGTTGTTCCAGCAGTGCGAAACTGGAAGGTCGGTCCTGTAGGATTTTTATGTGTTGAGTAGAAGTTGGAGGGGATCGAACATAAAATGGGCGCTTTACAAAGACAAACTTTGGAAGCGGACGCTGAGATGAAAGATCTGATATTATTTAAAGCGAGCACTGTGGATGGTTTGGTGACACTGGAAGATAGGATTAAGGTGATGAAGACACCCATTTTAGAGTGCTGGCCATCCCTGCGGAGATCTTGCTTGACGCTCTCTAAGACAGTATTATGAACGTGTTGAAAGATTTGCTGGGCTGCAGTGGAATGCTGAGAATGGCATTATTATGAAGGCATCTGGACTCTACCTGAAGTCAAGCAAAACCAAAGAGGAAACAGGTGGCACATTAATAGTAATGGTTCACTACTAGGAATGGAGCGAGTAGATTTTTTGAACAACCATTCAAAGGCGATTCTTGGGAAGAGCCAGTTGCTACTTTTTTCCAGGCCTTAATCCGAACCTCTTGACATCAACATTACCCGAGCAAGCAAGCGACCTTTGGTCTTTCTTGTGTGACTGCTTGTTGAATACCATGTGAAAAACTTTGTGTTTGGACAAGTTGCAAAAAGTCACTTCCTTCATCGGATTTTCCAACTGGGAATGTATCCAAACACAATACAACAAACTCATCACTGGAATCAGAAGCTTTGGAAACCTTGTCCACATGATTAAGAAAATTAATAGATCTAGATAGAGACCGTTTGCCGGACTTGCTGACTTTGGCAAAATGGCCAATGCAGGGCTGCATTGTGCATTACCCAGATGGTCATTGTTGCCACAACGCTAACACAGTAAAGATTTGGATTTAACAGGATTAAAATCTTTCTACCTATGGAGTTTGGGGTACTTTTTTGACCTAATGCACATTTGAAGTTTGTTGCAAAAGTGCGATTTCTGTGATATACTAAACTGTGTTTTCTGTTCCTGAAGCTACTTTGAACGCTTTGCTCAAAGTTAAATTGGGAGTAGTCAACAAACCGTCTTGAATTTTTCTACTACTGGTTTTTGTCCACAACTTGGGGGTCGATTCCGATCTCGGCCGGAAGCGCACCTAACACTATTCGCCTGGAAAAAAACCAAGCCGAATGCGTGTTTCCCGACCGATTCGAACATTCGACCGAACGAACAAGTACGATGCGCACAACTGCCCCGATCCCGACCCAGCCGTACTCACCCAATGCAGCTCCTGTTCCCCGCCCGAGCCGGATCCGTAAACGCAGAATCGAGTCGCACGGAAGCCAAAATACAGCACCGTCCGGCCGGACTAGTACGATGCGCCTTCCGTACGCGCCGAACCCGTCGCTACGCACGGCACGTCAGAGCATCCGGGAGAGGCGCACATAAGCTCCGATTCGCGCCACAAGACGATCCACGGCTACGAGACGAACACGCCAGCCACGAGTACGAGTCGAAGCAATGAGAAAGACGAACGAGACGAACCAACCATGAATCCCATCGCGCAGGTCCTACCAATACTCTACATCTATTACCGGAACTGGTACGGACGCGTACGGCACAGAAGGTAAGTCAAACACCCACCACACAAACAAACGACATGTACCAGACATATAACACACACACACATAGGGATGCTGAAATGACTCGCAACAGCAGAACCATAGGGGCGGGATGACTATCACCAATTCCATATACACCCATAGGGGCCTGGATGCCTACCACTACCACCCCCCTACCCATAGGGGGCTGGATACCTGTCACTACTACCATCTCCACTCATGGGGGGCTGGATACCTGTCACTACTACCACCCCTACCCATGGGGGGCTGGATGCCTACCACCACCACCACCCCTACTCAGGGGGTGCTAGATGCCTACCACTACCCCTACTCAGGGGGTGCTAGATGCCTACCACTAGTGCCACCCCTACTCATGGGGGGCTGGATACCTGTCACTACTACCATCCCCACTCAGGGGGTGCTAGATGCCTGTCACTACTACCACCCCTACCCATGGGGGGCTGGATGCCTACCAATACCACCACCCCTACTCAGGGGGTGCTAGATGCCTGTCACTACTACCACCCCTACCCATGGGGGCTGGATGCCTACCACTACCACCACCCCTACTCAGGGGGTGCTAGATGCCTACCACTACTACCACCCCTACTCATGGGGGGCTGGATACCTGTCACTACTACCATCCCCACTCATGGGGTGCTAGATGCCTGTCACTACTACCACCCCTACCCATGGGGGGCTGGATGCCTACCACTACTACCATCCCCACTCATGGGGTGCTAGATGCCTGTCACTACTACCACCCCTACCCATGGGGGGCTGGATGCCTGTCACTACTACCACCCCTACTCAGGGGGTGCTAGATGCCTACCACTACTACCACCCCTACTTATGGGGGGCTGGATACCTGTCACTACTACCATCCCCACTCATAGGGGGCTGGATACCTGTCACTACTACCATCCCCACTCAGGGGGTGCTAGATGCCTGTCACTACTACCACACCTACCCATGGGGGGCTGGATGCCTACCACTACCACCACCCCTACTCAGGGGGTGCTAGATGCCTGTCACTACTACCACCCCTACCCATGGGGGGCTGGATGCCTGTCACTACTACCACCCCTACTCAGGGGGTGCTAGATGCCTGTCACTACTACCACCCCTACCCATGGGGGGCTGGATGCCTGTCACTACTACCACCCCTACTCAGGGGGTGCTAGATGCCTACCGCTACTACCACCCCTACTCATGGGGGGCTAGATACCTGTCACTACTACCATCCCCACTCATGGGGGGCTGGATACCTGTCACTACTACCACCCCTACTCATGGGCTGGATACCTGTCACTACTACCACCCCTACCCATGGGGGGCTGGATGCCTACCACCCACACCACCCCTACTCATAGGATGGGTAATGCATGACACAACCAGCATACTCCAACATAAGGAATGTAAGAAAGAAACAGCCTCCCAACACCATGCCAAGCGTGTGTAGACTGTGTCAAACGCCTACAACACTGAACATGACATTGAACATACAATGTGACCCCCTATCACATGTGTCACACATAAATGTGTGTGGCCTCCACAATGCAAGCAGACCATGACCACTGTGGCTCCAACCCCCATCATCACAGTGACCAAAAGGTAAGTGTGGGGTCCATAGCTGAAGCACCTTTTGAACATTGTGGCAATGGGGTCTAAACCCCCATCATCACAGTGACCAAAAGGTAAGTGTGGGGTCCATAGCTGAAGCACATCTTGAACATTGTGGCAATGGGGTCTAAGCCCCCATCATCACAGTGACCAAAAGGTAAGTGTGGGGTCCATAGCTGAAGCACCTTTTGAACATTGTGGCAATGGGGTCTAAGCCCCCATCATCACAGTGACCAAAAGGTAAGTGTGGGGTCCATAGCTGAAGCACCTTTTGAACATTGTGGCAATGGGGTCTAAGCCCCCATCATCACAGTGACCAAAAGGTAAGTGTGGGGTCCATAGCTGAAGCACCTTTTGAACATTGTGGCAATGGGGTCTAAGCCCCCATCATCACAGTGACCAAAAGGTAAGTGTTGACATTGAAAAAGCTGCAACTGCCAAACAGCATGGATGATTCCTGGTCACAGAACAACAAACACATCAGTGGCAAAGTAGTGCTTGTGTCCCATAGCAACATAGATTGGGGGAGGCAAACAGTGCAGTGCAAATAAGACATACCTTTGGCCATGTGCAGACAAACATCACCCATGGGGGCTGACACTGTCAACATTCATCAATAACACAATGACAGAAGTGACCATCATAATGCAGACCCACATATTTGCACCAATGGGCACACAAATGTAGATATCCTGTGGAGACTGTAGATGTGAGGTGAACAAATACCATACCATGGCAGCAATGGGACACACAAACCATGATCATTGTGCTGACTGATGACCTAGGAGTCCCAGGGACAGCAGGGGAAACCCACCAAACAACATACAGCCAATGGCACACTAAAGATATGCTAATGCAGTGGTGCAGATGCACAAACACAAACAGGCAGCCCCACACTGCATATTAAACACAACAGGTGAGGGGGGGTGCCAGTGTCCCCAGGCAACCACACAACATATGAGGAGGCCTGAATACCAATTACACAGATGTGCATACAGTGCCACACAAAAGAAACTCATGGATCCGAATCCCCTCTGTGGGCAATCAGGCATTGTTAGATGAGAGGGAGCCCAAATTACACATGTCACACAGGCTTGTAGGAACAGCAACTAACACAGCAAGACACAGACCCACCACAACACTACCCCCAGGGTCCCCACATTGTGGTGACACTGGCCTGCATGATAATCCCACTGTGATGACAAAGCTAGATGCTGTTCACGCTGTGAACCACAGTCATGTGTCCTGAGCAACAAACTACCATCACACCTACACAAGCACAAATCAATCAGCACGGCCTGTCAGCCAAGGCCAACATGGAGGCAGGGGTCTAGCCGTGCAACAACTCTCATCTGCACACACTCAACACCACACACCATGATCTCCACCAATGTGCAGCAGCGAAGCTCACATGCACTGGTGACATTGCACATGCACCCATGACAATCCCAGGGGTGGTGGTGGCAACTAAGGTGCAGAAACCCATCACACATGACCACTCAACAAGACTCGTGAATGTCTGACACACTGCACAGTACTCCGTACATGGACATGACGTCAATACCACAACAACCAATGGGATCCCGGCCACAGACACACACCAATGAAGAAGCCAAGGTCACCCACAAAGAACACACATAGACAACTTCCAACATTGCAGCTCTGACCCTGAGGAGTGGCAGCAGTCACACACACAACGTGTCACAATCACTGAAAGCCAACACAAACTGGAAATTACATGACCGGTGTAACCAACAAGTGCCAAGGGGAATCCTGACTGTGTCCCATCTGCGTTTGCCCACTAACTCAGCCCTGACAGCAAACACACCTATGGGTGACACCCTGATGACCAGTAATGTGCCATGCACCCACATCACAGAGAACCCAGGGAGATGACTTTTGGGGAACATAGGTCAACTCAGCAAGCATCACAAACAGGAACATCACTAGGGATCCCAGCCTGCCTAGCAAAATGGAAGTGAACACACACAGACATGCTCACACAACACACACCTTGTGCTCAGGCAATGTCACAGAATTACACACTGCCATGAGGGGACTCCACTCCTGTGTAAGGAAAGCTGTGCCATACGTTGTCTCAGTAGGGCTCTATCATGTCAGCAGAACACTTGGTCACACAGTCAACAATTAGCACAAAATGAAGGCTCCCGTCATATCAGCCTGGTCATGGGAGTGTCACCGAAATCATCAGCACAGATCCAACACACATGTATAGCAAGTTGCACTGATAACACAGATGATTCCTTCCCCATTGATGCCCAAACTTGCATGTCCAGTGGAGATGGTCACACGGTCAGGGAAGTAGACTAATTGAACAATGGCAAGCACAACAGATGTGCAGGGGTGTAAGACACAGATGTGATATTGCAAATGTAAGTAGGAAATCCCATTGCCAAATATTGAAAACATGACACCCTCATATAGCTGCAAAGGATGACATGGATACACAACAGGATAGGACACATTCCCCCTGGACCACATGGGGTCCTGCACAGTAACACTTCTTTTTCCTGAGATCAAAAATCACCATCACTGCAGCAAGGGCACGGTTAGCATCATCAACATCATGTACATCTGAAGCAAAACCACTAGAGAACAGAAAGTAGCTTTATTCAGCATTTGTGTGTTAACGAAGTTAAAGTCCAGAAATACAACAAAGGCCAATGGCCAGTCCATACTCAGAGTCCAAACAGGGTGACAGTGCCAGATGTCACCCTTTGCATGCCTGCACTGCTACACACTAGGGACATTCCCCTCGGAGGGGCATACGGGGGGCAGGCCAGGCACCGCAGGGACAGGATCAGGGCTCACCAGAAGGAGGCAGGGAAGGGGTGGTGGGTGCTGGAGAGTCACTGACAACTGCAGTGGAGGTGTCTGACATGGTGTGTGCCGGCACAACTGGGGGGCATGAGTCAGATGGTGTGGGTGCCGGCACGACTGCAGTGGGCCGTGCAGATGGAGTGGACAGGTTCCCCACTGCAGTGCCCAAGTCAGACGGGGTGGTAGTGGACTCCACTGCAGTGCCTATCTCCAGGGGAGTAGAATGGGGTTCAGGTAAGGTGGGCAGGACAGAGGGGGAGGACACCGTCTCCACACCAGTGGCACAGACATGTGCAGCGGGGGTGTGGTGCTGGAAGAGACAAGTGGCAGGGGGAGAAGGCCGGATCATTTTGGGGATGGTGTATCTGTGGGTGTGGGAACCTGGGGCAGGGTGTGGTGGGGGCACCTGTGGAGTGGGGGCCTGAGGGATGGAGGAAGGAGACTTGGTGGTTGAGCTGCAGGGCGGACGGGGTCTTGCTCTTCCGGGTCCGGGGGACTTGCGGATGGGGGCCTCAGTCTGTCTGCGCCTGGGGGAGGGTGTCCGGGGGTGAGGGGCACTCCCCTCTGTGTGGGTGGGCTTCCTCTTCCCCCTGTATGCTGGATCAGCTGGATTGGAGGGGAAGAGGCCAAGGTCACAGAGGAAGAGCCGCTGTGTAGGTGCGGTTGCAGGTGAGGCAAGGGAAGGGGCCTTGGAGGGAGAGGTATCGGAGGACTGCGGAGTGACTGTGGATGCCTGTGTGTGTGTCTGTCCCTCATCCCCTGTGGGTGTGGTATCAGTCCCCTGAGGATGCCTGCGTGCACGTCTTGTTTTTGTAGTGGGTGTGTCTGTGCTGCCCGTGTCTGTGTGTTTGGGTGAATGTGCAGGTGTGCATGTGCTTGGGACAGGTAGGGTGCCAGGAAGTGTGGATGGGGCAGAGGTAGGAGGGGTGAGGGACTGTTGGAGGAGGGACACTGCTGCCGTCAGGGAGGAGTCCATGGACCTATTGCTCCTCTGTAGGGCAGACATGCCCGATGAGATGCCCTCCATGAACGACACCAGCTGAGTCAACAGAGTGGTGTGGGCATGGAGGACACTCAGCATTGCTGTCTGCCCTACATGGAGCTGGCGAAGTAGGTACACAGACTCCTCACTCAGGGCAGCAGGGGACACAGGGGCAGGGGGTGCGGTGCCTGGCACGAAGGAGACATGCTCCCGAACACGGGAGCCTCCACGGACCTCTGGAATGGGAGCCGATGGGAGGGCGGTGGTGGTGGTGGTGGCGGGGACAGCAATACTAGCTGGGGTGTGGTGGCTGCTGACACCCGCCTCCACAAGGGAGTCATCCTCTGAGCTGCTGTGGTCCTCAGCTGAGGTGGATGGTGCTGAGGACTCCTCGGTGTGGCTCCCCTCGCCCTCCGTGCCACTGGGTCCCTCCGACCACTCCTCGGCTGCTGACCCAGTCTGGCTCTGCGGCTCCTCCTGGTCCGTGGAGCTGTCCCCTCCTGTGGCCGTGGATGTATCTGCAAACAATAGGGAAACAGACAAACATCAGTCACCTGCACTGACCGCACACACCACAGTAAGTACAGCACATTACAGAGCAAGCCCTGGCATCCTTAGTTGAACATTGCCAAAAGTGCCCAAACAGAGTAGGAGAAGCCAATTGTCAGTCTGATGGTCAACCATGGCACTCACATCCCTCCTGGCCTTGCACCCATCTGTCTGGTGTCTGTCGGATGGCAATACCCCAGTGTGGACACATGCACCACCTACACAGTAGTTGGACAGTGCAGAGAACACGGTGAAGTATGTGAACATGCACACATCACAACTCTTGCCACTGAGTCAGTACAGATGTCCGGATAAAGGGATGGCCAGAGTCTATTTTGAAATGCATGTGATGCATACCAGCACCAGACACCATGATGCACCCATGTCCTGATAGTCAATGCCACAATGGGGTGCATGTAGCACATGTCACTCCCCTGCAGGATCACTCATAGGAAGTTTAATGCCATGGCACAGGCATGCCTGCTAAGTCATACATCACTGTCTCCAGTCACATGGGCAGGGCAGCCAGACAACAACAGCCTGCACTGTGTCACAATCATAGGTCATGGGGAATGCAAGTCCTGGAGCTGACAAGTGCACATGTCCATCCCCCACAAACCACATCATCTGAACTCTTATTTGTCCACGTCATACCAATTGGACATATGGGAGACCTGAAACACAACCCTCGGAACCTGAGCACCTCACAATCTGCTGTGAATGGGAAACAGCTGCCTGAACTTCACATTCGCATACCCCAGTCTGCACGGTCAAGTGATCAAACACCTATATGTCACACAAGTATCGTCTCCTATGGTCACATCTCCGGTGGCATGCTGAGCCCTAACCGAGAAACACCCCAGTAGTCCTGACAACGAAGCCACAGCACAATGACACAGAGGCAGACACCTGAGGGAACATTTCACTGAGCACAACGTGTCAGCTGATACACGGGAGTGGGAGTACAGAGTGTATTGTATGGCCTGGAGTAGGCATGACTGTCCTGCTCCACGTGAATGAGGGATGAGCCCTGGACAGTAGGCAGGTGGCTAAGTATGTGTGACACACTTGATATACATACTCCTGAGGCCCAAACATTGTTCCCACCCGCAGCATGGGTGTGTGCCAAATACCCCAGGCACATGTGGTGAATCAGATCAGCAATTGGACCACATATCAAAGTAACACGCAGATTACATGTGAGAACTCAGGCATTGTGTAAGCAATGGACCCACCCATGAAGCCCACCACAGAGTCACGGGAACAAATGCTGTCCCCCACCTTGAGCTAAGCAAAATGCAAGGACACAGTACCCAAGTGACACAATTTCCTGACTGTAAGGGCCACACCTGGGTATCAGATGAGGAGTGGGCAGTGCACAATTGAGGGACATGGGTCCTGGACCACATGACTGATGTACTGTTGAAGTTTAACCAGGCCAGAGGAGGGCACATAGCATGGCAGACAAAGTTCACAGTGCAGTCATGGACTCACCCCCTCCTTGCTGCTGTCTGGCTTTCAGCTGCCCATCCAGATCAGGGAAGACCACCGCCAGGATCCGGAGCATGTGGGGGTTCAGGGTCCGGTGTCCGCCCCTCCTGCGAGGAGGCGACAGCTTCAGCTGGACCCGTGCGATCCTCCGGGTCCAGCCCCGAAGGTCCTGCCACCTCTTCTGGCAGTTGCGGATCCGGCACTTGTAGACCCCCACGGATCTCACTGCCCGGACGAGGGTCAGCCATATCTTCTGCTTCTGGTGGGCATCAACCTGTGAGGATGACAAAGTGAAAAGCCCATTACTACACATGCAACATTTCCGTGCATCACACATTTGGATATACATGTCTCAATCACAGGGGCACATGATGTACACAGGCAGTGCAACGATGGCTATGAACAGTTTGCCAGCAGTTACTACATGGTATCATTGCCTGGGAAGTAAAACCTAGTTTAAATGCACTGTTACTGCACTATACCTGTTCAGTGCATGTAACTACACACTATGGGGGGTGACAACTACTCAGTGAGCCTGCTAGCCAGTGGCGTGCAGACTGTAAGTCTTGCTAGTCAGACAACATGCACATTTAGTAAGGCAGTGGACAGCACGCTCACCTGCTCCCCTGGTTTCCCATACAGCTTGCTGTACTGTGGAAGGAGGCTGTCCAGCAGGGCCTGGTTCTCCTCAGTGGTGAAGGCTGGGGCTCTCTCCACAGTACGTGCCATTGCAGGATCCAGAGGATGCAGATACAGCAGCAGTGGTGGTGGCAGATGTCGTCCTGGAGCATGTAGTGCAGGCAAGTGAGCTCTCAGGGGAACAGCCAGCATTATATGTGTGCTGGTGAGGCAGATACTGTCCCATGTGTCCAAAGTGATAGGTCCAAGTCGTTTGCATCTTCTGAATCTAGCCAATCCATGGAATTGCACCACTTACACACGCCCACAGCATCCTTCAAAAGTTCAACTTCATGAGACCCATGAATTTGCAACATTGTTGTGGGTGGCCAACTGAATTCACAGCATCAGACTCGTTAAAGGTTTGAAAACGCGTCCGTTGCCATGCCAGGCCATAGCCAATGCGTGCGCACCGATCGGTCCATTGCTGTACAACGCGTACATCGCGATGACAACGCGTACCCGCTCACATCATATGCAATGGCCAATGCGTGCGCACCGATCGGTCCATTGCTGTACAACGCGTACCCGGTCACATCATATGCAATGGCCAATGCGTGCGCACCGATCGGTCCATTGCTGTACAACACGTACATCGGATGACAACGCTGCACTCGCTCACATCATATGCAATGGCCAATGCGTGCGCACCGATCGGTCCATTGCTGTACAACGCGTACCCGGTCACATCATATGCAATGGCCAATGCGTGCGCACCGATCGGTCCATTGCTGTACAACGCGTACCCGGTCACATCATATGCAATGGCCAATGCGTGCGCACCGATCGGTCCATTGCTGTATAACGCGTACATCGGATGACAACGCGTACCCACTCACATCATATGCAATGGCCAATGCGTGCGCACCGATCGGTCCATTGCTGTACAACGCTGTACCCGGTCACATCATATGCAATGGCCAATGCGTGCGCACCGATCGGTCCATTGCTGTACAACGCGTACATAGGATGACAACGCTGCACTCGCTCACATCATATGCAATGGCCAATGCGTGCGCACCGATCGGTCCATTGCTGTACAACGCGTACATCGGATGACAACGCTGTACCCGCCACATCATATGCAATGGCCAATGCATGCGCACCCATCGGTCTATTGCTGTACAACGCGTACCCGCTCACATCATATGCAATGGCCAATGCGTGCGCACCGATCGGTCCATTGCTGTACAACGCGTATTTCTCCCAACATCATATGCAATGGCCAATGCGTGCGCACAGATCGGTCCATTGCTGTACAATGAGTACCCGGTCACATCATATGCAATGGCCAATGCGTGCACACCGATCGGTCCATTGCTGTACAACGCGTATTTCTCTCAACATCATATGCAATGGCCAATGCGTGCGCACAGATCGGTCCATTGCTGTACAACGCGTACATCGGATGACAACGCGTACCCGCTCACATCATATGCAATGGCCAATGCGTGCGCACCGATCGGTCCATTGCTGTACAACGCGTACATCGGATGACAACGCTGCACTCGCTCACATCATATGCAATGGCCAATGCGTGCGCACAGATCGGTCCATTGCTGTACAACGCGTCCCTGTACAAGTCACTGGCATATGTCACCATGCCTGTCACAGGTGAACGTATGCCAGCCACATTTACTTCCCAGGGAGTGAGGGGCACACCTACAACACCACAGCCTGTCCACACTGTATCCTAAGGCATGTAAGGCTGCATTACCTATTCCGTGTATGGGGGTCAACATGTTGTTTTGTGTGTGGCACTTGGGGGCAGCCACTCCCAGGCTGTGCACGTGTTCATGGGGACAGAATCCTTGGTGTGTTGTGCACATGACCACTGTGATGTGCAACTGTTCATTTCAGAGCATGTGGCATGGTCACATTTCACGGTTGTGTATGTGTATGTCATGTCACATACCCCTTGAGTCCCATGTGGGACGGTATGTACGACACAGGGTGACCCATTGCCACAATAGTGATGGCCTTCCACAGTCTGTGTGCATGTTGTGTTTACAATGTCTCTGATTCCATGTGCACAATGGGAGACAGTCTCCACATCCACGTTGTTTGTGCATGGACTTTGATGTTGTGCGTATGTGTGTCACAGACGTCCATGTCTGTCCTGCCGAGGCAACAGGGACCACTACCTGTGGGGGTCATGGTTGTTTTGCTGTGGTGTATTCATGATGCACCATGTCATGCCAGTGTACATGTGGCAATACAGGGTCCCTGGGAAGCTACCTGTCGATGAGCTGTGATGCCTGGGGCACATCTGTCCTCACATGTCACTGTGGTGTGTGTTTGGAATGTGACAGCAGTACATGGGTACTGTGACACAGCCTAATGATATCCCATAGCACAACCTGGGACTTGTTGAGGACACATGTTGAACTGTGATGTTAGATGTTGGCCATGTAGGTGCCATACATGTCCTTACGGAACGGCACACACATCATGTACTTGTGTCTCGTAATGATGTATCTTGTGATATTGAGTCTGGTCTATGCCACATATGTGGGGTGACTGACAATCTTTCTTTCTTCACCTATGCACTGCAGGGCACCAGCTGTCCATAGACCATTCCCTGACCTTGCAACCATGGTTGAACGGGACTGCATCCAACGGTACCGCTTCACCAGGCCACTGATTGAGGAATTGACGGTGCGCTTGGCCCCACATTTGCAACCTGGCCGGACATACCCTACAGCGCTGACCCCCAAGGAGAAGGTGATGGCAGCCCTACACTTCTTTGCCACCGGTACCTTTCAACACACTGTGGCGTCTGCTGGTGGGATGTCACAGACCATGTTCAGCCGTGTGCTCCGCGATGTTTTGGAGGCTATGTTGAGATACCTGAACCAGTACATCTATTTCCCTAAACGTCAACAACTCACTGACGTCAAGAGTGACTTCTATGCCCTGGGGAGGATGCCGCATGTCATTGGCTCCATTGATGGGACACATGTGGCTTTGGTACCACCACAGGCACATGAGCAGGCATACAGGAACCGCAAACATTACCATTCGGTCAATGCACTGGTGGTATGTCTTGCAGATATGAGCATCTCACACGTGTGTGCCCGTTTCCCCGGTTCTGCACACGATGCCTACGTGATGAGGAGTAGTCGCATCCCGAGGATGATGTCACGATGCGGAACCAGCGTGCCTGGCTTGTCGGTGTGTACTGACTTTGTACCATTGTGTGTGTTCTGCAATGTAGTATTCCACCCTCTTTTCCAACTCAGCTAATGTGCAATTGTCTGTATGTAGGTGACTCCGGATACCCCAACATGCCGTGGTTGCTGACGCCCCTCAGGAACCCTGTGACACCAGCCCAGATGCGCTACAATGAGGCACATGGTCGGACCAGGAGAGTGATTGAGCGGACATTTGGTCTCCTGAAGAGCCGCTTTCGCTGCCTGGACAAGACAGGAGGGGCCCTCCCATATGCCCCAGCAAAGGTGTGCAAGATTGTCATCGTCTGCTGCATGCTACACAACCTGGCAGTGCGGAAGGAGTTGCCTCTCATCCTGGATGACGATGACCAACATCCGCCACCTGTGGAGGACCCTGGCCTGGCCACGATGCCAGTGATGGTGATGATGATGAGGGTGATGTCCGCACACAGCTCATCACCAACTTCTTCAGCTGAATGTGAGTATCCGGAGATGTCATGTCAATGATGTGAGTTTGCGTGATATGTGTTGGTGGTGCTCTGGTGCTGTTTGAGTGTGTCCATGTGCTACTTGACTGTATGCGTGCAGCGATGTGTCCTTACAGGTAGTCTGTACTCCACAACAGTGTTGACATGCTAACTTGGTTTTGTGTAGGTATCTTGTGACATGTATTGGGCATGAGTATTGCAGTTCTGTCCTGTTCTTCAGTGCTTTTGACTGTGTGTCATTTCTGTCCTTCACAGGGTACTTTCAGAGTTGTTTGGTCAACTGTGATCCCCCGACACCGTGATTCAACTTCCAGGGTGGAAGCTGTCGTTTCCCTACAGGTGATGTGCCCCACACCCCTGGACTTCCTTTCTTCTACACTTGTTGACTGTGTGGCCACTGCCACGTGGGATTACCTTGCATCTGTAGTGGAAACAACATGTTGCAAATGTGTAATAAACCTGTGCTTCACTTTGGGATGTGCGTTGTCTGTGGTCACACATCTGACTGACCTTTGCTTACTGCACCAGTGGGCTAGTTAACACAGACTGTGAATAGGTGTTGTGTCTGTGCATTGCACTGTATTTCCTGGCAACATCAGTGTAGGCGATGAGTCAGATGGCCCTGGTGTGTATGTGTTGTGTAGCCCTAGTGGTGTGTCTCCCTCATATGTGTCACGTCGCCATGACTCACATGACGGTGTTGTACTTGCTGTAGCAGTTAGTATGCACAGTGTCATTTAGCAGATCATCATCTCCATGACAGAAACCACGTTGGAATCACAACAGAGGCAAGTATGGTGTATTAGTGAGTTTATTTACATACATGTGTGAGGATAGTGCACAGGATGGTGGATGCTGTACATTGGGATTGTAATCCAAAGTTCCCAGATGAGTTGGAAGTCTTGGTAGCAGAAATGTCCTGAGTAAAGTCAACAGTCATCTGATACATTAGTCCAACTTAAACTCCCCATGTCATGTGAGAGAGTTTGGTTGCATGCGACAGGGTGAACAGTTTGCACACAAAGGTGGATTTCCAGAACAGGTGTTGGGTTCCTGGGGGATGTACATGGCCATCGGCCTCTCAGTTGTCCTTCCTCGGACGACCCCTCTTCTTTGGGGGGGACCCTCACGTGCAGGCTGCTGCGGTGCAGGGGACTCTCCGCCAGAGTCATCCTCCCTCCCTGTGGCAGTTGCAGTTGTTGCGGCACCAGATGTTGTGGGCACACAGGGAGGTGTGGCCATGTTGGTGCTAATCTGGCGGAGGCATGTCAATATGTCCCTATGCACCGCTGTCAGTTCTTGCAATGTGTCCCACTTGGACTCCATGCCAGCCATGTGTGTCTCCACACGGGACATGTGTGTCTCCATACGGGACATGTGTGAGTCCACACGTGACATGTGTGAGTCCAAGCGGGCATGATGGGCAGCCTGCTGTTGTTGAATGTCCTTGAGGATCCCCACTACCTGTCTGACCTCTCCAGTGCTATTCTGGTACGCATCAGCAATGCGTACCAGTTGTGGGTCATCATGCAGTCCAGACCCCTCTGCAAACAGCAACCTATGTCTACCACCCCTCCCACCACCCCTGGCGACACGTGCGGGACCTGCAGTGGCACGCACAGGTGACCCTAGGCCCCCTTGGGGGTTGTCACTGGTGTTGTTGTCCGTTGCTCCACGTTGGGCCGGGCTCACTGTGCTGTTGTTATTGTTGGTCCTTGGTCTGTCCGTGTCGGCGGGGGTGGTCTGTGTGTTGGCAGTTGTTGGAGGGGTGGGTGCAGGGGGTGCAGATGGTGGTCCTGCTGGTGCTGCATGATGACTCACACCGGAGGGGCCAGGTAGGTCTTCGCCATCCGAGGTGGGCAGAGGCTGTTCCACACCAGTGAGCTCAGTGTCCCCCGGAGCCTGGGACAGGGACTCCTCATTGTCTGCTGCTGTGTCCCCATCATCACCTGTTTTGGGAGACACACACAATGTATGTTATGTTTCTGCAGGCATCAATGGTTCACACACCTGACAGTTGTGACTGTACCTCTGGATGCAGGCCTGTACATTGCATTGTCCTAAGTTGTCACAGTCAGGGGTTGATATTGGTGTGGCACATTGTCCTGCAAACCTGAAGCATTTCAATGTGAATGTTGGGGTGTGTACATGGACAGCATAGGTTGTATTTGGTGGACATCCGGCCCTCCTTCTCCCCCCAGCCCAGTTATCCCACCATGAAGCATGCCACCCTTGCAGTGGGTTCAGGTTGACTCTCAGGATGTCAGTCAGTGGTGTCCTGCTGTTGGTTGGTGCACAGTTCCCAGCATGGCCTTGTGCTCCCCACAACAGAGCACCATTGTCATACATCTTTGAAGTGGCTTTTCACTCCCTGGTAGGTGTGCATGCTTCAGTGTGAGCTTGCTGGGCCATGTGGGTGGGGGATGTTGAGCTGTGACTACCACTCCCATCATGCTATTGCCTACACCCCCTTCCCAGCTTGCCCATACTTCCTTCCTTTTGACTCTGCTTCCCTGTGGGGTAGTGTGCCTGTGCTGAATGGATGGCTGACAGTGTTGTCCTGGCGTTTGTTTGGCTACAAGTCCCATGTGTGTCCCTGTGCTTCACACAGCATAACCCATGGTTGTGGTTCTTTGTGGGATATTTAATTAGAGTGTGAGGCATTGCATTCTCCCAGGTGAGTTGTGTGTAGTTTGTGTTAAGGGGGTGTGAAAAGCTGCTTGTAAATATGGTCTGAGGTGTCAGTCCTCCTTCCCACCCAGCCAGATATCCCACCATGGAACGTGCTTCTATTGCAGGGAGTGCAAGTTGGCTTTCAGGATGTCAGTCAGTGGTGTCCTGCTGTTGGTTGGTGCACAGTCCCAGCAGGGCCTTGTGCTCCCCACAGCAGTAGCCAATGTCAGCCATCTTGTCAGTTCTTTTCCATTCGCTGTGATGTGAGCATGGTTCAGAGTGGTGTTGATGGTCCAATTGTGAGGGTGAGCAATATCTGTGACTACCACTCCCATCATGCTATTGCCTACACCCCCCTTCCCAGCATGCCCATACTTCCTTCCTTTTGAGTGGACTTCACTGTGTGTGAGTGTGACAGCAATGGCAAGATGGCTGACAGTGGTGTCCTGTTGTTTGTTGGTGCCCAGTTCCCAGCAGGGCCTTGTGCTCCCCACAACAGAGCACCAGTGTCAGACATCTTTGAAGTGGCTTTTCACTCCCTGTGAGGTGTGCATGCTTCAGTGTGAGCTTGCTGGGCCATGTGGGTGGGGGATGTTGAGCTGTGACTACCACTCCCATCATGCCCCCTTCCCAGCATGCCCATACTTCCTTCCTTTTGAGTGGACTTCACTGTGTGTGAGTGTGACAGCAATGGCAAGATGGCTGACAGTGGTGTCCTGTTGTTTGTTGGTGCCCAGTTCCCAGCAGGGCCTTGTGCTCCCCACAACAGAGCACCAGTGTCAGACATCTTTGAAGTGGCTTTTCACTCCCTGTGAGGTGTGCATGCTTCAGTGTGAGCTTGCTGGGCCATGTGGGTGGTGGATGTTGAGCTGTGACTACCACTCCCATCATGCTATTGCCTACACCCGCCTTCCCAGCATGCCCATACTTTCTTCCTTTTGACTCTGCTTCCCTGTGGGGTAGTGTGCCTGTGCTGACAGGATGGCTGACAGTGTTGTCCTGGCGTTAGTTTGGCTACAAGTCCCAAAAGTGTCCCTGTGCTTCACACAGCATAACCCAGGGTGGTGGTTCTTTGTGGGATATTTAATTAGAGTGTGAGGCAATGCATTCTCCCAGGTGAGTTGTGTGTAGTTTGTGTTAAGGGTGTGTGTGAGAAAAGCTGCTGGTAACTATGGTCGGAGCTGTCAGTCCTCCTTCCCACCCAGCCAGATATCCCACCATGGAACGTGCTTCCATTGCAGGGAGTGCAAGTTTGCTTTCAGGATGTCAGTCAGTGGTGTCCTGCTGTTGGTTGGTGCCCAGTTCCCAGCAGGGCCTTGTGCTCCCCACAGCAGTAGCCAGTGTCAGCCATCTTGTCAGTTGTTTTCCACTCCCTGTGATGTGAGCATGGTTCAGAGTGGTGTTGATGGGCGAATTGTGAGGGTGAGCAATATCTGTGACTACAACTCCCATCATGCTATTGGCTACACTGACTTGACCAGCATACACAGAATTCCTTCCTTTCAGTGAGCTTCCCTGTGAGGTGGTGTTCTAGTGGTGGCTACATATCTGACTGTGTTTGTTGGTTAGATTTGTGCCACTACCTAGCTCTATTTGTTGTTGGGTTTGTACATGTCATGACACAGTTACATATCACTATGAAATGGCATGTATTGTGTTTATCTGACTGTTATACACATCTTGGGATGATTATCTTTTGGTTGCTGTGGATTTGCTAAGGGTGCATGGTTTGACTATCCCCTTGACAGTGATGTGTGTATATTGTCACACGATATTGGGTATATTGGTTGTGTACTCACCAGGCTCTGGGATGTTTGATAGTCCATATACGCTCACTGGTGGTAGGATGGCCCGCACCTTCTCCTCCCAGGGCCTGAGGTATACTGGTTTGGCAGGAGGGCCACTGCCGGTGTGTTGGCTCAGGGCGTACTCCTTCTTTAGTAGGTCCTTGACCCTCCTGCGCACATCATACCACCTGTTCTGGATGTCTTCCTTTGTGCGCAGACATGGTGATTGTGCGTTCACCCTGTCGACGATCCTCTCCCACATCTTGGTTTTCTGCGAAATGGGGGTCTGTTGGACCAATGTACCAAACAGCTGTGGCTCTACCCTGAGGATCTCATCTACCAGGACTTCCAATTCACTGTCTAGGAACTTTGGATTCTTCTTTGGGGGCATGGTGATGGGTGGTGGTGGTGATTGATGTGTGTGTGGGTGTGCAAGTGAGGGTGTGTGAGTGTAGGTTTTGCTGGGTGTATGTGAGGGTGCTATTTGTTGGGGTGCTGATGGTGTGTGGCTTGTGTGATGGATGAGTTGTGAGTGTGTTTGTGGTTGCTGTCTGATGGTGTTCTGTGCTGGCAGGTCAGTTGAATTTGCAAAGGATCATGGTAGGGATTTGTGGCCTTTATATGGGTGGAGTTGTGGGCGTGTCTTTGTTCCCTGTTTCCCCCCCCCCAGTATTTATTGTCTTTGTAATTGCTTGTTTGGCCCTTTTTTTGTATTTTTCCCTTTGTACTTTTTGTGCATGTAGGAGACGTTCTTCTGACCGAGTCGGACGCTGCAGTTGTCTCGTGCGAGCTTCTCCGAGTCGTTCACGCTGTGTTTGTGCTGTGTTTCATGTGCGGAGTACGCGTCGGTCGCGGAGTATTGGGTTGCTTCGGCTCGCTGTTTTGTATGCGTGTCGGTCGTACGGCTTGAGCTCCGTGCGACTCGGTCTGGTTTTCCACGCATTGCATCGTACTGCGCGGGTCAGAGTTCGCGGGTACGTTTCGTTCGGGTTCATTCCTGGTGCGTGTCGGTCGGTTCGATTCGCGTGGTTTTCCGGCCGGATAGCTGTTTTCCGTGCGGTTCGGTCGTTCGGCTTGTGTTCCGTACGAGTCGGTCGTAATTCGCATGCATTTCATCGTACTAGGCGGGTCGGGCAGCACCGGTACGTGTCGGTCGGAATAAATTCCCGATCCGAGTCGGTCGGTACGTTTTCCGGCCCGAATCGGAATCGGCCCCTTGGTCTTTAATAATTTCTTCCTCAAAAGTCTTGTACTCCTCATCCGCCAGGACCTTCGCAATGCAACCGCTCGCATCACAGAAGCAGAGTCCCGCCTTTCGTTGGTGGAAGATGATGTCTCAGCCCTAAAGACACAGGTCAAACAGCTTCTATCCCACACGACCGATCTCCATAAGCGAACTGCTGATACAGAAAACCGATCACGCCGAAACAATCTCCGCCTGATGGGCCTGCCTGAGGGGACGGAACCGGCACAAGTGACCACCTTTCTTGAAGACTGGATCAAATCCTGGATACCCCCGAACGCCCTGTCACCATGGTTTGTCGTGGAGCGGGCCCACCGTGCGCTCGCGCCCCAGCTGCCGCCGGGAGCCCCACACTGACCAATAATTGCAAGGATCCTAAATTTCAGGGACCGCGACGCCATCCTGCAAGAAGCCCGCTCCCAACCAGAGTTGTTCCACAAAGAAGCCAAAATTATGATCTTCCCCGACTATACAAAAGAAGTGCAAGCCCAAAGAAGATCATATATCCATGTTAAACAGATACTGCGGGCCCTCAATCTGCCCTATAGACTCCTTTTCCCGGCCCGTCTCATGGTGATCTTCCACAATAAATCTTACTTCTTCGACACGCCGGAGGCGGCGTGGACCTGGGAGACTGAGGAGTGTCCAATCCGCCCACTGAAAGGCGCCCCCTCGTCTGACCCCCAGAAAGTGCTGCGGACGGACGCAAATGTGGCCTCCCAGGGCGGCGCACTGGGTCCCGAAGAAGGCCCAATACCCGCGGAGCAGCGTCTGCCTCACCAACTGGCTCCCCCAGAGAGAAGAGCGGGTCGTCGGCATCTCAGGGCCGCCAAGACTCTGAGAGAACTCAGACAGATCGGACCCGACACCCAGAGAGAGCACCAATGACTCTCCAAAGCCAAGCTCTGATGATACTGACCTTTCACGTAGCCCCTAAATCTGACTCCAAACGCCACTATCACTAATAGCCTGAACTGGAGGAGCGCTAATCCTTAAATGCAGATGGGACCAACACAACACCCCTATACTACGATCCAATGCTCTTGTTTGTGTTTCTCTGTTTCTTTACAGCACTGTGTTCAAAGTCCACGATGCATCCCCGGGCGGTCCAAGTAGTGAACCTGAACGCAACCTCCTGCTCCTGGGGCCCTACTACTTAGTGCACCTAGGCTTGTCAGGCCTCCTGACCCCACATCGCCACTCTATCACAATGCCACAGCCCTATAGCGGGGGTGAACCCCTTAGAGTCCTTTCTTGGAATGTCAACGGACTCTTAGATAAAATTAAACGAACTGCGATTTTAAAGCATGCACGGAGAGTCACCCCAGGCGTCCTTCTACTGCAAGAGACGTAGCTGTTGGGAACTCGATGCCCCTTTTTAGCATGTCAGGGTTTTGACAGAGTGTGGCACTCGAGGTTCTCAAGAGGGGCTCGAGGAACGGCGATCCTTCTGCGGCGCTCCCTCCCCCTCACACCGATCAACACATTTAGCTACCCCCAAGGCCGATTCGTCACCCTGACAGGTACCCTTGGAGACACCACTATCAGTTTGATGTCGGTATACGCCCCCCCAGCAAACTTGGAGTCTACTCTCCAGGCCGCGGTAGAGAGCATATCCTCCCTCCCCCAGTGCCTGACAGTGATTGGGGGGGACTTCAACGCTGTCCCAGAACCAGCCAATGATGCCACAGGAACACCATCCTCCCATAGAAGACTAGGTGCTAAGCGGCTTGGGGATTGGACCTCCAAGTTGGGCCTCTGCGACGTCTGGTGCACCTGGCACCCTGGAACACTACAATATACACACACATCTGCCGCAGACCATACTCACTCCCGAATTTACCTCATCTTCATGCCTACCCCGGACTGTAGAACGGTTGCCGAGGTCCAAATCCTGGGGCGAGGCCTCTCAGACCACTCCCCCGCTCCCCCTACAGTTTGGGGCTCCACGGGAGCTCTGCGCCCTATATGGAGGCTAAATACCTGGTTCCTCCAGGACCAAGAATACAAGCGGGGGATCGAGGGAGAACTGAAACACTATTCCACACTAACGAGGGCACTGTCCAACTTGATAGTACGCTGTAGGAGGCAGGTAAAGCCACGATCCGTGGATATGCCAAGGGGTTCCTCAAACACAGGCGGCAAGCACAGGACCGCCATCTCTCCCAGCTTGAGGCCAGGGCCCTCCGCCTGGAGATGGCTGTGGCCATGGCAGACGGGGAGGCGAAGTGCCGGCAGCTCCAACTAATCTGCGAAGAGATCAAGACCATATCTCTCGAATCTGCTAAACCGATATGGCGATCCTCAGTGGCCCAGGTTTATGGGTGGGGAGATAAGAATGGCAGGTTACTACATTGGCTCGCTGCTCATCCCCTGTTACGGAAATTCAAGACTCGCAAGGACAAGTCTTCCGCACCCCCGCCGAAATCACGCAGACCTTTGCGAACTATTATGCAGCGCTTTACTCAGCAGATCACTCACACACGTCTGTCACCAGCTCCCTCTTCCTACAGGGTGTCCCCCTCCCGCAACTCCCGGAGAGGGACATCAAGGCCATGGACGAGCCCATAATGATTGAGGAGCTGACTTTGGCATTTGCCCAGTGATGAAATCTACTTTACCGCAAGCTGTACCCGGAAGGAAAAGAAAACGAACTGCCCAGGCAGGGGCTGATAGCAATTTAAAAGGTCACTCTCCGAGGGTCAAGAGAACCAAACAAACTCATTTAACTGGAAACACTTCTAGGACTCGTTCGGGAGGAGGGAGAAGTAATGTGTCAAATGAAATAGATAGTACCGCTGATAAATTTAGTAGAATTGTACTAGAGGCCTTGTCACCAATTATATCCAGATTAGCCGCCATTGAAGAGCACCTTGCACGAGTGTTGACGGGCCTAGGTAGAACCACAGTATCTGATAGGCAGAATGATAATGTCACCCGTCCAAGAAATTCAGAGTTAAAACTAGATGATGTCATCCCTAGTGTTTCGATGAATCGCTTGACCCCTTTAAGTACTGCAAGTAATCTACTGCAAATAGCCAGGCCCACATGGCAGAGTCCCCCCGTAATAGTGTTGGTAATAACCCTAGGGCCCTAACATCACAGGACCGCATCGTGGTTGGGAATACCCACAGGAACAATCAAAAGCTGGGTCAGGGGGTCACAAATCAACCAAGATCACTCATGATAGATGGGGGTAGATTACCAAAGGGAAATGTACATATAAATGGCCCAGTGCATAATTTAAAGAGTGGGCGAGGCGCAAAAGATGTACTAAACTTACCCCCGGAATGTACACCATATACCTTGATCCTGAAGGGGGTTCCCCAGTTGGCTCTTGGCCAGCAAGAAACTTGTCAAAGTCTTGTTAATAAATCGGCTCATTGGTGTTCTAAGAGAATCTCACCGAAGATAAATTGGTCTGAAAAAATCATTATGGCCGGGCGAGTGAGTTGGCTGGGTCACACGACCAAACGTGGGGAAGGGGATTGTGTTGTACTTAACTTTAGTAATGCATGGTGCGCCCGTTTTGCCCTAATGCACTTTAGAGATCTACCTGGTGATCTGATAGAGGTCCACCCGGTGTTTTTTTTTTATCCTCCACATCATGAATCCATCAAGAGAAATCAGTCCGCGCGGTTGGGTTCTAGTACACATCCCCCTACACATCTCCCTCCATTTAGCCATCCAAATCGTTTTGAAGTCCTTTCTGGGCTGTCTGAAATAGATTGACTAACTGGGTGTTCTAGACAACCAGTTGCCATGATGGGAACCGGTTTGTACTATATTGCCCAAGGGAGAGGAATCTAGATAGATGGACCCAGTATTAGGGGCTCGCCTAATTCACTTGAATTCTCCACCCCTATATTAAATAGTATTAGTGAGAGCCGAGACAAACCCAAAAATTATTCGCTGGGCCATAACCAAATCCCAAATGACACCATGGATAGGGAGTAGCCGGATCTGCCTATCACCGAAGCTGAACAATCCATAAATAATGAAACTGCGGGATTGGCAAATCAGGGTCATAATAAGTCTCTACTTAAAGTTATCTCATGGAATATAGCAGGAATTCACCCCAAATTGACCGAAGAGGTATGGCTAAATTATATTAGAGGTTTTGATATTATCTGTCTCCAGGAGACGTGGTACACGGAAGACATTGTGCTGAATGGCTATTGTTCTTACACGGCCCACGCCACACCCTCATTAGCAGGGAGGGCGAAAGGAGGGTTGGTAATATTTATCTAAGTTAAATATGAGGCCATTAAAATTAACGTTGTTAGTACATCTCCTTGGTATCAACTAATCCTGATTCCTAATATGCTACAGGCCAAGCTATTAGTAGTGAACTGGTATTGGTTGCCCTGATCCTCTCGCGTCTGGACTACTGCAACAGCCTCCTGGCAGGAGCCAATAAACAAACATTAAAAAGACTCCAAGTGGTCCAACACGCTGCGGCTCGTTTGGTACTAAAACTACCACAAAGATCCTCCGCATCTGCAGCCTTAAAAACCCTTCATTGGCTCCCACTGCATAAGAGAATACTTTTTAAGATTCTCTTAATCACCTTTAGAGCCTCACTTAAACTGGGACCAAAGTACCTCTCAGCGAGGTTCACCCCATACATCACAACCAGGACCCTTAGGTCCTCGTCAGCTAACCTCCTCAAACCCCCCAGTTTTAGATGTAAAACAAAGGGAGGAAAAACAGTGGCCGTCTTGGGAACCAAAGCCTGGAACCTGTTGCCAATTCATCTGAGATTGCTAAAAACAGAAACACAATTTAGGAAGGCACTGAAAACTTGGATATTCGGATCCTCAGATCAATTCTGTCTGTCACTCATTTAGGATCTCCTGGGCTTCCTCTCACCTCCAACCAGCGCCAGGATGCTCCTTTCGGAGTGGCAGTTAGCGCTTTATAAATACCACATTCAATTCAATTCAATTCAATTTAATTCAAACAGCTGCAAGGTTATTGAGGCTTTGCAGGCGGAAATCAATAATACTTCTAAGAAATGGCAACCATTATGCGTCCTCTGGGTGGGTGATTTTAATTGCTCTTCCTGCCCCCATAGCTCTAATCATGTCTGTGGGTTGCTAAACACAGAGGGGCAGCCCCTCTCGCATTTTGTTCACACTCCTCAGGGTGAGGCCCTAAACTCTATTATTATGGAGAATGATTTGGGCCTCATTAACGACTTTGCTAGCAATTCTGCAACACAGTGCCCTACTTATGTTGGAGGAGGTAGGGAAAGTTTTATTGATTTTATGTTCATCTCATGGAAGATCTTGCCTCTTATTGGTGACCGCGAGGTGGAGCCAAATAACGCTAGTGATCATAACCCCCCTCATAGCATTCCTCAGTATAACAGCTCAGATGGGGAAAGCAGACGACCGCTCGACTCATTTTAATCCTAATAAAGGGGTAAGACTTAATTGGAATAAAGTAAACCCCTCTGAATTTGAGGCAAAAATTGTCATAACTAATTATGATTCGATCTTGAGGTGTTTAGATCATGACTTGCCCCCAGCTGAGATTATTCGTGAATTTGAACTGATTTGTTCTGGTGTAGCTAAAAATCTGACCAAATTGATCAAGGTCAGGGATCTCCCAGAGACAAGATGGTTTAATGTAGAATGTTCACGAGCCCAGAAAATTCTAAAATTAGCTCTCCATGCTAACCCTCATGATAGGGCTCAAATTAAAAACGCTAGGAAGGCTTACAAAGGCATTGTTGAGCAGAGGTAAGAAGAATTGAGGTGTTTAGCTTGGGACGATTTGGTGAGAGCCAGTTCCCTTAAGGACTCTAAAAGCTTTTGGGCTATCATAAATCGTCCTTTTTTTACCGAAGAGGCGAGGAAGACAGATTCATTGATTCTGGGGGATGTCTGGGAAACTCACTTTGCTGCTATATTTAATCCTAATGGGTGTCAGCCTGAGGTGATTATTGGGGATTTGCCCATAGATCTAACCTCGGCTTCTCACTTAAGTGTGTCAATCTCAGTAGCTGAGGTGGAGGAAGCCATAGCAAAAGGAATTAAAATGAAAGCTCCAGGTCCGGACGGAGTGCCTTTAGCCCTTTTTAAAGCAATCCCCATCTATGGGCTCCACTATTAACCAACGTTTTTAAAGCAGTGGTGCTCGGCCCCATCCCAGCAACTTGGAGGGAGGCTGTTGTGGTCCCTGTGTTTAAAAAAGGCAATAGAAGTGACCCCGCCTGTTATAGGCCAATTTCCCTTATTGACGCCACAGCGAAGTTGTTGGGGTGGGTAGTCCTTGCTCAACTCGAAACTTGGGCGTCCGATACAGGGGTTATGGCAAGAACACAGTATGGTTTTAGGAGAGGGATGGGTACCATGGAACAGTGCCTCAACTTGTCTCTGATTATGGGCAAGTACATGAAGGCCAGGAAGGGTTCTATCCACCTGGCCTTCATGGACTTGTCCAGCGCTTTTGACACTGTAAACCGGGAGAAGTTGTGGGCACATATGGGGAAAATGGGAGTCGAGGAGGCTTTGATTTCTCTTCTTCGTAGGCTCCATTCATCCACCTCTGTTGTCATAAGATACGGCCCACAGGGGGAAAAAACCAGGCCCATAGCCTCCACAGAAGGTGTCCGGCAGGGATGTATTTCAGCCCCTTTCCTTTTTTAAATTTATACTAATGGTCTAGAGGCTTTTTTAATAGATAAAGAAATTGACTGTCCACGCATTGGGGGCACACGGGTCTCGCTACTTTCATATGCGGATGATACTGTATTAATGGCCCTGACAGCAAATGGGTTACAAAAATTACTTAATGCATTTACAGATTTTATGTTGGCACTTGATTTAAAGGTTAATTTTATTAAATCATATATCATGGTGTGTGGCCCCAATATGACTAAAACTAGGAAATATGTTGTAGGAGATAAGAGAATTGACAAATTAAATAATTTTAATTATCTAGGGAACATTTTTAATAACAGGATGAATTGGGATTCGCTTGTTACTGCAAGGGTGCAACAAGTGGGCAGAGTTGTTGAGGGGATTTTTCGCTTTGCATGTAAGCTGGGCCACAAACCAGTAACTGAGCTGGTTACACTTTATAAAGCCAAGTGTGTGCCTGTTGCAACATACAGAGCAGGTTTGTGGGGATACCATAATAGCTGTCAACTACAAATTATAGTTATAAAACTGTTACTGATGGCCCCAAATAGTGCCTCGACAATCTTTTGTCATCATGAGCTGGGGCTTGACTATGTAGAGGATCGTATAGATAGTGCTCCCCTGCTAATATGGGCCAAAATTTGGCTGACTGAGAAGTTAACATTTTCCAGAGAGGTCATCAAAGATTGTATTAATCTTGATAAAGCATTAACTATCCCTTGGCTCCGCTTTGAAAGGGATAGCCTTTATAAGCTAGGTTTGGGGCACTACTTTGATTGCCCCGCTGGTATTCATGAAAATGCGAAAAATAATATGAAAGAGGCACACTCTACAAGGGCGAGAACACGTCGCTCTCAGCCCAAAGTAACAGGCCTCCCTTGTTTATTCCCTGTCCAACAGCAATTTTATTTAACATTCACTTTAAATGTACGGACACGCTTTTATCTAATAAGACTTCATTTGCGTACTTTGCATTTTTTAGTGGCTTTCCCTAAACAATCGGGGTGAGTAGATAAATTAGAGCCTTGCCCTTGTGATAATTTGGCAGCTCAAAGCACTTTGCACTTTATGCTATTCTGCCCCCTCTATAAAGAGCCAAGAGGAAACTTTTTAGTCCCGATTTTAAAAGAAATCAGGCCATGTTCCTATATTGAAGGTTTTAACTACTTATATTCTCTCGCTACTTATGATATATGCACTATGGTTTCCAATTACATTAAAGTCGCAATGGCTATTAGGAAACGGTATTAGTTATCGTAGTTGAACCCGAATAGCATAATTCTTTTACATAAGACCTAAGTACAGATATATTCTTTATGGAGGGAGTCGCATATTGTTATGGTTTTAAGTTCCTTGTAATATAGATTGCAATTTTATCAAAAGATTGATTTTAATGATTGTATTGCCTTTTTCTTTTCCTCTTAATTAATTGAATTGTATGAATCTCCTCTCGTGCTGCTATCTAAATAGATCACTGGAACTATAATCTGCAATGCTGATTTTATTTTATAAACTTTTATGGGTTTCTTTTGAAACCGAATAAAGGGGTCTATTACGATGGCGGTCGGATGTCCAGCGCTGGGCCGGCGGTGGCGCCCGCCGGACTGGCGGTGGACATCCGCCCGCGATCGCAACCAAGAAAACCGCCGGTCAAATTAGGTTGGCGGTGGTGACCGCGGCGGTGGGAAATTCCGACCGCCGCTTTTCCGCCGGTTGCCATCCGCACTCCTGCCTGGCGGACGGAGCAGGACCGGGATAACGGTGGCGGTGCAGAGCAGGCTCCGCCGGCAGGATTATGATGCCGGCGGTAGCCAGCCTTTCCTCAGAGGTCAAACCGCCATGGAAAGGCATGCGGAGATTGTCTTCCGGGGGCCCGTTGCGGGCCCCCGATGTTTGGGGGGGTTGTGGGTGCACTGGGGGGTACCCATGGTCCCCCCCTACATTTCCCTGTACCAGGTGGCAGGCACTGTGCAGTGCCTGCCACGCAGTGCAGGGAAATGCAGGTCATGCTCCTTTGGACATCGCGGTGGTGCTGCAGGCAGCAGCAACCGCCGCAATGTTAAGGCCCGCGATCTGACTGTCGCGGTCGGATTGCGACCGCAGGTCATCGTAATTCGACCGGCGGTGATGTCGCGGTCCATGCGGGCGGTCTTTTCCCGCTACCATTTCGGTCGGGGAGGTTTTCCGACCGCCATCGTAATTGGCCCCAAAGTTCTTTTGACTTGATTGAGGAAATAGGTAAAGCAATCTCATCACTTGCTACTCGCAAGACTCCCGGCCCAGATGGTCTCCCTGCGGAATACTATGCGGCATTCCGGGAAATCTTGATCCCGCAACTCCATACCTTGTTTGAGGAAGTTCTAGAAAGTGGCACCTTTCCCCCGACACAGACACAGCCGCAGTCATGGTCATACTCAAAACGGACCCTCCCTCAGCCTCATGTTCTAACTACCACCCCATCTCCCTGAATAATACTGAGATTAAAATTTACGCAACGATTCTTGCCACCCGTCTGAAGCGAGTGATCCACACCCTTATACACCCAGATCAATGTGGCTTCATGCCGCACCGCAGCACAAAGCACTGTCTTAGGTGTATCCACGTGTCCCTTGCTCACCGGCACCTCCTCTCCCCATACTTAGCTCCGGTGCTACTCGACTTTGAGAAGGCCTTCGATACGGTTGACTGGCACTATTTGGGGAACGTGCTAGAGAGAGCGGGCTTCGGCCCCCATTATCGGAAACTGGTGGGAGTTCTTTACTCTCATCCATCAGCCAGGGTCCTCATAAACGGGGCACTGTCGGAAGCCTTTCCTGTCAGAAGGGGTACCCGACAGGGGTGCCCGCTCTCCCCCTCCTATTCGCTTTAGCAATAGAGCCCTTGGCTTGTCTCATTCAGGCTGAAGAGCGGGTACAGGGGTGGCACTGGCAGGGCTCCCATAAAGACCGGATCACCCTATATGGGGACCATGTCCTGCTCTCCCTGGCTGACCCGGCCCAATCCGGGCCTAGATGCCTCCAGATCCTCCAATCCTTTGAGAGGGCGTCAGGCCTGCACCTTAACCCGGCTAAATCCACCTTGGTGCCCCTTCACGCCTCAAGAGAATGTGCGGACTGGCAAACAACAATCCCCCTGCGATGACTTTTGTTCAAATATCTTGGTATTTGGGTGGTGCTTTTCCTGGAGCTCCCTCAATGTCAACCAGTTGCTCAAACGCACAAAAGACGACATCCGCCGTTGGCAATCCCTTCCCCTTAATCCCCTCGGTAGGATTGCCCTCTTCAAAATGATGGTTCTGCCCCGTCTCCTGTATGTACTCCAAAACCTTCCGCTCTACCTCCCTCGCAGTTGGTTCCGAAGACTAGATGGGGTGTTCACGACCTTCCTCTGGGGTGGCTCTAGATCACAACTGGCCCTTAAGTGCTGCCAACGGGCCCCATACGATGGGGGAATGTGGATGACGAACCCCTTCCTGTACTATCTCGCCACCCGTCTCCTGGTGATCCATGATTGGTTCAATGGCGGTTGGTCGGATCCGGCCTACCGGCTGGAGCTGGCACACCTTCGGTTCTCCCGGATCCAGGCCATGCTCTATGGGGCTCCAGTTCTTCACACACTACCGGCAGTCACTCGCACGGCCCTCCTCGTGTGGCGTTCTGCGCTGCAACACACCCAATGGGAAGCCAAAATTACACTACAGACACCCCTCTGGCACGGTGCCAGACTGCGGGAGGTTGGGACACTGGCGGGCTTACAGAGGTGGGACTTGATAGGCATCACTCACTTGGGGGATGTGTGGAGGGGTGAGCATTTGTCCTCTTTCCGAGAGCTGCAACAAGCATACTCCCTACACTCTATTCAATTCTACAAATACCTCCAATTGCGACATGCCCTCGCCCTCCCGTCCCTGACCGCACAGCAATCCCAGAATTTAGTCCGCTCCTCATGGGTAACCTTAGGGGTAAAGAGTCAGAATATCGAGTGGGAAATGTCAACTTGCACTAATATCGAGGGCAGAATATCGAGATACAGAAATATCGACTGCAAGAATATCGTGGTCAAGAATATCGAGTTTAAGGTAAGAAATATCGTTTTCAAAAATATCGAAGTCATTAATATCGTTTGCAAAAATATAGTTGTTAAAAATATCGTTTTTTAGTTAGTGTTATGTATTTTAGTATGTATTTTAAATGTTTGTGCTCTATTTTTTTGTCTAAGTATTGCATTTGTTTTTTAATATATGTGTTAAATTTTTAGAAGTTATTAATTTTATTTTAATAATATTTTGCGTTTTAGTTCCATAGCGGGTTGTGGGTTTATAGGGGAATAGGGTAGGAAGTAATTTAATTATAATAAATTGAATATTAATTTTTATTTATTAGTATTTATTTAATTTTGATTTTATATTGTTAATTGTGGGAATTAATTTATTATTAATTGGTTGTTAATTATTATTAATTAATTGGTAATTATGTTAATTGTGTTATTTTTTTAGGTGCAGGTTGTGCGTTGATAGGGGAGTAGGGTGGGAAGTAATTTAATTTTAATACATTTATTAATATTTTTAATATAATATTTATTTAATTTTATTTTATAGTGTTAATTGTGTGAATTAATTTATTAATAATTATTTATATTTTGCTTGTTAATTGGTATTAATTAATTAATTATTTGTTAATTAATTATGTTAATTGTGTCAAGCTTTAAGAAATTGGTTGTGGCATTTATAGGGGAATATGGTGGGAGGTAATTTATTTATAATTAATTAATTTAATTAATTAATTATTTGTTAATTAATGCTAACTAATGAATTAAAATTTAAATATGGCAATTGTGTAATAATTCTGTGTGAGTTGTGGGGTTTATAGTGGTAAATGGTGGGAAGTAAATTTTTTTAAATTAATTAATGATTTGTTGTTAATTGATATTAATTTATTAATGTAAAATTAGTTATGGAAATTGTGTAAATATTTTTAGGTGTGTGTTTTGGTGTTTATTGGGCTAGAGGGTGAAAAGTAATTTAGTTTAAATTAATTAATCATTACTTGATCATTATTATTCATTTATTAATTGATAAATATTTTTGGTAATTGTTTATTTTTATTTTGTTTGGGGATTTAGGTTCTATAGCTGTAACGTTTGGTTAGTACATTAATTTTTACCTTTTTAAATGTGTTTTTTAATTATTAATAATTGTTTAATTGATAATTAATTGTGTTAATTATGGAGGTACACTTTTTTTTAATTTAGATGTATGTTGTAAATTGTGTGGTGTTATAGGGTAGGAAAAAAACATTACATTTATCTAATAAATATTTTTTTTGATTAAAATTCATTTCTATTCCAAAATATTTATTTGTTTGTTAAATTAATTTTTTAATCTTTTTATGTAAATTTTAGATTTTTTTCTACATTATAATATGTTTCTATGTTTTGCAAATTTTTATATTTTTATATATGTTTTGTTTTTGGGTTTTTTATTATATTTTGTATTGTAGTTGATATATTTTTTTTTTCCTTCCTAGTTCTAAACTTTTTCTTTTTTTTTTTTTTCCTTAGTCCCTCGTATCACATATAAAGACAGCAGTGTATTTACATACATAGGGCAGAATGGCAGAAAATCATTGTACATCCGGTTCAGATAATGGACTTTGCGTGGAGGACCGCAAATATTGAAGTAAGGGCTCCCAGATATCTGTAGACTGAGAGGAGGCAGGTAGCTCTTCAGCATATAATGCCAGATTTTCCTGACAGTAAACCATATCCTTTAACCAGCGATCAGTGGAGGGGCTTGCTCTACTTTCTCAAGTCATAGCTACTCTGCGTTTAGCTAACACAAGCGCTATTCTCACCAGTTTGCCCGTGCTACCCTTTAGGAACGGCACCAGGCTCAGCAAACATACATGCGGAGAACATTGTAGCTCAATGTGGGTCATGTCATGCAGTTTCAAAATTACATCAGCCCAGAACAAAGCCACTCGCCTGCATTCCCAGGCTAAATGCCAGAAGTCAGCCCCCGCAGCCCCACACCGAGCACAAACATCGTGTCTCTGAGTCCACTTTTATGTAATTTGTATGGTGTGTGGTAGACCTGGTGTATGTATTTGAAGTGAATAATTCTCAAGTTGCCATTAGATGTGAGCGCACTAGTGAGCTGGCAGCAGTGTTCCCATTCCTTCTGTGTAATTGGCGGGTCAAGCTTCGCGTTCCACCTCTCCATACTCTTATCGAGAGGCGGAGGTTTCTCATCCCTAGCAGTCCTGTACAGCTTGGTGACCAGTTTATGTCTCGTGGGACTAACAAGCAAGGTCTGCAGCATCTGTAGCGATGGAGGTTCGGTCGGAAACGTGGGGTAATGTGCATGTAGCGCCCCCTTTAATCTATGAACAGTGAAATTAAAAAGTGGCGTTTTATTGTGCACATAACTTAAGTCATCGTCCGTGAGAAATTCACCATTGGAGAAAACGTCTTGCATTTTATCAATCCCGGCCTGTGCCAAAATACGCATGGCGCCCGGTTCCTGTATGACGGAAGCGTTCGCATGATAGGCGAGAGGTAACAAGGGGGAGTACAGTGGTAATTTTGTCGCCAGTCGGCCCAGGGCCTGCCAAGCTGCGATCGTGGCGTCAATAGAGTTAATTTCAGTTTTTGGCGTGCCCCTGTGTATATGCGTTAGGATGGAATGCAAGGGAATAGGATGTGCGTCACCATGTTCGACAGCAACGTGTGGAATAAAGTCATGTGTGTTAAACCAATAATGTGCGTACTGCGCCTGTGCGCAGAGGTAATAGAGATACACATCCGGAACGCTGAATCCCCCTCTATTGTAATCCAATGTGAGGGTCGTCAAACTCACCCGTGCCTGTTTACCGCCCCATATCAGCCTGATTAACAGCGATCGTATTGTTCTGAAAAAGACGGCGGGCAGAGGTATCGGTAAGTTAATGAAGAGGTAAAGAAGCTTGGGCAACACAAGCATTTTTATGAGAGCCATACGGTCAGCCAGTGACAAAGGGAGTTTCACCCACCTATCCACACGTTGTTCCAACAGCATGTTCGTCTTGCCAAATGTTTTGCGTATAACTACATCGGGGTCACGATGGACCCATACCCCCAGGTATTTCACAGGTTCCGTGGACCATATCAGCGGGAATTCTACGTCATGGGGAGTGGTAGTTTCCGTTAGCGGAACCACCACCGATTTGGACCAGTTGATGTGAAGGCCTGAAAAATGTCCAAAACGGATGTATTCCCTCAGTATTGGCGCAATGAAGGTATGCGGTTCCCTAACGAATAATAATATGTTGTCCGCATAAAGCGATATGCTCACAGGGCGGTGTGCGAAGCATATCGCTGGCGCTCTATGTCTCTGTCTAATAATACAGGCCAAGGGTTCCAGTACAACGGCAAACAAAAGCGGCGATAGGGGGCAGCCCTGTCTAGTTCCTCGACTGATTTGTATGGGACCTGAGGTGTGGCCCTCTACCCGGATCCGGGCCGTGGGATCAGTGTATAATAATTGCACCCAGGCAATGAAATTAAGGAGAAACCCCATACGGTGAAGTATATGAAATAAGTAGCCCCATTCGATGGAATCAAAGCTTTGGCCGCATCGAGCATTACAGCCGCAGCCTGTAAATTAGGGTCCAATATGTGAAACATGGCAAAGAGCGTGCGGAGGTTATGTGAAGTAGACCTATTGGGAATTAAACCAGATTGGTCGGGGAGGACCAATTTCGGCATCAAAGGTGTGAGCTTGGTCGCAAGTATTTTCACCAACAGTTTCGCGTCTATGTTAATCAGCGACAGCGGCCGATAAGAGTCACATCGAGAAGGTGGCTTATCCTTTTTTAATAGGGTAATGATCAGTGCCTCCCTAAGCGATGGAGGGAGCCTACCCACTTCAAAGGTCTTGACATACATTTCAAGTGCAGGTGAGGCCGTCGGGACCTGGGGCTTTTTTATTGGGGAGAGTTTTGATCGCCTCTCGGATATCCTCTTCCGTGATTGGTTGATTTAAGTATTCCCGTTGGCCATCAGATAGCCACGCCAGGGCGATGTCCGATAGGTAGCTATCTAATTCCCGGACGTCAGTCCTGTTTTGCTAGGTGTAAAGACTGGCATAGGTATTTCTGAACTGCGCTGTAATGTCTTGTGTAGTGTAATGATCCACACCTGACGTGTCAGTGATCTTGGTAATAGTATTCCTGTCTTCACGAGCCTTACTTTTAACAGCCAGATTACGTCCCGGTCTACCCCCTTCTCCATATGCCCGGGCCACATGTCTCTTGGACAAATACCGGGTTTCATCCATAGCTAGGTTATTATATTTCAATAATGCATCTTTGATCTGTGCTAGGAGCAATGTACTGGGGACCTCTCGTACGCCCTTTCCAAGCCCCTCCAGGGTGTCTTCCGCCTTGGCTAATTGACCTCGAATATCCTTCAATATTCCAGCTGTTGTACTAATACATTTGCCCGAATCGTGGCCTTACAGGCCTACACAGGGTTGCCGTACTATCAACTGACCCCTTGTTCTGTACAAAATATTGTTCTATAGCTTCCCTGATTGTGTGAGTATAGAGTGGGTCTAGCAACGCTTCAGAACGGAAGCGCCAAGTGAATTGTCGTTTGATAGTTTGTGGGATGTGTAGTGTAAGCTTGATGGGATTATGATCAGATAACGTTCTTGGCAATCCCCAACGTCAGAGACCCATGACGACGCCCCTTCGCTCAGTAGCCAATAATCGAGACGCGACCAGCTACTATGTGCAGTGGAAATATGTGTCCCCTCTAGCCTCTCCGAATTGCGCAGCCGCCAAACATCAGTCAGGCCCAGCTCTGCCATCCCTTCTGTAATAACCTTAGCCGCTTTGGGTGAGTGCCCCCCTGACCCGCTCGACTTATCTTTACTGGGATCTAGATGAGTGTTGAGATCACCCCCCCATATGACGGTTGCGTCGGGCCAGTCCCGTAGTATAGAAATAATGCGGTCAAAGAACCCAGGATCGTCTACGTTGGGGCCATAGACATTAACTAGGGTTACAAGCTACCCAAACAATGTGCCGTGCGTTATGGCATAACGGCCAGCATCGTCTGTGCAACTTTTGATCACAGTGAAAGGAAGAGTTTTTTTGATAAGGGTAAGCACCCCTCTGGCGTATGTTAAATAAGAGGAGGCTAGTCTATATCCGGCCCAATGTGCCCCTATACGTGCCTCACTGTGACGCGTCAAGTGTGTTTCCTGAATAAGGGCAATGGTAACCTCGTGTCGATGTATATATGTCAATATTTGTCTAATCTTCTTGGGCGAATTAAGTCCCCTAACATTCCACGTCAGGCAGGTTATCCTCTCACAGTCTATTTGCGACATCTAAACAGGCAGTACAATCCATATAACCAGATTTCAGCGTACAATCCTTGTCCTATATACACTACGATATATGAGTAACATGTAGCCACGTAAACACACCCCACCAGGCCCCCCACCCAGCAAACCCCCCCGCCCACTTCAGCATCTCAACCGTGCTAAAGCCATCCCAAACCACCCCTAACAGTACCCTAAAATGACACATAGCTGAAATCAGCTGTGGGGAACACCCATAGGGGAGCACTGGAGCACAGATAACCTCCCAGATGTACAGGGAGGCGGCCGAAGAACAAGATTAAAGGTTCCTTCCCAAAAAATTACAGACATCCGATGAAAGCAATAAGTGACATTCACATTTAGAAGAAAAACAGTCTTATCTGAGCGGCGAGAGGTCCTGTTGAGCCCGCTAGAACGCCGCTGCAAGTGCGAAACGTCCATAATCATCTGTGTCCAGCCTGGTCGATAGTGACCCAATAAAGATCGCAGTGACCCTGTGCAGTCATGGACTCCGACAACGTTTGAGTCAGTGGTCACATGTAAGGAAGCACCTTGGTCGTCGTCAGCTGTACTTGAAGACTCCCGGTGTTTGCGCTTGATAGTCTTGGCATAATCCATTGCTGATTTGGGGGTGGTGAAGATTTTCGACTTGCCATTCAAATCAACGCGCAGTCGTGCCGGGTATAGCATCGCATAGGGGAATTTTTCGGCCATCAGTAGTCTCTTTGGGGGTTGATATTCTTTGCGTGCTGCCTGCACGGCCGCCGTGAAATCCGGATAGAACGCAAGAGTGTTTCCCTCATGGACAATGGACCCCTTTTCTCTCGCCATGCGGAGGATGGCGTCCCGGTCCCTGTAATTCAATAATCGCGCGATGATAGGGCGCGGAGGTGCACCCGGAGGGGGGCGAGCAGCCAGCGAGCGATGTGCACGTTCAACTATTAGCACTGATGACAACTGTTCAACCCCAAAAATCGTCTGTATCAAGGACTCAATGTAGGTTTCAAGGCGGCCAGTGTTTGTGGACTCCGGCAAGCCCGTGATTCGTAGGTTATTGCGTCGTGACCTTACCTCTAAGTCCTCATTTTTTGCCTGTATGACGGCAGGCACTTTTTCCATCTCTAATGTTTTGGTCGACATATGCTGCAGGCCATCTTCTGCATCAGATATTCGCATCTCCGCTTCCCCTAGGCGTAATACGAGCTTGTCCAGCTTCGTGGACATGTGGTCCATTCTGAGATTCAAGTTGTCAATTTTACCATCGATGGCTTGTAGGCTCGCCTGCACAGCTAGGAGTGTCTTCTCAATGGAGGATAAACTGTCAGTCGGAGCCTCCATCTCCGAGTCGGAGGTGGCACGCTGCTGCGTCCTCCCAGTTTTACGGGGCTCAAACGTGAGGCGAGGCTGGCTGCGTTCAGTTTTACCCATATTTATACAACACCGAAGCGGCTCGCCTTATAGGCAGGCAGTAGGAAGTTCTGTAGTAGTAGGATCCCCTGCACGTGTTAGGAGCTGGCAAAGACGCCGGTAAAGCGGGACGCGGCAAATTAATGTTCACAATGACTCAGCCACAGTATCCAATAATGTGTTGTGCATCAGACCAATGTCACGGAAGAACTAGACACCCCAGCTCCCTGGCACAGCGGTGTATGCAGGCATTAAAAGGGCAGAGCCTGTCGGCAGTAGTCGTCCTCAGTGCAACGCGTGAGGATCCTGAAGAGGGCCTCAGGTATAATGCGCAACCACCATGTCGCAGTCACTCTACAGTGGTACAGGCACCAGCACTGAGCCCCCTAGTTTGGACCGGCGGCAACAACCCAGTCACCACTGCGGGGAGAGCAGGATCCCAATGCAGCCGCGCCGACAGCATACGCGGAAAGGTAAGCAGACAGCTACGAGGCACTCACCAGGCTCCGCTGTATCATCCAGCAGTGTGTTCAGGCCGTGCAGGGGACCTCAGACGGACCACAGCTCCGATCAATTGGGCGCAATACTGCTATCGGGAGGAGAAAATGGCGTCGGTCTCACGCTCAGGGCCCCACGATGGTAAAAAGATGCACAACGGTGGCGTGCAAAGCCACAGCGTGCTTCACCTCCGACAGCACAGTAGGCAATGCGCGCAGTTGTGAGGATATCTACCGGCCTGAGTGCGGACGGCAGCAGGGAGGGGCGCCCCCGCCAACACTCACCGCACCCCGGCTCTTGGTCAGCGAGCTTCACTCCGGTGGCGACATCACAGGAGACAGCAGGTCCGTTAGGGAACCGCACCAGCGAACAAGGCGGAGACACGCCTTCTCCGAACACCGGCGCCAGCAGCACGCCTCAGTCCGGGATATGCAGGGCCTCTTGAGCCATGCAATGGCACCCTCCTCGCCCACTTGTCAGCCACGCACTCACCAGCTTCCGAAGGGCGCAAGGGACCAGCAGGTATCGGCGTGGTCTCTCGTCTATAGTCGCCAGTAGCAGCTCCCGCCGCTCTCCTCACATCAGCTCTCGGGAGCCGCGCTATGCCGCCATCTTGCTGGCACAGGCCCGCACTGGAAATGGCAGCGTTCGTCCCAGACGTGAGTGTTGGAGCTTTTAAGCAGTTACAAAATGCAGCTACAGTCTTTAGGGCATCATGTCACGTCATTTTAACCGAGGATGCCAGCAGGAAAGGCAGGTTTTTTGTAGGATTAGGTCTCCGGCCGGCGGAGCAGCACTACAGCGCAGCCATCTTGCCGTGTGCCCTCTAGCGCCCCCGTATTATCGTTGATATTTTGTTTGTTTTTAAATTTGAATTTTCTTTAGTGGGAATAGTAATTTTTACCCCTCCGCTATCCAACACTTTCCCTACTGCTGCATTCGCAGGAGTGGGAATAGTAATTTATACCCCTACTCTATCCAACACTTTCCCTACTGTTGCACTCACTGGAGTGGGAATAGTAATTTTTACCCCTCCGCTATCCAACAGTTTCCCTACTGTTGCACTCGTTGGAGTGGGAATAGTAATTTTTACCCCTACGCTATCCAACACTTTCCCTACTGTTGCACTCGCTGGAGTGGGAATAGTAATTTTTACCCCTCCGCTATCCAACACTTTCCCTACTGTTGCACTCACAGGAGTGGGAATAGTAATTTTATCCCCTCCGCTATCCAACACTTTCCCTACTGTTGCACTTGTTGGAGTGGGAATAGTAAATTATTCCCCTCCACCATCCAACACTTTCCCTACTGTTGCATTCGCTGGAGTGGGAATAGTAATGTTATCCCCTCCACTATCCAACACTTTCACTACTGTTGCACTCGTTGGAGTGTTAATAGTAAATTATTCCCCTCCGCTATCCAACACTTTCCCTACTGTTGCATTCGCTGGAGTGGGAATAGTAAATTATTCCCCTCCACTATCCAACACTTTCCTTACTGTTGCACTCATTGGAGTGGGAATAGTAATTTTATCCCCTCCGCTGTCCAACACTTTCCCTACTGTTGCACTCATTGGAGTGGGAATAGTAAATTATTCCTCTTTGCTATCCAACATTTTCCCTACTGTTGCACTCACTGGAGTGGGAATAGTAATTTTTACCCCTCCGCTATCCAACACTTTCCCTACTGTTGCACTCGCTGGAGTGGGAATAGTAATGTTTTTTAGCCCTCCGCTATCCAACACTTTCCCTACTGTTGCTCTTGCTGGAGTGGGAATAGTAAATTATTCCCCTCCGCTATCCAACACTTTCCCTACTGTTGCACTCGCTGGAGTGGGAATAGTAATTTTTACCCCTACGCTATCCAACACTTTCCCTACTGTTGCACTTGCTGGAGTGGGAATAGTAAATTATTCCCCTCCGCTATCCAACACTTTCCCTACTGTTGCACTCATTGGAGTGGGAATAGTAAATTATTCCTCTCCGCTGTCCAACATTTCCCTACTGTTGCACTCGCTGGAGTGGGAATTGTAATTTTTTCCCCTACGCTATCCAACACTTTCCCTACTGTTGCACTCAATGTAGTGTAAAATGTAGGTTTAAAAAATATTAAATATTTTAATATTTTAATTTATAATATAATTTTTTTAATTATAATTTTTATGTTACAGGTGTATGTATATATATATATATATATTTATTTATAATTTTTAATATATTTGTAACATTTTATAATTAATTAAAATTATTTGTTAAAACTTTTAAGTAAATATATATATATTACAATTTATATATGTATGTTTAATTTATTTTTAAACTAAATTTATTATTTATAATTTTTAAAATTTACAAATAAATCTAAATATTTTTTTTAAGTTAAATGTATTATTTAATTTATTTTACATTATTTTTTATACATATTAAAATAAACAATATTTTGTACTTCGATATTTTTAACAATGATATTTTTTTTCTCGATATTTTTGTACTTACCATTATGAAGATAGGAGGTCAATATTTTTGACAACGATATTTATGTCCCGATATTTTTGTAACTCGATATTCTGGTACTCGATATTCTGTGAGTGATCCAACCTGGGGAAGGGGGGAATATCCCAAATCTATCGATCTCTAATAAACAAAACCCCGTCCACATTAGACTCTCTTAGGGCCTGTTGGGAGCAATGGGTGGGCCCTCTGGAGGAGGAAGATTGGAGGGATTCATTGATGGCCCCTAGGGTGCTAACCATATCAGCCAGGCTCCGCCTCATTCAAATTTACTATCTCCATTGCACATATCCAACCCCTGGGCGGCTACACAAAGCGGGCTTTCTCCCTACCCTCAAATGCCCGCGAGGCGGAACCAGCTGACTTTTACCACATGGTCTGGTCCTGCACCATCATCTCCAAATACTGGGCGTCGATTGTGGCTGATCTAAGCGACATGCTGGGCTGGGCGGTCCCCCTTAGTCCTCTTGCCCTTCTCCTGGGGGTGATGGAGGGGTTGTATGACATATTGTTCCTGGGGCAGGCATCTTGGTGTCCAAAAGAGACATTGTGGCGGCCTGGAAGAGCTCGGTATCTCCATCTATCACTAAGTGGAGTAAAGGAGTGGACTGGTGCGCCATCCAAGAAAAAACTGTATATGAGGCAAGAGGCTGCCTGGCCAAACACGAACGCATATGGGGCAAGTGGTTGGGCTCGATAGACTGAGATTCCATAGCTTATGGTGGGCAGACTCCAAGGGGCAGCATTTTTCTTACCTACTGCATGGCCCCAAAGGGAACATTATGAGAATGTATTCAGCTCTCTTATATGTCACAGTGCTGTACTGTTTACTTTGTTGCTCATAAAACCAATAAAATTGTGTATAAAAAAAAAAAGTTTTGTACTAACATGTTTTTTAATAAATCTGTTTTTATTGTTTTGAAAAGTTTACATCTTGAAGACAGGCAACATTTATCATATAACATTGACCATACCACGGAGCATTTGGCAATAGTAAATGAACGTGACCGTGGACCAGTGATAAACTGATGTACATATCAAGGACAGTATTAGTGTAGGTACAAGTGGAACCTAGACAGAATAAATGACATCAGGCATTGGTGGCATGGTATAGTGGTATGGTGTACAGAGTCTACGCAGAGGTTACAGGATACATGCGTGCACAGATGTTAGAACTAAAACATTAAAAAGAGGGGGGTGAAAACTCAATAAATCCCCAATAACCGATAACAGCAGCAGAGTCCGACTTTAGAATGCTCATTCCGCTCCGTGTTCCCGTTGCTCCTTCCTCCCCCCGACCCCCGGCGCCCCACAGACAGACATCACTAGTCAGAGAACACAGCACTGCACATCTTGAGCGCCAGATGGTACATGGGTGTCTACATGGCGACGCAACTGATCTTTGGCGGTTTAACCATCACTCCCCCTGAGGGTGCCTCCACTATGTTCAGGACGCCCCTCTGTGTTGTCTCCCCCAGACTGCATCAAAGACTGTAGTAGACCATCCCAACCTGTCGCCATAGGCGTCTTCCGAAGTCCCAGCGTTTCCTCCCTCAGTATAGCTATTCCCTCTGCCTTAGCCCACGCCAGGAGCGAACACTTCCATGCCCGTATGTGTGGCGGTCCGGCGCCTTCCACCGTTTAGTAAGTAGTCATTTAGCCACCACCAGCCCCAAGTCGAGAAAGCGGGAGGAGACTTTTGTGGGCGGTGTTCTGCAAAAGAGGTGCAGCAGGTAGACAGGCCATTCAAAGGGTATGGTGCGGCCTGTGCACGCACGCAGCGCCTCGTGAACCGCCTCCCAGTAGGGGTGGAGCTTGTGGCAGCTCCACAGCATGTGTATTAACCCAGCTCCCAGCTCCGCGCAGCGGGGGCAGACCGTGTCTGTGCGGTGAAAATACCTATTGATCGCTTCGGGTGTGAGGTATGCTCTGTGGAGTATAAACAGCTGTATTTGGCGAAACCTCATATTTCTGGGAATACGTGTTGGACTTTGTAATATCTGACCCCACTCTTTATCCTCCAGTGGCCGCGTCAGATCCGCCTCCCATTTGCGGCGTAGTGGTTCCAAACTTGCCGCCACGTGCGTACGTAGGGATGCCGCAAACCACCGAATCAAGTGCCTACCTCGCCCCATAACATAAAAGTACTGTATGGTAAGGTGTTGGCTGGGCTCTTCCTTCATGTCTCCCCATCTAGATGTCAACAATGCAATCAGTGAACGGTGTCGAAGGAATTGCCCCGGGGGCAGCCCCGCCTCCTCAACTAGGGATTCATACGTCATGAGAGTGCCGTCCCGGTATAAGTCTACTAGAGTCTGTATGTCCGCTTCGTGCCACTCCACGAACGCAGTAGGTGTGAGCGTACCCGGCCCGCTGGGGGAGCCCTCTAGTGGTATGGCCGGAGCGTAGGGGATCATATTTCTAGTAATGTATAGACTGCGGCGGTAGCATTTATAAGCCACCACCATGAGGAGCGGTGTCGGTGTTCGGGCTTTTGCGGCGGGATGAAAGAGTTTAGTGATGTCAACCAGAGAGAGGGGAGGTGCTGTGGACGCGGTGTCGTCACGGCCTCTGTCGGCTAGCCAGCGGGCTATCCATTGTAATTGCGCTGCCAAGTAGTAATGCTCGAAGCATGGCGCAGCAAGGCCTCCCTGGTCAGTGGGCAGGTACAACTTGGACAACGCTACCCTGTGACGTGAGTTGCCCCAGAGGAAGTCCCGAAGTGAGTGAGTGAGTGCGGTGAAGAAGGCCGACGGGACATAAACCGGCAGGTTGGCAAAGTAGTATAGGAGGCGGGGAAGGATCACCATCTTAGATAATGCTACCCTGCCAGTGACTGTTAGTGGGAGCGTGCTCCAGAATCGCATTTGGGACTTAATTGCTGTTACGGCACGGCCCAGGTTACCCTCAATGAGATCCGCCGGTTGACGATATATCTGAATTCCTAGGTAGCGGAAAGTGTCCACTTTCCACTGCACCTGTATACCGTCCAGGATGTAGCCCGGGTCCTGGGTGTCACTACTGAACGCATAGAGGCAGGACTTGCTGGCGTTTACCCTGAGGCCCGAGAGTGCGGCGAAGTCGCGCAACGCGTGCGCCAACCGGACTGGAATATTGCTCACATCACGCACGAAGACCAAGAGGTCGTCCGCGTACAGTGATACCTGATGTGCGCATCCCCCAGGGGGATCCCATCTCCCAGCATCGCACGGAGTGTCGCTGCCAGGGGCTCGATTGCCAGCGCAAACAGGAGGGGCGAGAGCGGGCACCCCTGCCTGGTGCCTCTACGGACTGGAATGGCGTCAGAGATGTATGGCCCCGTCTTGACCCTCACTGTAGGGTTTTTGTATAGTAGGTCGACCATCTGGAGAAACCCCAGGCCCAGCCCGTAGCGCAACAGGACTGCTGCGAGGTAGCCCCACTCCAGACAGTCAAAGGCTTTTTCGAGGTCCAGCACTAGGCAACCCGCTCTAGGCCACTCCCGTACGCTATCCGACGCCACACTGAAGAACCTCCGCAGATTCAACGAAGTACTACTTTTGGGTACAAAGCCATTCTGGTCATTGTGGACTAATTCAGGCACCACCGGCGCCAGGCGCTCCGCCAACACCTTGGCGAATATTTTATAGTCCACATTGAGGAGTGCCAGGGGACGGTAGGAGCCCAAATTCTCGGGGTCCCTGTGGGGTTTGAGTAAGGACACCAGGTAGGCTTCGCGCATTGAAGGGGGCAGAGTGTGCTCGTCAAGAGCTGTGGAGTAAAGGGCATGCAACTTGGACACTAGGGATTCCCGGTAGGCCTTATAGTATTCAGCGGGCAGGCCATCCGGCCCCGGCGCCTTCCCTGATGCCATGGAGCCGACCGCCTCCCCGATTTCCTCCAAAGTGAGGGGACCGTCTAGTGTCTCTTGGTGGACTTCAGGTACCGTGGGCAGGCGGATAGTCTCGAAAAATCTATCCAGCTCGGGGCCAGAACAGTGCCCTGCGGAACGATACAGGTGTGCGTAATGGTCGGTCATCACCCTGTGGATCTCACGCTGCGTGTATACTAGGGCCCCCTCAGGTGTGCGTATTGCCCCGATTGGGGCGTGCTTACTCTCCTGTGTGAGTAGCCAGGCTAACAAGCGACCCGTCCTGTCGGCTTTGGCGTGAGTACGAGCCGTATGGGCTGCATAATTGTGGCAACGCAGACGTTCCATTAGATCCGCATGCTGCGCCCGAAGATCCATTAGACGAGCCGAATGGCGGCCACCGCCTTCGCCCTCCCTTTCGAATCGAAGTAATTGCGATTCAAGACGGGTAAGTGACAGCGCCAGGTTTTTGCGTATGTTCCACGTGGCACCGAGGCAGTGACCCCTGATAGCCGTTTTATGGGCCTCCCATTCCACTAACGTGTTACTCGCCGTCCCTTCGTTTAGTTCGAAATACTCCGAAATTGCCATCCCCAGGGATGCACGGAATTCCTGATCCTCTAGTGCAACTGATTGGAGATGCCAGGTAGGGACCGGAGGACGATCGGGCTCCCAGTTCAGCCGCAGCCTCAGGGGATTATGATCAGAGTGTGTCCGCCCTAAATATTCTGCGTCCTCTATCAACGTGGTTAGCGCTTGAGAGCCCACCACCCTATCCAGTCGCACGTGAAGGTCGTGCACTGCAGAATAATAAGAATAGATACGATCATTAGGGTGTAGACCACGCCACAGATCCAATAGCGCCCAGTGTGATAGCCAGTCTGTGAGAGCTTGCGCGTTTGAGACCGCTGAAGTCGTTCGGAGGGGTGGGAAGGACCTATCTAGGTGTACGTCTAACACCGAATTAAAGTCTCCGCCTAACAGCCAGGGGAGTCCGGCATAGGGGGCCAGCGTTGTGGACAATTGTGGTAGGTATGAGGGTTGGTCAGTGTTCGGAGCGTAAATAGAGCCCAACAGGATTTGTTGACCATTAAGTGTCCCACGTGCCAGAGTGTACCTGCCTGCAGGGTCTATCACGGTGCCTGTACAATTGAACAGGGTGCCCGCTCTCACCCAAATTAGTGTACCCCGCGCGTGTGCTGAGTATGTTGTGCCATACAATTGACCCCTCCAGCGCCTGCGCAGCTTATCTAATTCCGGCTGTGTCATGTGTGTTTCCTGCAGGAGGGCAATTGCAGCGGAGTGTCTTTGGAGATATGCAAATATGGAGTAGCGGCGCGCGGGTGTGTACATGCCGCGTATGTTCCACGTAATTATGTGAGTTCGCGCCATTTTGGGTGAACAGATTCAGTGGGGAGGCCGGGCCGGGACGCGCCGGGGTGGCGCGGGGAACAGGGACAGGCCATGTCAGGTCGGTGTGCTGCAACCGAAAACATAACTGGAGAACCAGAGAACTGTGTAACATCTGGGGCGGACATTTCTCAATGTCCATCCAAACCTCTAACTGTGAAGTAGCGTAAACTAGGTCAGTGGTGTGCCTATTGGGGTGTGCGCACTAGCGGTATCTTGTTTTGGCCGTCCCCCTTTGCTCCTACGCGTGCAATGTGCCATCCATGTGATCAGCAGTGTCTCCGCGCGGGCTCAACAGACCGCGATTTGAACCGTTGCGCCGGGTGAGTGTGCCACTCCCCCCACCACCCCTCCTCGTCCCCTTTGGGGTAAGGTACGGAGCCTGACCAGTGGAGGGTACGTTGTTGCTGCTCCGCCCCCGCGTAAGCCGCCCAGTGCATCTAGTACAGTAGGCTCACCCTTCCCCCTAACTGCAACCAAAACAGAGACGTTAACAGACAGTGGTCTTCTTGCGTGAGCTGTCCATGCTGAAGGCTATCGCAACAATGTCCATTCAGATAATGTCATCCGCAGTTTGCGGAGTTACCACTGGCAATCCGAGGTCCTCCAAAACTTCCATGGATGGCGATGAGGAGCCGCTGGCCACCAAGGTGGTACGTACGTGGGAGTCCAGTCGTTCTTGAGTGTGTGGGGAGCCGAGAGTGGTGACTGCTTCTAGGGCTTCCAGTCTTTCCCTTCGAATGTTCTCCGGGCTTGGGGCGTTTATTCCAGGTTGTGCGTTCTTCATTGTCCCCCGTCGTCGACGTCGTCGGGTTCTCCTGCCCGTCGTGTTGTCACCCTCTGAGTTCGAAGGTCGCATTCCCGACCACAGCCCCGATTCTTCAAGCCAGTCCCACGCCTCCTCTGGTGAGTCAAAGAAGCGGGTCCCTTCTTTTGCAACAACGCGTAGCCTGGCTGGAAACAACAACCAGTAAGGCAATTCTAAGGCACGGAGCTGCCGTTTCACCGCTGTGTAGTTGCTCCTACGTCTCTGCACCCGGGCTGTGTAGTCTGGGAAGAGCATAACTGGGTTGCCGCTCACTTTCAGGTTGTCCAACTTGTGTGTTTCACGAAGGACCGCATCCCTGTCCCTATAGTTGAGCAACTTAAAGATGAACGGCCGTGGTCTGGCTCCCGGTTGGGGTTTCTGTGCCGGGATGCGGTGGGCTCGTTCAACCATGAATTGCTGTGACAATGCTCCCTGGGGTAGGAGGTCGTGCAGCCAGCGTTCCGTGAACTGCTCCGGGTGCCTTCCTTCTTCGCCTTCCGGCAGGCCCACCACGCGGACGTTGTTGCGGCGGGAACGACCCTCCGCATCATCTGCTCTGTCTTCCAGGTCGTGAACCCGATCTATCAGGTCTTGCAGCGCTGCAGTATGGCTTTGCGTGACAGGTTGCAGCTCGTTTAACATTTGGCCTTGCACAGTAACTTTGTCCGTCAGCTTACGGTGGTTTGCATGGAGGAGGGTGAAGTCCGAGGTGACCTTGTCGATCCTGGTTTCCAAGGAGGTCCTGGTGTGTTCCAGCGCTTTGCCTATTCTTTCTACTGCTGCAAGTACTGAGTCCATTTTGGCTGCTAGGGCCATGGTCGCAGGTTCTGTCGCCCCTCCAGTACTCGTACTCGTGGGATCCAAGGCGTTCCCGCGTAAGGGCCCCTGCTGTATCTTGGCTCTCATCCGGCCCATTACAAACTGTTGCGCCGTGGGCATTCGCGGGCGGGCACCAGTGGGGGTGGTATGCCAGCACCGACAGGGGAGTCCACTCCCGTGGTAGTTGCACGTGGACTAAAGCCCGGCGGGGCAGAACACAGCGGTCACTCCCCGCTGTTTGTGGTCAGGGCTCAGATGGCGACTTGTGGGGGTTAGGTATGTACTCCGCCTCAAATTGTCCAGCGGGGGCGAGGTGGCGGATCACGGAGTCTCTGTGCGCCGGAGTGTGGATCTGTCAGTCTGCGCAGCTACCAGCCGGTGCGAGTGGTGTTAGGATCCCTGGGGGTGGACACCTCTCTAGCCGCTGGGCACCAGGTGGGCAAGCAGGGGCCTCCCAATATCCACTGCGCTCATCCAGCACGGCCTCCGCATCCACCTATCGATCTCTGTAGGGGCCACCTCCACGTCGACAGCGACTGCTGGCCAACGTCCTCTTGGGCGCAGTGTACACACGGGGTTCCCGCCCGCGTCGGGATGCCCAGGCACTAGCTAGTGTGTTCGTGCCCACTGTGGATGACACGGGTGCCGGGTCGCAGCAGGGTGCTCTTGGTGGAGGCCTCTGGGTCACTGTCCGTGTACGTGGTCTTCCCCCTTTCCACCACCCAATGTCGCTGCCGCTGGCATTACCGGTCAATGCGTGGCGGCCTACCTCAGTTCCAGGCCGTACCAGGTCTTCTCGTGAGCCTTTGTCAGCCGCTGCGCCCACTCACCGCGACTCCGCCTCACCTGGGCCTCTCGCTTCCCACAACCTCGGCGGCGCATGGATGGCCCCCTGTCTCACCAGGAACTGGGCTTCAAGAGCTCCGGGAGGTGTCCCGTGTGTGGTGCTGAGTTTTCTGCTGGCGCCAGGATTCGCTGTCTCCGCGGGATAGGTATCGGACAGACACAGCCCCAGCCCGCCGCCAAGGCTGAAAGGCCCCCCGGCTGCTGGGCCGTACTGTTGCCAGAGGGACTGTGCCAACTGGTGGGGGCCTCCCCAAATGTGGCGCCGCCGCCGCCTGGGTTCACCCGGCGGCGGCGTGAGCGTCCTCCCTGCACGTCTCCGGCTCCTCCGGCTCCGCGTTGCACTGGGAGTCAGGCGGGATTGCGGATCGCACACCGCTGCAATCCAACCCCCGGGGGGGGCCCCGCACGAACCCGAGCACTCCGTCGGACTCGGCGTCTTCACCACGCAGCCCGCTCGGGTCCGGACTGGGCCAGAGACCCCTCCGTCGCCGAATCCCCCGTTCAGGCGTTGGCGGCCATCTTACAGTCCGGAGAGGCCGCGCGCGGACTCACAGCGGGCAGGGCCGCGCAGACTTCACTTACACTGTCGCGGTGTCGGCAGGCCAGGGAGACTCGGGGTGCAGCACGCTAGGTGCAGCAACTCTTCCGCCACCAGGATCCGGCCAGCAGGTACGTGGATGGCTAGTTTGGCAGGAGAAATTACTGGAGTTGGGGGATCACCGACTTGAGCTTCACGGACTCGCGTCCGCCATGTTGGCTGGCTAGCCACGCCCCCGTCTTGTACTAACATGTTGAGGCTAAAACTCTTAATGAGCCTCAAACTCTCAATCTGTCGCCTGGAAGATGGTATTTCTAGTAGAACTTATGACTTTCCAGAATTACATGCTTATGTGGTTTTAAGCGAATATTCAACATCTTTATGACAGATGCATATTCATCAACCATATTACCTACAACCATGACCGTTTCACGTGGTAAATTCTTTAGAACCTTTCTGCCATCCAGTCCCAAGCAATTTCTCAATATGGCATATTTCATTTTTCAGGGTAAATACTTTCCTCTCAATGGCATCTAAGCATGCCTCAAAACCTTCTTTACACTGCTCCCAGTCTACATCTGGTAATCCCACAGAGGACAGGAAGGATGGTGGAGAAACTACGTTTTGCTGCATTTTTCCACAACAATGTCAGACCCACGAGTTGTCTTCTAGTCTAATAACAAACTAACAGAATGTATAAATATTGCAAAATCCCAGGTGTATTTCCAGTTGAATAAAGATATACTCCAGGAAAATTAAATGAAGTACTGTTACCCCCACCAAGTTCAGTAAGCGGAGTGCACAAACCATATAACAATACACAAAACAGAATGTAGAATACAACACAATAAGGATACTTGGAACGCAGAGATTAAAGAGATCACAGTTTGGTGTGCCCATTATTACTGCCCTAAAGTAGAAAAATTGAACACACACAATGGTCTTTATAGAAAATAATAAGGTGTGCGTGTCACCGGCTTATGTCTCTGACACGCTTTTGCAGAGGTTGAGAATGTATATAGGTTGATTGACAGTGTGGGTGGGAATCTAGGAGATCACAAGCTGTACATGCCAGGAATGGGTTTCAACCCTTACTGCATCACAGTCCCAATGTAAAAAACAGAGCGCTCACAATGAAAATCCTAGAAAACAATTATTAAACAAGCCGTGCGTATCACCGGTTGATGTCTGAGTAACAGGCCTTTGAAAAGCCAGATGTAGGCTGATAGGCTGTGGTGTTGATGCTTGCATGCAGTGGAATGTGGAAGGTGAGTTGCGATGAAATATAGAATATGGGGAAGGTAAAGTTTCTGTGGGGTGACGGTTGGGAGTTGAGGCTGAGGTGGAGTTAGTGCTGCATCCCTATCTTCCCCGCTGTGACAGAGTTGAAAATAAAGGGTCTTATGGATACCATATGGAGTGTGTATCATTTCTAAATATTGGCAACGATTTCAACTCTGTGAGAACCATCACGTGCAGAAGAAGTTGGAGGCCACGGAGTAAGTTTTGGCCTGGTGTTGACAGGGATGACTGGAGTGGCATAATTAGAGTGCACATGTATGTGATGTGGTATACAAAGAATTGGCATTCGAAGAGGGAATCGTGTGCAGCTGTGGAGTCTGCATGCAAAGAGGGAATATTGCATTCGGTGAAGGGCGCACATCATAGCATGAGCGTGAGCGACGTACGCACGGACGCTGATGAGGAGCGCCCATTTTGGATTGGTCAGGAAGCACAATTCAGCAACGGTATCCAAAGAGGATGTCAGGTATTTCGCGTGTCGCTGCTTAACTGTGAAGTTTGCGGTGACACGCTTTCTACATAGACAAATTAAAATGAGTGCATAGGCATTCATTCAGCAAGAACGATGTCTGCGATAAATTCTAAGAAATACTGAGAAATTACTAGTCAATAAATAAAGGTGTGCGTTTCACCGAATGGGCTTTCTATGCCCATAAAACCCGTTGTCGGAAAGTCTTTATTTTCAAGCAAACAAGACTTTGTCTGCTCCAGATCAATGCCGGAACCACAATAAGGAATCGAAGATGATAGCATGTATCAGTTAACGCATCATGCCGCAACAACGTGTATTGTCATCACTATAACGTAATGAAGCTGTTGAAGTGCAGATGCGTTCCCACAATGATGTTGGAGAAAACTAGTGCTAAAACTCAGATGTGTTTCAGAAGAATTTAAAAATAAACATGACATCCAACACAAGCTGCGGAGGGAATCCAGGAAAGCATTTCTTTCTTCCGGAGGTAGATTCGGACAGCAGTGAAATCTTCACACCAACATAACATATGTATTTATAAAACACACTGTCACCCAAGTCTTGGGTCTCTTGGCGTTGAAATAATGGATGTTTATTGTTACATAAGTTAATGGTACTCAACCTCAAAAGGCTGAGTGGACCAGGATTTGAACCTGTGACAATGAGATCAAACACAGATCCATGAAGTGGATGCATTAGTCCACTGAGTCACCAACAGGCTTCAGACCAACCTTGAGAACAAAGTAGGAATCTACTAAACAGGTTAATCTGGGAAGTATCTGAAGCTGTTATGTTTCATAGGGTACCTCAATATAGGCCTGAATAGTCCCTACTGTCAGATGACATGGATCCTGATTTAAATTTTTTGCTACGCAATGGATGCCCCAGTCACCAAGGAAATGGAAAAAACACTCTTGGAGCGACATTACCGTGATCGCATGGTACTCCATCCTGGCACACCTCGACTTCGGGAGCTAAGCAAGTCTTCCTATCATTTCGACCAGTCTGGATTGACTGTGTTCTGCCTGTTCTCCGCTGCTTGTTCTGTGGACAAGAATGCGTGTTGGACCTCTGTCTAACACTTCCATCGGTTGCGCCACCGGACGTGGATGCATTGCTGGACCCGTTAACGGCCCACGTACTGCAGTGTCCCCAACGTATTCCAATGTTGATGTCGGCGTTAGAGCCACCACAGGATGCTTCAGCTCCTGTTGGACCGGATACTGGCTCCACTACAGGCACACAGGCTGTGGAAGAAAATAAATTCTTCCAGAGCAGCAGTCCAGCAGAGTGGCAGTCCTTGTAACAGCACAAAAGTCCTTCTTCCTGGCAGAGTTTTCACAGGTCCAGTAGTGTACTGTCTTGGTAGGGTCAGTTTACCGGAAGGAAGGAGCAGACACCAGCAGATTTATGGAGAGGAACGCACCTTGATGAATGTGGGTTCCTGAGCCCTTCCTCCATGGAGCCCAGATGACCCATAGTTGAGGTACCTGGGGGCCTAAGATTTGAGACGGTCGACATAACACTGATAGTGGTGTGCGCCACACAGGGATCCTGTGTTTCCGTCCTGTAGAATGCCACAGACCAGCATGAGCCATCAGGCAGAAACATGTTGATGGTGGGAGTGGTGATGGGGTACTAGTTCCCCTTTTCCCCACGTTGGTTTTTAATACCAAGTGGTATTCCATTTAATTATAAAGGGCAGTTTGGCATTATCATGGGTTTTTAATTTGTCTATGTAACGGGTCCATTCCTAGTGCCTCCCTGACCTCCAGGTGTAGGCCCGCTCTTCATCAAACCGGGTTTTCGAAAAGTGAGGAGAGTCCTATGATGACACCTGGTGGTGTGTGAGGACATCCCCTCACATTTTTGTGTATGTCCAGAGATAGGCTGTTGTGAGGTATAGCATTGATTTATATAGTTTCTTGGGTGGCTCAGTTGTGTTTAAAGAAATTGGTAGAGTCAGAGATCCAGTACTTATGCCCAGTTGTGCCTTTGAAGTAGGAGTGACTTCAAAGAATGGTCTTTGAAGGGCACACAGGTTCTTTCTTCCCAGCCCTACCCCAGACTATCAGTAAGGTGTAATCAGCCCTTTGTGTGGGAAACAGGACACTGCCTCTTCAGGTGTGTCAGCTCCCCCCCCCCCCTTCCTGCTCAGGAAGAGCCATCAGAATGCAGATGACTACACAGGCATACCTAACCTTCCTGTGTCTGTGGCTGTCTACAGGGAATGCACAAAGTGTAGCTGTCACCCACCCCAGATGTGTATTGTAGACAGGCTGCAGACACACAGAGCAGTAAGAGAAGACAACCCCACTTTCTAAAAGTGGCATTACTAAAATAGTAATGTTAAATCCAACTTAACTAGTAAAAAGGATTTATTAATACCATCCCAAAGACATAAAACACGATGCAGCTACTCCTTTCTAATCAGGAATTACAGCTTAAAAGTGTATTAAGGAATTCCCAATGTTAACCTATGAGCGGAGTAGGGCTCACAGTAGTGAAAAATAAATTGGGGTGTTTGTCACTACTAGGACATGCAAAACATAACAGTACATGTCCTACCTTTTACTTACCCTGCACCCTGCCCTATGGGCTAACTAGGGCCTAACTTGGAGTTGACTTATGTGTAATAAAAGAGGAGATTAAGGTTTGGCAGTTTTAAATGCCAAGTCCAATCAGCAGTAAACTGCACACACAGGCCCTGCAATGGGAGGCCTGAGACAGGTTTGAAAGGCTACGTGTGGGTTGCACAATCAGTGCTGCAGGTCCACTAGTTCCATTTAGGTTACAGACCCAGGGTATATGGGATACCACTTTATATGGGACTTACAAGTAAACTAAATAGGTCAATTGTGTATACACCAATGTTACCATGTTTAGGGGAGGAGCACATGCACTTTAGCACTGGTCAGCAGTGGTAAACTGCTCAGATTCCTAAAGCAAACAAAAAGAATCAGAAAAAACAGGAGGGAAGCAGGCAAAACGTCTGGGGAAGACCACCCTTTGGATGACATGTCTAACATGTCATCCAAAGGGTGGTCTTCAGACAGCAACAACCATTTTAAAATTGAGGTCTACATTTTCAATGTTAAACACAGCTTTTAAAAAAAAATCTCAAATTCATTCTAAGTTAATTACATTGTGTTTATACAATTACGCATTTTCTTAAAAACTCTTTTTCATTACTGTTAGCGCTTTTCTTTGAGCAAATTTGGGGTCCATAAAGCGCTATATGATCATTTGAAGTCCTCAACTGTGGCTGGTCAACAAATCAATTCAATTAAGTAACGTGGAGCACATTAGGCTCCACAAGGAAGACAGAGAATGATTACATTTTCAAATTTCAAGTCTATTAAAGGTTAAAATGTTTACAGAAGACAAAATCATCAAGTTAGTATCAATCAATACTCAATATATGAATGCATCAATCAATATAAAGTTCAAATCAAAGCAAAGTTACAAAAGAAGAGGACAAACTAGCATAGAGTTGCCTCAATGAAATGTGAAGAAAGACAATTCTACCATAAAGAGAGAATTCCCTACTCTTTTCTAAGCTGTCTCAAAAGTGGACAAAGTATTTGTAAACTGCAGTCTACTTTGCACTAGCTTAAAATCAAGGAATTCTAACATTTGCTGCACATACTCATAGTTTCCATGAAACAATGCTATCAGGTCAGAGTGAAACCAAATATAACATTCCATGATTATCACAGTGAAGAAAACATTTCACATGCGAAAGAAAGCATAGGAACAATGTTTGTTTATTTGGACTTCGGTTTTGCTTAGAAATAAAAGTTCATTTAGCGAGATGGTAACCAATGTTAGCCATTTTAAAATACAGGCCTACATTAGCTATGGTTAATTTAGATGTGAATTATACACAGTTAATAACATTCACATGTTCACATGTTAATGTCAATTTAATGCAAAAGCATTTGATATGAAAAAAAGCTTCAAATCATTCTCTCTGGTGACTCTTGGTGTCACCGCAAATTACACCTTCATTGAATGAAATCTCCCAATTACACAGAAATTGTTGACTTTTGCAGCTTATGTCTAGACTCGTCACGTTCTTTCAATTCACAGTAACCCTATTTTGGACAATTCAAATCACTCTGCTCACCATCAATCAAACAGTCAGTCGGGACTCCGAGGGTCAAAAAAGTGATCTATTTATTGATCAAAAAATGGTGCAAAACACTGCCAAGACGACACATTTTGGCTGAATCCTCAGCCATGCTCACCTATTTTGGATATTTTCAAGTTCCATTTCTTACCCAGCGCCTTGAGACCCTTACGGGTGAGTAGCGCGCTTCACAATTCCCTGATTGATTGATTGATTTCTTCGTGTTTCCTTTTTCTCCCTCTCTATTCAAATGGCTGTTTCTCTCCATGGGACCTTGGCCCACCCTTTGCAGAAAACATTTTTATCCCTCTTATAAAAAGAAATAGGCATATCACACAAATTGTAATGATTATTATAGGGGTTAGTATCCTCTTTAATATTCCACCACCAAAACCACAAAACCACTCATCAATCTTGGACAATCCTATCCCTGTTGCTCCAGCAGACACCTGTTTCCTCCAACTCCGTCAACTTCTGCAAACTATCTTTCATATTAGTTGCACACATGTTAATTTCATTATTTGTATCACGTATATATGGACACGTAGCATGAGGCAGCTGCCGCCTTCTTTTGCCAGTAAGATAGCTAAAGCTAGCCTGTTCTTGAAATGCATTGCAGGTATAGCCATAAGCTCAGTATTTGTTGTGATTAAAATTAAAGCACCAGCTGTTAGTAGCCAAATGACCTATCAGGGTAGTCAGCTTTCTGACCTCTAAATCATTTAAAACTATGACTACAGAAGGTATCATAGTGCCAAATGAATCACCTACTACTTGTGAAGCACAACGCTTTGCCCCTTCATAAGTCACTATTCCCATATCATCTATTTCACCTGCATGATACACTTTAGGAAACAGTAAAGCTAAGTAGCAATTATCTATCCAGTTCGTTGGAAGCTCAAAATAAGAATTTTTCCCACACACATAATAAATTTGTGTAACAACAGGTTCCGCCCCTGAAAAAATTTGATCACCCATAACCTTGAAACTTTGTACACAATCGCTCCAACCCACCACCTGTGGTCTTAGCATCTGCTCTTTCTGTCTTACAAAACACAATTGTCACATTTTGTGCAATTCCAGTCTAAGTTTTGGATGTACACCTGGCTCTTTCATTGTTTCTTCTTCCTGTTCCCAACCAACCTTCACTCCTTCCTTTAACCTCCTCTCAGTTTCTGCCCTTTTTTATCCAAGTCCTCTAAAAAAATCCTTCTCAGCCCTATTCAATTTACATAACGCTTTAGAGTTAAGTACGTTTTTGAAATTAATTGGTATGATAAACCTTAATGACCTATCTTTTCCACAACCTTGGCTCAAGCATTTGGATTTAAAGATTTAAACATAGGCACATAATTTAAAAGCAAGTAAACATTCTAAACATAATACTCAAAGCGATTTTTTTTATAAAACAGACTCATATACTACAGAATAAAGAATACGTAAGGGGTAAGTAACGATAGATCACACCAGCTGCAGTAGATGCTGGTAAATACGTGCAAATATAACTGTTTTTCGCGTTCATAAATTTGGTATACTTCTGTAACAGTCTAAAGTACATGTTGTCAGAGAAGTTCTCTTCGGAAACATATATGTGCAATATCTACATGTTAAACCTACATCGTCCCTCTAAATAAATCAGGTCAGGTTTAGATTCGGTTGACACATGCTCGGCAAAAGAGTTAAGGCTCACCAGTAAGCCAATTGTCAGAACCCATTCAGAGAGCCAAGGGGCAAGCAGGAGCAACTGGGCCCAACAGTGGGGGTCGAGGCCTTTTACTCCTGATGCCCGAGACCCGACTTACTATGGATCCTGAGCAACTAGGCCAAGTACCCCTTCAGCACTTAACTCTCATTGGCAGCGCAGGAGGTAGAGTCTGGGGGGGGTGTGGACACAGGCTCACAACTCAAATACGTTCAGCGGCAGAAATAAATGATTGTCTCGTCAAATACTTGCTTTTATGTAAAAAGGAAAAGGAGTATTTATGTACCAACACAAAGTATAATATGGCATTCACAAACAATAGACAAAGTCCCCTGATGTCAGGGCTCCAGTGTTTTAACAGGCGAGTTCCCCAGTCCCACTCCCCTCTCGCTAGCCATAGTGGTTATTCCCCATTCACTATAAACAACATTCAGGGTAAGCCCCACTAGTAGTCCAAGTCTCAAGAGTCCCACTTTGACTCTTAAAGTCAAAAGTGTTGCAGTGCTGTAGTGTTATAGGGCAACTAAATTCCCCTGGGGCCGTCTGTCCCATAAATCAGTCTTATCAGCAGGGACTACCTCCAACGCTCTCCTCTTCCTCACAGGGCACACTGGTCTTGGCAAGCAGGCAGGTACTGAGTCTCCAGGCTCCAGAGGCAGGTGTTCTTGGATTCCCTGAGTGATGTACCCTCTCTCAGCTGGGAGACTAGGCGGCCTTGGCCCCCAGTCCTAGTCACAGGCAGAAGTCTGGCAGAGCTTCTCCTCCTCGCACAGACTGACTATCTGCTTGACAGTTGACAATTTTGGGGGCCTCAGGCTCCCCTTCTTATTGTCCATTTCCAGACACCTGATGTGATATAGAGTCTTTGAAGTTTATGTTAGGGGTCTGCTTCCTTTTGCAGTGCCCTCTCCTCTGCTCTGCCCTTCCTCCAGAAAGCAATCTGACTCCAAATCTGATAGCCCCACAACACAGGCCATGGGAGGTACTAGAGGTTCACACCTGGATGCCAGCCACAATAATATGTGTATTGATGGAGCAGGATAAATGAAAATTTTTTAACCTCCTAATAATTTTCGTAAAATAATTAATAAACATGTTCGTTTAAGTAAATAACCAACAATGTATGTTACATGTAAAGGGTTAAAGGTAACACGCTATTTTATGTGCAAATAAATCTACTTATAATTGTTGACGTGTCTAACATAAACGTAATATTTGCGTACTAATAAAATAATAAACGCATGATTTGTGCTTTGAAAATAAAATGTGCAGTGGCAAAATAAAGCGATGGTAAGTAAGGGACGGCTTTATATGTTGCTTTTTGCTAGGTAATACCTAATTGGGGTACGTAGAAAGACGGGAGGGAAACGAAAGGGTTTATATTCTTTATTTTAACAATATTTTGTTTATCTTTGAAAATAGTGCGCTTAGGCCTGTTGAGCAGCGATATAAAATGGCCGCCATAAGCTAAAGTACGCATGAGCAAGAAGCCGTGTGGAAAAAGGAGAAAGGCTGTGAAAAAGAATGACCACGTGTTCGTGCTGAGAGCCTAAGATGGAAGTATGGTCAAGGCTATTGTGACCTTACTGAGCAAATGTGTGCCAAGATGATCAGCAAGAAGCGTGAGAAGTCAAACTGAATAAATGGACGGAACTGTTGAATCTAAAAAGTATCAGAAAAAGATACAAATTGGACTGATCGAAACTGATGAGTAATGTCATGAACTGTGGGAAACGATGCAAGCATGGACATTCCACAAAGAACTGGTTAAGACAAGGAAGTTTGATTAAAATGTATATGGACTTGAATGAACCAATGAGAGAGAATCACGCCATAGAGATGCAACATTTTTATTCAGTAAGCTAGAATTAGGGTATAAGAAGACCTACTCTTGGTGGGGAGGGGTTAGATGCTGGAGAGGTTAGTTGCTGGAGAGAGTGGATGCTGTAGATGGGTGAAGTTGCGGTTGCTGATGCTGACGAGCTGATGCTGCTGCTGCTATTTTATATTTTTAGTTGAGTATAAGATGCTGCTTTTAGAGAACCTTTTTACTCCTGATAGATTTTTCATTTAAAGCTATTAGATTTTCCAAGATAGATAGATTGGTCTTTTGGAGTTCTTGCTGTGACAAACTTTATCTTCCATCCAATAGGTATGCATTGTATTTTCAATTTATTTCTTATAATGATGATAAATGTAATAACTGAGTGATAAACTTAAACTTATGCATTGTTTCTAAAAACTTTATATAAACTTTATTATCTTTAAACAAATGACTCAGTGATTCTTTAGCTCAATAATTAAGGTAAAATGTTAAAGAGTTTATTGTGATTGAGCTGGTCTTAATCACCATCAACTGATTCCTACTAGTTGGTCCATCGACCAATGAGCGGAATACCTTAAAAGCAATGAGAAACATTATGTCGTGTTAAAAAGAGGTATCCCGTCTCCTTCCAGGGAATCGTTTTCTCCTAGGTTAAGGACGGAGGTAATCCAGGGAAATAAATGAGTAAGTGAATATATATGCGGTGTCAATGGGCCCCACCGTCATATGGATATAATCTGTGTATTGGAGAGATAGTTGTACCTGGATGACCGAGTCATATAGGAGAAGAATTTTTATTGTTAGCGCTGGATCAGATTTCTTGGTAGCAGAGTTATGGTTACTATAGATTAGTTTGGTGATTATTGATTATTGATTATTGATTATTGATAAGTTCATGTCTAACACTTTATGTTGAGTCGCGTTATGTTATATGTGAGTTTTCACGCTTCCAGGAAGTAGGGAGTGGAACACGTGTGGCAAGAGAAGTCACATGGAATAGTGCATTGTCTGAGTTCATATTGGTGATAACACAGGTTGTGTTATGATAGGGACATTTTCCACATAAAAGGTGTGTAAGTGAAATAGTGATCGGTTTTCTTGTGAAACTCTGGCCTTAATTCTCAGGAGCAGTATAGTCTCCACATGTGTTTTATCCCCAGAGAAACGGGTTTACCACTTGCTTGAAAGAAGGGTAAGGTAGAGGGAAGTGCTACTTTATCGGCGAAACAGGAAAATTCTGTGGTAGGGTAGAGGTAAGCGCTGCCTACTGGAAAATACAGAATTCTTGGGTAAATGGACAAAGCTATCTCTTTTGTTTAGTGAATCAGACAATGGAAATGTGTTTTAAATGTTGTAACTAACGAAGAATTGTTGAGAAAGAATTTGCCGATAAATTTTGTAAAGGAGGGGTCAAGAGCAGAACTGACGTAGACAAAAGCCGCGCTAGGATTGGACATTGCGCTAGTCATACAGAGACAGGAGCAGAACTGACGTAGACAAAAGCCGCGCTGGGATTGGACAGTGCGCTGTAGACAGAAACCGCTCTGATTGGAGTGTTGGTGTGAGTCGCGCTAGTATTGGACGGATAGACTAGTGACGTGGAAGTTTATGATTGGAGTGTTGGTGTGAGTCGCGCTAGTATTGGTCGAATAACGCATAGAGAACAGTGTTGAATTGCGGATCGTTTGAGGAGAAAAAGCGATTGTGAATCATGTCGTATTATGAATATGGTAGAGAGAAAACGTCGTGGATGTCGAAAGTTAAGAACTTCTTTAAGAAAGACAAAAAGGTAGTGACTAGAGAGGGACAAATAATTCCTCCGCCGAAATCACCAGCTTCGCACATGATGCTGAAATATGGATATCATACATGCATATGGTTAGAAAATTGGACAAAATATACCAAGAATGATGGAGCATTGGCTTTCCCTGAGAATGGTTCATTTAATGTAGCTGTACTACGGAATTTGAGAGAGAAGATGGCAATGTTAGAACCTAGACCTAGACCGACACAGTTTGAAGCTTTAACTGAATGGGAAGATGAGATGTATGAACGAGAGAGATTCAGAGGATTAAAGAATCATGAGTTTGTGCCTGGAAGGTTATGGGGAGTAAATCATGAGGACAGAATAAAGCGTTGGAGATGTGCTAATATGACAGGAGGTTTGTTTCCAGCTTTTACAGTAGAGGAAGAAGCAAAGAGAAAGTGTACAGAGAAAAAGAAACATGTAGTTATAGAAAAGTAAGGGTATGGTGGTAGTGAAACGGACGATGAATTGCTGGAAGATATTTTAAACAGAAACCCGCCTCCATACCAACAGACTTCTGCGGTGGTGACACTTAATGCACCGCCAATGGAAACTGGGAGGAATAAAAATCCCGAACGAAGAGAGGAGATAAATAGGTCACAAGATCAATTAAAAACTTCACAAAATGAAGAGATAGAAAGTGACAATGCAACTGAATTAGCAAAAACCACAAGAGAATTGACTGAGAAAATAAGAGAATTGACAAAGAATATGGAAGCTGTAACTGTACCAGTAACGATAGGTCCAGTAATGCCAATTTTTGAGAATCAGAAAATTGATGAACGTTCTTTAGTGATTCCCATGAATTCACATTTGCAAAGAAAAAGAGAAGGGATGGAACTGGACAAAGAAGGTGCACACCATTTGGTTAGTACCTATAGACCAAGCCCACCTACTAATTTGACGATAAACGAGAATGAGTTCAGGAGAATACCTATGGTAACGGAGTCTGCATCAGGTACACCAGAAAGAAGTAACATTTGGATAGAATTAAATAGTACGCCTGTAGGTCCAACTCCAGATGAGTTAAATGAATGGATGAAAACGCTAAAAACGAAAGAAACAGAAGTAAAACCATTAGATGTAATTAGGTTAAAAATAGACATGAAAGAATTGATTTTAGGAACGATTGGTACAGAAAAATTAAAAAATTATCAGGATGATGAGATTATGTTTTTGTGCAAAAGTCTTACATGGAGAGCTAGAAATTTACATGACAAATTAGAAGAGACAGCAAGTGAACTAGGAGTAGAATTTGCAAAAGTGAGAACGTTGCAGAAACCATACAGAGTAGATTTTTGTGAGAAAGATATAGAAAATCTGAACACATCAGGAAGATTGACCCAAATAAAAGAATTAATTGTTTTACTGAGAAAATGGGGTGATGTGGATAGATGGAGAAGTAGATGGATGAAAAGAAATGAGAAAATAACAGATAAAGCATCTTTGGCTTTTGCAGTGACAGATAAGGAACCAATTGTAAGGGAGTACCCAATGAGAGAAACTCCAGGAGGTAGTTATGTGCATGTTCCATGGATCTAGACAGGATATACTGTCATTTACAAATGACTTCCCAAAGTTGAGAGAGAAGCCAGTAGAATGGTACAGACAAGTGGAGAGATTTGTTAAAGTTTCAAAGGTGTTGTGGATAGACTTGGATGGATTGTTTGATATAGTAGTGCCAGCTGATTTGTGGACAGAATGTAAGATTACTATTGATTGGCCAACTGTAGAATATCCAAGAGATGCTAAAACAGGAGCGCCAGGACCAGAAGTGATGAGAAAGTATGATCAAGTAATTACCTTTTTGAAGAATAAGATTCCACCTAAAGAAACAGATTGGGTAAAAATAGACAGAACCACGCAGGAAAGTAAAGAATCAGTGCATGCCTACTATGAACGGCTATTGTTAGTGTTTAAACAGTATAGTGGCTATGAGACACTAAATGAGAAGGATATGAGTCATTTTGTATATAGATTTGTGTATGGATTAAAACCGGAGATAAGTGAAATGATTAAGCAGCATATGATTTGCTGGCAGAATAGCACAGTTGATGAAGTTTTGAGATATGCTAAGTATTGCAGCGATGATATTGAGAGTAGACAGCGTAAACTGAAAGAGAAAGCCATGTGGGCACAGGTGAAAGTTGCAGAGAAGCAAGAAGCTCAATTGAGTAATACAGGTAATGAAGCAGGACAGGCTAGATCTCGACCAAATATAGGTAAAGGAAAAGGACAAATGAGCATAGATGAGGCAAAGAAAAAGTGGCCATGCCACAACTGTGGAAAGCTAGGGCAGTGGAGAAACGAGTGTAAATTTCATCCAAAACTTAATGTGGAAAATCAATCATTAAATCCACAGCTGCAGAGTGAGGTAGTTACTCAACAGAGTCAGGTGCCACAACCACCACTTCCCAAGAGTGTTAACCAACAGAAATACAGTGCAGAAACAGGATTCTACGGAGGAGAGCAGGTAACACAGTTGCCGCGTGCAGCTGCCATTTCTCAATATTGGTTACGACAGGATGAGGATGAAACGGATGAAAGCTTCTGACGGTGCCTAGGAGAGGGGAAGAGTGCGTGCTTGGCGCAACTCTAGAGGTAGATCAGTCTGGTCCATTTGTGGATGGAGAAGTGAATGGTGCAAATGTAACATTCCTTGTGGACACTGGAGCTACCCGTTCTACTGTTAGGTCAGTGGAAATTCCAAACCTTCCTCTCTCAGGTGAACATATCCAAGTAGTTGGAGTTTCGAATCAGCAAATTAAGACGCCTCTTACTAAGTTAGTGGAGGTAAAGATTGGTCCATTTAGTGAAATGCACCGATTTGTGGTATGCGATTGTAGTCCCGTGAACCTATTAGGACGCGATCTATTGTGCAAAATGAATTGCACTATTTATTGTACTCCAGATGGAATTGCATTTCAGACCCCAGATGAAGATGTATTGTATAAAATGACACTGGTGAATTTAGAACCAGAAGTAAATGATTTGTTTCCTGTATTTGATGCAGAGAAAATCCCAATTGAACTGAAAAAGACAGTGAAAGAAGAAGTGTGGGACTTTACAGGAGAAGATATAGGATTAATGAAAGAAGTAGATCCTGTTAAAATAACCGTAAAAGAGGGAACGAGTTACCCAAATACGCCCCAGTATAAATTGACACCAGAAATAATTGAAGGAATAACGCCAGTAATAAATAAAATGATTGAACAAGGGATTCTAAAAGAAATAATGAGCAGTCCATGTAATTCGCCAATAATGGGACTGAAAAAGCCAAACGGAACATATAGAATTGTACAGGATTTGAGGAAGGTAAACAAAATTGTAGTGCCTTGTTGCCCAATAGTACCGAACCCTGCTGTGATTCTATACCAGATTCCACGTGAAGCAGAATGGTACACAGTAATTGATTTATGTCATGCATTTTTCTCTATTCCATTGCATCCAGATAGCCAGCCATTATTTGCGTTTAGGTTTGGAGAGCGTATTTTGGCATGGTGCCGAATTCCTCAAGGGTACACAGAAAGCCCCTCAATCTTTAATCAGATTCTAAAGAAATCCTTGGAAGATTTAAAAATGCCAGAAAAGTCAGTGATGGTTCAGTATATTGATGACCTACTGGTGGCATCAAAAACGAAGGAAGCATGTGTCAATGATACAATTGCTTTGCTGAATCATTTAGCAAAAAGAGGACATAAAGTGTCCCCATCAAAATTGCAGTTTTGTCAACAAGAAGTCCAATATTTAGGGCATAAAATTGAGAAAGGAGTGCGAAAGGTAACGACTGAAAGAATAAAGATGATTCAAGGAATGAGAGCTCCAATGACGCAAAGAGAGGTAAGAATGTTTCTGGGAATGGTTGGATATTGTCGACAATGGATAAGCGGTTTTTCGTTGATTGCTAAACCGTTGCAAAAACTGACAAAGAAGGATGTTAAAGATCCTTTTGAAATGAATGATGAAGAAATGAAAGCATTCAGAGAGCTGAAAAAGAAATTGTGTGAAGCTCCAGCATTGGGAATGCCTGACTATGAGAAAGATTTTGAGTTGTATTGCAGTGAAAGAGATGGATGTGCATTTTCAGTCTTGGTACAGAGACATGGAACCATGAAAAGACCCATTGCATATTTTTCAGCTGTTTTAGACCCTGTAGCGAAAGCGTTGCCTGGATGTTTGAAAGCAGTTGCTGCTACTTGTGTGAGTCTGGAACAGAGTGAAGGCATAGTGATGGGATATCCACTGAGAGTATATGTTCCCCATTCTGTGGAAATTCTCTTGACAAGAACGAAAACCCAATACATGACACATAGTCGGCTGACTAGGTATGAAAAAGTAATTTTGAGTGCAGATAATGTGACCATTGACAGATGTATGAATGTGAATCCTTCGACATCATTGCCAGATGAAGAGAGTGTGATTGAAATGGATGAAGTAGATCACGATTGTCTGAATGTGCTTGAATATTGTACAAAACCGAGATCAGACATACGAGATGAGCCCTTAAAGGAATCAGATTATATTCTGTTTGTGGATGGCTCATGCTTGAGAACGAATGATGGAGTTCTAAGTGCAGCATATGCAGTTTGCACAGTAGCAACTGTAATGGAAGCATCTTGTCTGAAAGGGATACGGTCTGCCCAAGTCGCAGAACTAGTAGCTCTGATTCAAGCATGCAAGTTGGGAAGAAATGTACGGGTTACGATTGTGACAGATAGCCAGTACGGCTTTGGAGTGGTGCATGATTTCGGTCAGATTTGGTCACAAAGAGGTTTCTTGACATCTGCAGGAACGCCAATTAGAAATGGAGATTTTGTGAAAAAGTTGCTTGAGGCGATACAGCTGCCTAAACAGATTGCTGTTGTGAAGTGCAATGCACATAAAAATGGGGAAGACTACATAACTGTCGGCAATAAATATGCTGACGAGATTGCACAGTACTGTGCAAAGAATGTGGTTTCTTTGAATAGGAACCGAGAGAGAGAGCATATTTCTTGTCCTTTGCTTTTTACTAACCCTGTTGAGACATGGGATGAGGTGAGACAGTTACAGGAAGCAGCAGATGATGAGGAAAAAGATACATGGATAAAAGCAGGATGTAGAAAACGTGAGGAAAATGATGTTTGGGTTTACAGAGATGAAAGACCAGTTATGCCTGATAGCATGATTTCTGACATGGCACGGATGTACCATGGACAAGCCCATATTGGGAGAGATTCAATGATCAGACTTTTTAGACAAACATGGTATAATCCAAAATTCAGAGCCATAGCTGAGAGTCTTTGTCAAAGATGTCTTATTTGTCAACAGTTAAATCCAGGAAGGAAGACAGTAGTGAGTCTAGGAACAATAGGACGAGAAGGAGGTCCGTTCACTAGAATGCAAATGGATTTTATCGAAATGCCCCCGAGCCGAGTCGTCTGTTTGTTTTCCCGTTGGGTGGAAGCATACCCGACCAGAAGGAATGATGGAATCACGGTAGCAAAACTTATGCTGCGAGAATTCATTCCGAGGTATGGTTTTCCAGTCACGATTGAAACAGATAGAGGAACACATTTCCAAAATGAATTAATTAAGCTAATTTGTGAAGCACTTAGTATAAACAGAAACTGCATTGTGCATACAGACCAGAGGCTTCTGGAATAGTAGAGCAAGTGAATGGAACAATTAAGAACAGGTTAGGAAAAATGTGTCAAGCTACAGGACTCAAATGGCCAGATGCCTTGCCATTAGTTTTAATGACAATCAGAAGTATTCCGGAAAGGAAAACTGGACTCAGTCCCCATGAGATAATTATGGGACGAGCAATGAGACAAGCACATGTACCTGTCAACAAACTACTGACTATAACTGATGATCTGGTGCTGGATTATTGCAAAGGATTGGCTGATGTGGTGCGTTCTGTGTTTCATCAGGTTGGACCGGATGCGACCACTCTTGAAAGAAAACCAGCTCACGACTTGAATCCAGGAGATTGGGTCCGCATAAAAGTCCACAGGAGAAGAAACTGTTTGGTTCCTCGCTGGGACGAACCACGACAAGTGATCCTGGTGACAACCACTGCAGTCAAATGTGCAGGAGTGAAACACTGGGTGCATGCCAGTCACACCATCAGAGTTCCAGAACCTGAAGATCGACATGTGAGTCGACATCTGGAAGTATTGGATAACAGTTCAGCATCAGAAGCAGAAGAAGAAACGAATAGGGTGCCAGAATCTGAAGATCGACCTGTAAGTCGACATCTGGAAGACCCAACTACAAGTGCAACGACAGAAGAAGTAGAGGAAATAGCTGAAGTTCCAGAACTTGAAGATCGACATGTGAGTCGACATCTGGAAATATCAGATACCAGTTCAGAATCTGATACAGATCATTCGGATTGTGAGGAAATTCTGAAAAGAAATTGGAAATTTGAAAGCATAAGAGAAGAAACTGAGCACGAAGATAGTAACAGTGAGCGACCAAGTACAAGTTGTGGTAAAAATCCTTCGGAGATAATATTAATAGATGAAGAAGGGAGAGTTTCAAACAGAAAGTTAGAAAAATCGGAAGATCCCCGAGGAGCAATAGGGACAGATAGCCAAACAAAAGAACAGGGAAATTTAAAAGCAGATAGAGAGATTGACACAAATTCGGAAGAACCTCGAGGAGGGACAGAAATAGGTGAACGAAGGAAGATAAGAAAAGAACCACAAGTAGAGGAAGAAAATGAAATTATAAGATTCAAAATAAGAGACAATAAAGAAAAAACTGAAACAGAGTCTGAAGAAAGTGGAGAGGAAAGAAACCAAAAACTAGAGTCAAGAAAAAGGAATTGGAAAACAGAAAGAGAGGGAAAAGAAAGTGAGGCAAAAAGGCCAAGAAAAGGAGACAATTGGCCCAACGAAGTAAGAAAATTAAGATACAGGATCATAAGGTTAGATGGAAAAAGTGCTGAACAAGTGAATGAAATAACAAGCCAGAAAGAGCAAGAAAAACAAGGTGGAAAACACTTGCAGAAAACGAAAAGAGTAAAGAAGGTAAATCCGAAGTATAGATCGCCTGAATGGTTGTATCTTGCTTTGACTGATATCAAAGAAGAAAAGAACACTCACGAGAACCCAGAACAAAGAAACCTAATGGGTGAAGGTGAGGTGCAACAAACTTGAAGAAATTTAAACAATTTCTACCGGACTTGACAAAACACTGGATCTGACGAATTTCTACCGGATTTGACAAAATACTGGATTTGACAAAGAAAGAATTCTGAAAAGAATTAAAAGAAAGTACCAAGCAAAGACAAAAACATTGGAGTGCAGAGTGGCTAATAAGTCATTTCTGAGGTGTAGTGACACAATTTTCTTGAAAATAAATAAATAAGGTTATAAAACAAAATGGAGGATACTAGAGATAGAAAATGTAAATGTGAGTTTTTAAGTAGATGGTGTAAGATGTGCTTCTTTTGTACAGGATTATTAATGACAGTATGGGTGGTTTTAGCAATCACTATTCCAATTAGTTTAGCTGTAGTAGAAACGTCTAATAACACAGAGAAAGAAAAAGGAGCTAACACTCAAGAACCAGTTATATTAAAAAGTAGTGCAGAGTTACATAAAGACAAATCAATAACAGATTTTTCAAAGAATGTTTTTACTAAATTATTATATGAGTATGTAGAAACAATGGATGTAAGAGATTGCTATGTTTGTATGCAATTGCCTGCGTCTGTAGCAGAGAGTGTGACTTATCATCACCTTCCTTTGACGTATGGAATAACATGTAGTGTTTTAGCGAGTTTATTTTATAAAACAGGTAGATTAGAATATTATTACACTGACATAGATAAGATTTTTGCGAAGGTTTCTGTAGTTCCCGAGCTAAACAAAATAAAAGAGGGAAAACGTTTGGTGAATATTTTATAGAAGATAAGATTTTAACATTAGATAATATAGTTAAAAACAACCTTACCTGTGAGTTAAAGAAGGAAGAAAAAGTATTTTTAGAGATGGTTGAAGAAAGAAGAGTGAAATTTCAAAGAAAAGTGATAGAAGAGACAAAAACACCTCTTTGGGCGTTTGAGGAAGACAATCATGACAAGAAAAAGACAAATGCAGCTATGACTCTGGATTGGCCCCAACAGGGAAGGTTGTGCATTAGAAGAAATAAAACAAGATATGACAATTATTTTGTGGGTTCCAGTAGTTGCCATGACAATTATCAAATTTTAGGCGGATGGGGATTCAAAGGGGGAAAAGATCCAATATTTCCAGGGATCTATTATGTTTGCGGTAATAGGGCTTATTACAGGTTGCCGGACCATTGGTATGGGTCATGTTATTTAGGCCTGGTCTTTCCAAAGATTTTTCATATGGATAGAAAAGAGAAAGGAACACACAAAATGATAAATACCTTTACACGTAGAAAAAGGGAAAGTTTTTCAGAAATAGTAGGTGATATTTTTGGTGCATTGATACCAGCAGTGGGAATATCTTTGAATGCATTTAAAATTCGGAAATTATCCACAGTGGTAGATCGTTTATCTACAGATACTGCTGGAGGGTTCTTGATGGTAAATACCGAGATGGTTGCCATGAGAGCTATGGTGATGCAAAATCGACTTGCCCTTGACATTCTTTTGGCAAAAGAGGGTGGAGTCTGTGGAATGCTGAAAGTCCAACATTGTTGCACTTACATTCCAGATAAAAGTGAAAATATACAAAAGTATATAATCGAATATTACAAGTTTGCACAAAGAACTTGTTCCACTGGAGGTTGAAAGTGCATTGGGAAAACTTGGTAAAGGGTTTTCTTCAGTAATAAATTGGTTAACAAGAATGAGTGGATTAATAATAGGGAAAGTTATAATAATAGCAACCATGATAATAATAATAATTTTAGTGCTGAAGCTTATAATTACATGTATAAAGAAAAGAAGAAGACAGAATAAAATAGAAAAAGAAAACATGATAAACAAGGAGAGAGAGAGAGAAATGGGTGAAATAGAGCTAGAAGAGATAAAAGAGAACATGTACAAGAAGACCAAGAGACAAGTTGAAAGGGATACAGTTGTGTAAACTAACAAAAGCAAACGGATAAAAGAAATATGCTGTCTGAGAAAATTGTATAACTTGGGTTTTGTGGTGATATTAAAAATCACCAAAGGGGGAGTTGATGGAGCAGGATAAATGAAAAATTTTTAACCTCCTAATAATTTTCGTAAAATAATTAAAAAACATGTTCGTTTAAGTAAATAACCAACAATGTATGTTACATGTAAAGGGTTAAAGGTAACACGCTATTTTATGTGCAAATAAATCTACTTATAATTGTTGACGTGTCTAACATAAACGTAATATTTGCGTACTAATAAAATAATAAACGCATGATTTGTGCTTTGAAAATAAAATGTGTAGTGGCAAAATAAAGCGATGGTAAGTAAGGGACGGCTTTATATGTTGCTTTTTGCTAGGTAATACCTAATTGGGGTACGTAGAAAGACGGGAGGGAAACGAAAGGGTTTATATTCTTTATTTTAACAATATTTTGTTTATCTTTGAAAATAGTGCGCTTAGGCCTGTTGAGCAGCGATATAAAATGGCCGCCATAAGCTAAAGTACGCATGAGCAAGAAGCCGTGTGGAAAAAGGAGAAAGGCTGTGAAAAAGAATGACCACGTGTTCGTGCTGAGAGCCTAAGATGGAAGTATGGTCAAGGCTATTGTGACCTTACTGAGCAAATGTGTGCCAAGATGATCAGCAAGAAGCGTGAGAAGTCAAACTGAACAAATGGACGGAACTGTTAAATCTAAAAAGTATCAGAAAAAGATACAAATTGGACTGATCGAAACTGATGAGTAATGTCATGAACTGTGGGAAACGATGCAAGCATGGACATTCCACAAAGAACTGGTTAAGACAAGGAAGTTTGATTAAAATGTATATGGACTTGAATGAACCAATGAGAGAGAATCACGCCATAGAGATGCAACATTTTTATTCAGTAAGCTAGAATTAGGGTATAAGAAGACCTACTCTTGGTGGGGAGGGGTTAGATGCTGGAGAGGTTAGTTGCTGGAGAGAGTGGATGCTGTAGATGGGTGAAGTTGCGGGTGCTGATGCTGACGAGCTGATGCTGCTGCTGCTGCTATTTTATATTTTTAGTTGAGTATAAGATGCTGCTTTTGGAGAACCTTTTTACTCCTGATAGATTTTTCATTTAAAGCTATTAGATTTTCCAAGATAGATAGATTGGTTTTTTGGAGTTCTTGCTGTGACAAACTTTATCTTCCATCCAATAGGTATGCATTGTATTTTCAATTTATTTCTTATAATGATGATAAATGTAATAACTGAGTGATAAACTTAAACGTATGCATTGTTTCTAAAAACTTTATATAAACTTTATTATCTTTAAACAAATGACTCAGTGATTCTTTAGCTCAATAATTAAGGTAAAATGTTAAAGAGTTTATTGTGATTGAGCTGGTCTTAATCACCATCAACTGATTCCTACTAGTTGGTCCATCGACCAATGAGCGGAATACCTTAAAAGCAATGAGAAACATTATGTCGTGTTAAAAAGAGGTATCCCGTCTCCTTCCAGCGAATCGTTTTCTCCTAGGTTAAGGACAGAGGTAATCCAGGGAAATAAATGAGTAAGTGAATATATATGCGGTGTCAATGGGCCCCACCGTCATATGGATATAATCTGTGTATTGGAGAGATAGTTGTACCTGGATGACCGAGTCATATAGGAGAAGAATTTTTATTGTTAGCGCTGGATCAGTATCAAAAGGTACCACAGGGCCGCAAATCTACTCTTTATGATTATCTTATCAGCCCCATCTCCTTCCTGAGATGTGCCCAGGCCCTTTCCCAGTTACCTCTCTCTGAATCAAAGAGCACCTTTTAAAGTATACCGAAGAGCCTGGCTCTCCTTTCCTCCAGTGTGTCCCACCCAGGTCACAGGAATGCAGCAATCCACAAATCTGTCTGGGGAGATTCCTCAACCTCCTCATGTTCCTCCATTTAGCCATGGGTCTCCTAAAATGGAACCTAGAATCTTTCATGTATTGTACCATTCACAGGCGCACATACACCCAGCACATGCATATAACACACACACTGCACCACACTACATCTTCCATGTGATGGTGAATGGGACAAATTTATTGATGATTTTGATGTATGCCTATTTCACGAAACATGGTGTCTTACACCCCTTCACAGTAGTGGGTTTACAATCTTTTGTGTGGAGGCAACCAAAACTACTAAGGATAGGTCCTCAAGGGGGCTGGGCATCTGGATTAAAACCACACTTCGGTGCAGAATCACCATTTTGCCCTGTGATTTCCAAGATATTCTAGCACTCAGGCTGCTGTTTCCTTCTGGTCTATCCTCAAAAATATACAATGTATACAATAGAGTAGAGGCTAGATGTGAAGAAACAACAACTATTAACCAACTAGAGCAAATGCTATTGAAACATGGGGGGACGGATCTTACCCTGGTGGCAGGAGACTTTAACTCAACCTTTGATCGAAGGCTGCTTATCCACATGACTTAACCTGCGAGATAGATAATCAGTGGGGCATATCGCATTTAGAACTCCCGAAAGTAAGATGGACTCTAAAAGCTGGCCAGCTGCTGTCATTAACTCTAAATTTTGATCTTAGAGCAACAAATGGTAGATGTTCCTCGGATCGCCAAGGTAGAACCACTTTTGGTAGGCTGGGCCACTGTAGCAGAATTGATTATTTTCTGGCTCATGTCGAGCTCTGGCCTGCTATCAAGGATATGGAAGTGATAGACCAAGTAGATAGCGATAACAATGCTCTTAGTATCACATTATGTATCAAAACAGTTTCACATTATGGGGGCAAGGGAGATAGTGAGATAGGAGAACTCCTGCCCACCAATAACTTAAGATCTATTAGGTGGGACTGGGTAGTAAAGAATCCTTTAGCCCTCGACAAGTTAAGGGAAGAGTTATTGCAGATCATGAATACTTATCCTAACTTCCCAGTGAGTTGAGAAATGAGGAACTGGCAAACAGCCATGACAAGATATTGGGTAAAATAAGGGAAGTGTTGGGAAAGGATAGAAGAGAAAGGAAACTCCGCCTAAAGCTTGTTTCATGGTATAATGGCGCTTGCAGAGTGGGTAAAGGTGAGATCTTTGCCTCCATTAAAACTGGATCCCAAATAGAGATAGTTAAATCTAGGGCACACCATTGGAAAGTGCTCATAAACGCAAAGAGGGGGTGGGAGGATTCGTTATGGATGAACCTGCATGAAGCTCTCCTAAATAAGAACACTAAGGCATTTTGGAGAACAGCTGTCGTGGCCTCAAGTGGATGCAAGCCAATACTTGATTTTTGCGCATCCAACCAGATGAGTGGGTAATGCACTTTAGTCAGCTGTACTCAGACAAGTCTAGGACAGTGAATGCAAGTGGTGTTTCATTAGATAGTGGTGTTCCTTTTGAGCCCAGTAATTTGAAATCGGTAAGTGAGACCATAAAGGCAATTAATTATTGTGTCCCAGGTCGTGCCCCAGGTCCTGACAGAATACCTAGTGATCTGTATAGAGAAAACCCAGAAATTTGGGGGCCATACATAAATCTGCTCTCTAACAGTATCTTAGCTGGTATGGCCATCCCCCACTCTTGGAAGCAAGCTGAAATTGTTACCATCATTAAGAAGGTTGATCATGCACTTCCGGCCAACTATAGGCCTATCAGTCTGATAGATTCCCTTCAGAACTTTTTTTGCAAGCAGGTGCTTGATCATCTCAGGATTGGAAGGGAATATCGTTTCACATTGGTAGGCAGGTTTTAGATCAAATGTGAGTACGATAGATCAGATTTTTCGGTTTATCTGTATTTACTGGAGGGAAGTGATCATCAACAAGGGCGACTTACATGTTTTTTTTTTTTTACAGAGTTTTATATAGCGCGAACTTGACCAGAATCGGGTATCAGAGCGCTTTACATAGCACCAGTTGCATTACATGAGGACACATTCATTTTTGTTAGGCACGGGGAGATTAAGTGATTTGCCCAGAATCACAGGATGTTCAGCGTCATTGCCGAGACTCGAACCCAGTTCCCCAGATTCGAGGTCGACCACCCTAGCCGTTAGGCCAACTCCTCTCCCCATGTTGCCTTTGTTGATCTACGATCAGCCTTTGAAAAGGTTCCAAGAGACAAGCTGTGGGGAGTTCTAGAAGAAATGGGAGTCCCGGCTCCCCTCATGAACATCTTAAAGAGGTAACATATAGACACCCTGGCCCAAGTGAGGTAGGGGAAGGAAGGGGCATTGACAGAACCAATTCATATTGACAAAGAGGTAAGGAAGGGATGCGTATTAGCGCCCACGCTGTTTACTCTGTATATATATGATGTCATAGAGTTTTCGAACAGTGATGGGTGTGACGCACCGAAAATAGGAGAACGGAGGGCCCCTCCACTCCTCTTTGCAGATGATACGCTGCTGATCTCTAAGTCGCCCCAGGGGCTCCAGCAGTTGCTGAAAGATTTTAAGGTATTTTGCATGGAGAAGGCTTGGAGCTTAATAGCTGCAAGACTAAATGTATGATCTTTTCTTCCTCGACCAAAAATTCAGTGTAGGAGGCACATGCTTGTGGGTGATACCCCTTTAGAAGTAGTGGCTGAGTTTAATTACTTAGGTATGAAATTCACAAGAAACCTATGTGGGTCTCCACAGGTGGAAAGGGCACAGCTGTTCCTGATACAACAGACGGCAAATATAGCAAAAATACATAGAAAAACCACATCCAGAAGGGTGGTTCCCGCGCTAGAGATTTACAACGTTAAGGCTCTAGGAGCGCTTTTATATGGTGAGGAGATATGGGGCTGCACAAAACTTAATAATTTGTTAGCGATAGAACACACATTTTTTAGATCACTTGACTGCTTATGTTCTGGCATCGACTATGGTCTACTAAAGCACTAGAGTATTACAGGGTTGGACTTTGTGATCTGATGTTGTCAAAATGTGCACGTACGATCTTGTGGCTCTGCACTGTTAAGGCCCTTTTACAGAGGTTAAGCCTTGACACATACTGGGACTTTACGGAGACTTTATGTCAAATCCAAAAGCCCAGTCCGTAAGCTGTTTATTGGGGTAGTGTTGCAGTGAATAATATTCAAAAATGTAAAGGATCACTGTCTGCTGCTTTTATTGATTTCAAATCGACCCCGCTGTATGAGAGCACTATTGATGAAATCGTCCCTCCTCTAGCAAGAAAGCTATATCTACAGTTCAGGTATGGATGTCTACCTGTAAAAACTTTTAAAAGGAAGTGGTACAAAGAAATGGACATGGTGGATGAGAACCGTACCTGTTGCCAAGGAGGACCCGAGACACTTGAGCATGTTATATTTTTTTGTCCTTTGTATAGACAGTGTCAAGTAAAATGGATAGATCCACTTTGCAGAAACCTGAGAGCTAGGAAGCACCAGGAGACTTTCAGAATACTGCAGACTGACTTAAACCGCATTGTTGTATTCTGTATGACCAAATTCCTAATGGCAGTGTGGATCAGAAGTGCCAAGTGTTCACTCAGTAGTCTTTAAAATGCCATTTTTACCAGGGTCCCTTTATATCGTAGTGTGCTACTTGGACAAATCGCAGTCGACTTATGTCTTTTAGTATTTATAGAACATAATTATTGCATTTTTATTTTGTTTTTAAAACAAAATTATTTTTATGGTGAATATTTGTGTTTTTAAAGGAAAAATTATTTCTCCGTCGCTACTGTAATGGACCAACAAAAAGAGTATTTAAAAGTTTTATGTTGTATTATTTGTGTTTGTCAACGCTCTGTTCTGTGTAATACTTTTTTTTAATCTAAAGTGATTGAAATAAAGCCTTTTTGATTGATTGGTATTGCAACATTCATAGGCACACATACATACAGCACATGTATATAACACACATGCACAGCACTGCATCATCCCTGTATTGTACCATTCACAGGCACACATACACCCAGCACATGTATAACACCCACCCACTGCTCAGCATTACACACCAAACTGAAGTAGGCCATGGGTGATTTAAGCACACAGCAGTGGAACTTTAAATAAGTGAGACCGTAGGCCTCACTCCAGTGACATTGGTAAAAAGGTCTGTTCACTACTCGGTATGCTGCCACCACCGCGCTCATTCTGCTTAACTCCTTGCAAAGGCAGTAGCCTTTCACCCCTATGAGGGTAGCCCATTAGGGCCATCACACTCTCTGACCCCCCCAACACCCTACCCCTCCAGCCGGTCCAAATAAGGCCTCAATCTGTGAGACAGGCCTAACTCAGCATCAAGGATCCAGACATCATTACAATTGGGGCACTCAGACCGTGGGAGAAAGTCCATCACCATGCGAGGGACTCTTCCATTCCAACACCAATCATTAGCATGACTATAGCAAATACCACAACTACTGTTACAACTCTCCAACTTTTTGGTGTACTTGACACCATGGTTTCTCTCAAGTCAGATCAAAAAGGAAGAGGATTTTTTTTTAAAATCTTGTTGATTCGACTGTGTAAATCAGCAAGGCTTTCAGTTAGTTTTTAGTGTAAGTCTGTTAGTTCAGTTGATTCTTAGACGAGGAATCTACTAACTTCAGCTGGATACACTAAAGGGACCAAAACATACTCTTCTACTGGAGCCTATGGACACCTTACATCTTCACTGGATGCTCAGGATACAGAACATGAAACTTTGGAGTCTAGACGCATGTCACTTGAATTAATTTAATCAAAAATATCAATCAATATTTAATTGTGGTAGCCCCGTTCATGAGGTTTTTTTAGAAACAGTTTGATGATTTTCAGTTTCATGAGCTTTCAGATTCTGCTACCTTTCAGCATAATAGTTTCACTCAGGAGTCTATTATCTAAGATTTGCCTCTCTTTGTAGCTTTGTTTTTCTGACTACTGGTTGCTCACTGTCACTAGCACTTTGTTCAATTGGCTCTATTTCTTCTGTAATTGTTTCTGGGATATGTTATTATACAACAGACCTCAGTTTCACCACTTTTCGGCCGCTTTTCTTTCCTCTGCATTCTACCAGCTGAAGTGCTGGCACCTTCTTCCAGTTTGTGGTGTACACTCATGTTTTCAGCTGCTGGGCTTACTGTGGTTACACTTGGCTAATTCACCACAGGCTGTGCACTAGTTACAACTTGACTTTGAGACCCTTGCATCTTGAATGGAAACTTCTCCTCCCTTTGAATATTGGTTCTGTGCTCAAGTTTGACTCCGTAAATCAGTGATTGTTGTCACCACTTCTTCACCATCTTGTCTCACTCTCTTGGTATGGGAGGCATAAATCCAGTTCGGCATACCACTGCACTTCACAGCAGTGTTCATCACCAGTATGACCTGGAAAGGTCCTCACTATCGGGGCTCCAGGCACGACTTTTTGCTGTGTTTCATCATTATGACCCGGTCTCCTGGACTTAAATCAGGATATTGTTCTTGGAAGAGGGGCCATCAAGTCAACCTGATAAGAACACACCACATCTGCCAATTCTTTGCAGTTGTCAAGGAGCAAATCATCTGTTATATTCACACGTAGGTAGCTGCAGGCACCTCCATTATTCTCATGGCTCTTTCCAGTAGGATTTCATGGGAAGAGAGTCCAGTCTTCTGATCTGGCATGCTTCGGAGGCTCATCGAAACCAGGGGAAGAGCATTAGACCATTTCAAAGAAACAGACGTACACACCTTGGCCAATTGAGATTTTAGAGTACTCATGATCTGTTCCACAACACCAGAAGCCTTTGGCCTGTAACTGCATTAAAGCATCTGATGTATCTGTAGTGCTAGACACAATAACTTCATTACATTTTTAAGTGTGTCCCGAAAACTCCAGAGAAACTGATAGACCGAACCAGTGAATCAATTTCCTCAGCAATAATTTGGCCATAGTAAGGCTGTTGCACCTTCTGGTCAGGTATGTGTCAGTCCAGCGAGAGAATAAACAGACCACCACAAAGGTATAGCGGATGGGCATCTCTACAAAGTCCAGCTGCATATGGTTAAAGGAACCGCCTGATCTTCCTATGTGACTTATAATCACAACTGTCTGCCTGGCCACATTTAACTGCTGGCTCATCCTAATTCCTTACACATCCATGATGCACCCACGTTTCTTCTCAGTTTCTGGGGCTTCATCTTGCAATTCTTTTAGTTCTTCACAAGTGTTTATTGTACTCAACGACATGTTTGGAACAGAGTCGTTGTCATAATTCACATGGTTATTCTTGATTCAATGTACAGGACTTGAGAGCACAATACATTGCCATTTCATCCTCATAGCAGTTTCCAGCAGTAACAAAATCCCATTCGCTTCTGTGTGCTGCACACTTTACAGCAGATACTTCTCTAGGAAGTTGCAATACTTCTAGTAGGAACCAGAGGAGGTCAAGAAACCCCTGTATTACCCAGGCCTCGAAAAATCATAAAAATGTTACTAGACCTGCAGGTCGAGTAACTTCAATAATCTACTCGACCTAACTGTAATGTACTTAGTAAACTGGTCTCAAATTGTGTGATGATTGGCAAATATTTTATTTTACAGAGTCGCCTTTTTCTTCATTCTCACATATGAGTGCACCTTCAAATATGGGAGTTCAGCATTTCTGCTGTACAAAACAAAACTCTTCTGTTTGATTAAATAGACTAAAGATTTGTTCCATGTGTAATAAGAATCTAACCCACATATAGGGTACACATGATCCCTGACTTGACTCTCAGTTTACTAAAAGCATTGCCATCAGGGCAGGGGCAGGAGTGTTTCTCAGTTCATGTTTAAACACCCACTTTTAGTAAATATTTTACTGTGGCATGATGTTGTAGACCACTGTCTTTTACAAACAGTAAATTTCCAAGAAATTGCCAAAAACCTTCCAACTATCTTGCAGTTTTACTGATAAAACGATATAGTGTATTAACAATAATCTGTGAAAAGTGGGTTTCAGAAAACATATTTATCATTTGCATGTCACCAAGTGTTCTGATTTGTTTTTTTATCCTATTTAAATATTTTTTCATCACACTGAAGTACTAAAAATGGGCTTTCACCACTACTGAAATATATTTAGAGATGTTTGTACAGTTGACTTATTAACTATTTAAATGTGTGTTAGAAAAAACAGCCTCTCATTTCACACATAGTACAGTAGGTCAGACAGTTCACTTTACAAAATCCTGGAATACTGCAGTCAGAGAAGGAAAAGTATTTGTAAACTGACTTCTGATCTCTGCCTCTGAACACAGAGTAAATGTAACAAGATAGCATGGGTGAGTAAATTTTTCGAGGCCTGTTACCATAGCGGGTCAAAATCGTGGACCACACTAAAACCATATTGTTTGTCAGAATAAATGGTAACGCTTAGACAGCCACTGGTCGAGTGTGGCAGAGGGGTAAGACACTGGCCATTTTGCTTCCCCATGGTTCTCTATCAAAACAGACCATGCGCACTCTTCTCTTGCATAACAGTAGAGGATAAACTCCTTAGTATAGTCAGGCATTCCTATCACTGGTGCGCACACAGTATTTCTCTCTGAACTCTAGCAGGGTACTCATGCATTTGTTGTCGTAGTGTTGCAGGGATTCTGCGAAGTCACAGAACTTTGCTTGGGGTCATGGAACCTTAGTAGGCATGAGCCCGGGGACCGACTAGCTATAGTGTCTCACTTGCCCTCCTACTCACTCACAGAGTACCAAGTGATTAGACACCCCAGAACACAACACTCCCGACCCTCTCAGGAATCGCGGTTGCAGGACACACCCTTTCGCTTGCACCCTTGTACTCGTCCACAATAAGATCTGACAGAGACACAAGAAAGTATGCTGGAGTATGCAGTATACGCGACACAACAAGTAGAAAAATGCCTAACACAAATACGGTCAGCATTGCAAGTAGTCCGTAAATCATAAAAGGAACTGTCATTATATACGAGAGTGTAGCCTAACCTCCCTCCCCTTCTATAGAAGCAGACCCCGTACCTCAGTCTAAAGATGGAAGATCTACATCACAGGTGCTGGCACGCTCCCTTCCCTGGAAAGATTCCTCTCCAAGTGTATGTGTTACCTATCTGTGTATACCTATATGACCAAAGAACATGTTCCAGACGAACAGCTGCATCTGCATGTTTTGTCTAGGTGCTAGGGCCTGACCAGAACAGAATAACAAGGGGCATTGTTGTTTGACCTTGTCTGCAATGTTCAGACTAAATCCCAGGAAAGAAAAGAACGCAAAAACAACAGCATGTTCTATGTGAAAGTTGCAGCGTGGCATAAAGCAAAATAAGTTTGTGTAGTAACGTGCGAAAGGCAGAAGACAGTCTGCAACTGGCTCATGCTAATATAGGGAAAACGACAATAGCTGCACGGACCACGTGACAGTAGGATAGTGGATCCGATACATCATTATGTGTAAAGCTCTGTAGAGGCTTAGAGACTAGGGAAATGGTGGGAATCTACTGACAACAGTAGCCCACCATTCCCAGGAACATCCGGACCTCTCTCTGCTTTGTAGGGGGGCTCAATCTTAGGACTGTAGAGATACATTTGTGGGACACTTTCCTAGCTCCTTTCCCAGTGTGATGTCTCAGATACAGAACATCTCTTTGACAGTACTGTCATTTTGTAGGGGCCACCTTGTGTCCGTTCTCTGTCAGGTGATTCAGTAATGCAATTTGTCTTGCTTGCACGTTTCTTGCATTATTGACATCACTAGTAGGTCGTCAATGTATTGGACCAGAACTGAGTTGCATGGTGACTGTAGGGTCTCCAGATTCCTCTTCAGTATCTGATTGAAGATTGAGGGCCTTTCTGTATACCCCTGTGGGACTCAGCACCATGCCAGAGATTTCCCTAAAATTCGAAATGTGAAAAAAATCTTGCTATCCTCATGCAGTGGAATCAAGAATGCTTGACACGGCTCAATGATAGAGAACCACTTAGCATCACGTAGAATTTGGAGAAGTGTCATAGCAGGATTTGGTACCATGGGACAACGAGGGATTACAATTTCATTCACCTTTCTCAAGTCTTGGACTATCCTCCATTTCTTGTTTGGTTTCAGCAAACCCATTGCAGCCGATTTTCAGGGACTCTTTTAAGATGCCATGCTCTATCTTGGATTCAATGACAGGCATAATTCCAGCTACCGCCTCAGGGTGTGAGGTTGTATATGAGCTTTTGGGAATACTCTGCATTAGGCTTCACCTTATTTTTACTGGTTGAACATTTTTAGTCAGCCCAATGTTTGCCTGTAAAATCTCAGACTACCTCTTTCAGTGCACATCTCAAGTCGAGAGGTTAGCCTTCCCTTGTTAGGTCTGGGAACAACCAATCTGCTGTTTCTCATGATTTTAATTTAAAGTCTGCATCCTCATTCTATATCTGCAATTCCACATCATCTGGTGTGCAATAGATCACGCAATTTAAATATAACTTTAAATCTCTGCCTAACAGATTGACTAGACTTAAATCACATATTACTAATTGATTGTCCTCTTCGAGAGGACCTATTCTTGCAGGGACCTTAGCTGAGACTGGGTTTGTACTCTGTATATTTAAAATGCCTACAACTTGAACTTATTTTCTCAAGAGGGCTAGGGTTGGGACCTCCACTGTTCTCACAGTACAGCGGGTAGCTCTAGTATCAATAAAAAAATAATACGGGGTGGCCTTTTACTTCTCAATCACATATGGCCCACTATGGTCTACTTCTACAACTGCACCAAGTACGCAATCCTTCTCCCCTCTCACGCACTGTCATTGTGATTGATCAGGGTCCAGTCCAATGGGACTAACAAAAACCAGGAACTGTTGTTGATTTTTGGCAGTCATGAAATGGTTCTGTTGAACCTTTGGGCTAGGATTTGAATTGTAACTTCGGTTAGCCATGTTTGCTGCATCATTGGGGCTTAGGGCTTATTGGCATTACATTATCTTTGAACTTGCATATTCTATATTGGCATTGCATTCATATTTGCCAATTGAACATCATTTTGTATTCAATTTGTATTCAATCTACATTCTCATTTCCAGTGGCCCACTTCATTACAAATATGACAAGTGGTAGTTTTCTTCAACATGTTATGTCCATCCTTGCATTCTGATAAACAGCTATGCCTCAGCCTCTGCCTTAAGGACCAAACTTCCCTATCTGTGTATCTGACCACCACCTTGAAATCTAACTCCTTGGATTCCTGTACCAACTCTGGGAAGAGAGTTATAATCTGAATTTGCTACATATGGGCTGTTTTGACATTCTCTCTGTGCCAATTACATCTGTGTCAACATACATTTTCCCTAATATTCTTCTGCTTTGCTTCCAGATTGTGACTACAATATTTTGCATGATGTAGAATCTCATCTAGTGACTTTGACTGCCAAAAAATCATATTCTGCTGTATATGAGAGCTAATTTGAGGATGCAAATCAAGTACGAACTGAGACAGGAACCTACTAAGATTTTCCCTTTCAGGATTATCGACTTCACTGGGCTGTCTGAAAACTTGCATCAATCTCTCATAATAAGCATGCAGCTCAGCATTTGGCCAATCTATGACCACCTTACATTCTCCCAGTGGGGAAGAGAATTATTTTTAAATCACAATGTCTGGCCTATAAGGCACTTCAGGGTAAAGGACCGCGATATCTGAGATCGCACTTGAAATGGTACGTGCCAGCCAGAAATCTCAGATCCTCTCACTTAAAACTGCTACAATTACCCAAGTACAGGCAGGTTCGCTGGGGAGGAAGAAGTTTTATATTGGGAACAGCTAAAATTTGGAACCGTCTGCCAATGCCGATAAAGAACAGTACCTCACTCATGTCCTTTAGAAGACTACTGAAAACTTGGCTCTTCGCCGACTGAGCTTTGAAAATCCATTACGCATCGCTCAACCCTACCACCTCATATGTTCTGCCAAACCCTAGCGCCAAGACGCCTTCGGGCATAAGTGCGCTATATAAGTCGACAAATCAAATCAAATCAATCAAATCAAATCATTCTGCCCACTAACCTTTAACAACCACGATGTCAAAGTAAGTATTCAAGTCTTCCCAAAGCACTTTTGAAATCTTCACAATCCAGTCCACCCCAGTATACCGTTCGTCAGGATTCTCCCATAACTTTAGAAATTGATTTGTGAATGTAAAAAGATCAACACAACTCCAGGGCATATGAACATACGTACCTCCAAGCATTTCTTTCAATGGTTCCTCTCTAACTTGTGGTTATTTACGTCCTCTCTAACATCCACATTACTTGCACTATCTCCCCCTTCTGCTCCTCCTGTATCATCCTTCTTTACCTTGTTCTCTTCATCCCACCTTGCCCATCGATCCTTGTATTTCTGTGTCTCCCCCCGCTCTCCAAATATTTCTATCAATTCTTTAACATGTTTCACAGTTGAAAAAGTCCAAAAAGCCAATTCCAGTATTCTTTCTTTATTCTTGATCAAAGATACAACAAAACAGCCTATGCATTCTATTCCTTCTGACTACAGAGCTTCTTCAAGGCTGTAAACAGATTAAAAACAGCATAATTTCTATGCTAAACTGTGAATAAAAACAATAAATGCACAAGAGATTCATCCTTTTTCCTACAAAGGAAAAATAACAATCTTCTTAAATTGTAAGACATCACAAATAATCCTCAAGGAAATAAAGTACAATACTTCCAATATAAGCAAAGACAGTTTTTTAAATGTCATTAACCTCAATATAAAATCCTGTGATACAACTCATTTTCCATTTGATCAACATACAGATGTGACTTGCCCAACTTTTATTTCATTAAAAGAATACTCATACCCCCTGTTTAACCGTATCTAGTACTCTAATCTAATCTATTTGCATCTTTAATCAAGAATAACAAAAGAATAATAGAATTGGTTTTTGGGACTTTTTTGTGAATTGATTACATCAAAAAGTGTGCTCTTGGTCAATTGTGAATCAGGACTATTTCTGCAACGATTTGCAGTGGTACTTGTGGCAGCTGGGTACCGGGTGGATGAGCAACTCAACTGAAGTCTAACGAAGGGAATAATCTAGGGGTGTGCTGGTTGTTTTCCCTCTTTTTCTTTAGTCACTTTGGCCACAGCTGTCCACTTTGTGTTTTCCAATTCTTTGACATGTGCCTTCAAGCTTGATGATCTCATTTTCTGCAAGCCTTACTCAGTCATGTACATCCTAAAATTCTTCTTTACTTTCTGAATTTTACTTTTCTTTACTTTCTGAATTTTACTCAACTCAATCCCAAAATTGCCAACCAACTCCTTTAATCTGGTATATGCTGTATGGGCATACATTGTAGCTTCCTACTCAGGAACCTACGTTCAGATTCATTGTATGCATCTATGTAATAGAGCCCAAGAGTTTCCCTCACAACCTCCTCAAATTCTGCTTTCAACTGCTCGGCATTCAGTTCTTTGGGAGGGGTGTCTCTCTTTCCTGGGGTCAATGGCGTAGCGAAGGGGGGCAAGAGGGCGGTCCGCCCTGGGCGGCAGGAATCGCCAGCACCCCCCCACTCTTTAATGCGGCCGCTGCAGGGGCGGCAAAGGCAGGGACCGCCACGGGCAGCAAAGTGTCTAGCTACGCCACTGCCTGGGTGTGTGACTCTAAATCTGCAATAATAGCAACAACTGGTGTATTTCTGGAGGGTAACTCTTCTGTATGGGGTTGTACTTCCAAATCTAGTGGTATAGCAATGGCAGCTACAGTAGGGGTTGTTGTGACGGTGTATGCACTATGGGCAGTAATGGCAACAGATGTATTAACAACACAATGATGAGTCAGAAGTGGCCCGCTGGAACACTCTGATCAGCAGGCACACACACACACTCGCTCCTAGGTTTATTTCTCCTCCCACGCTCCAATTGGGGCTGGTGGTTCACCGCAGGATGATAAATTGAATTGTATGGAGGCAGTCGGGAAGTTAGCAAAACATACAGAAATTCATCAACCGTTTCACTGTCACTCTCATCCTCCCTCTTATCATTCCTACTTCCTCTTGTGATTTCTTTCCTTCTGTCCCTCCCTTTGCTATCATAGGAAGTTCTCATTCACATTCTCTCTCCAACCCTGCAGTTTAGCATTCCATTTTGCTTCCATCTAACTATGTACTTTATTTCTCCTGTGGATTTTATATTTCTCCTTCGCTTTCTCATATGCAGCATGTTCCCTGGCGTTCAACGCTTCATATTTTGCGGTTTGTGGATAGGGTTTCATCTTGTACATCACATTTCTCAAAGTCTCAATTTTTCTTACACTGAATGTGCCATACTGAGGAAATTGCAAGTACCCATCTTTCGCTGTGATCTTATTCCATTGATTGATTCAGATACAAGTGTGTAAACTAACCTTAGTAGCCATATTACATGTGGGTGTGCCCTCTGGAGGAGCCTCCTCACTCTTGCGGACAGGTATGCTCACATAATTTCCCAACATAGCTCTTATTTTTTAAAATAATTTCTTCTTTGTTTTTTACACAAAGCAACACAGGACTTGTAAACCTCATATTAAAATGACCAGCAGTTCCCAACAAATCACAATGCAATACCCAACGGTGCAAACATCCAATCTTAGTACGACAACACTAAACTGACAATTCGCAGTGCGGCACTCAGTGACGTAACAACCAATCACAGCACGACACACAAGCTGAGCAATTAATTCAGCGTGACACTTAATGACGTAACTCGTAGCACCATACAGCAACTCTCATTTCACTCTAATCAGCTTTGCATAATCTAAAATTGAAAAAAATAAAACAACTCTTGTCTGTTTACCTAAAGAAAATGAAATTGACAATCACACTCTAAGCGAACAGTACCCTTCTGGTGCGACCAAACACAGAAAGCGAGTTCTCAACCGACGGGAGCCCACTCTGACTAGTGCGGTCTACTCTTCTGCACAAAGGATCAACCAAACACCAACCTCCGTTAGAAAGGTTTCACAATAGAAGTTTAGTAAGTCCCTTTCTCTGTACGGCTGTGGCACCTCACAGTCCAACACTTCAACTTAAAAGACACGTCAAATACCACTTAATATATTTTTATACCAAGATCTTGGATTATGATTACGATGAATCTGATGTCCAAACTTCAACTCTGAGCACTAAGCGCATTTCTCTCCATAAGCACAAGCGATATACATGAAAAGCACTTTAAATCTCAACTTCAACGCACAGCCGTCTTGGACCCAAATTAACACCACAATCCAAAGCATGACAAATCATCAAAAACCGCACACACCGCAACTCTTGACAACTCACAATCAAAATCACATAATCCTACTCATACTCTCACTCCTAGGATACTGCAGGGAGAGGATGTGGCCTTACGGCCAGAGTGACGACTATGGAGCTGGGGAACGAGTTTCGAGCTTCGGCGTCGGCTCAGCATCCTGTGATTCTGGGCAAATCACTTAATTAGTATCATAGGGAGGGGCATCATCTCGCCCCAAACCAATTGCACAACTCAGTGAGCGCCTTGTTGGCAATCATCAGTACTTAACATTCGTCAATCTATTCCGTCTATTCCATCTCATTTGCTCTTTTTCGCATCCTTTTGTTCTTTAATCGCCCACACGTGGACTGATGTGCATTTTTCCAAGTTTCTAATGTTCAAAATGTGTCCATCCGGACCTCTATACATGAACACGACTGAAGCAATGATCTCGTCAGAGGCAGTGTTTATTCATAAAAACCCAATGCATTTCGGGCTAAAATCGCCCTTCGTCAGGGGTCACTGTAAGCAATAGAACAATAATCACCTTTAGTTTCATAGTTTTACATTTTGCGTTATTCATCATCATATAAAAATAAAAATAACAAATTGATCACATTCCCACTTCACATTATATTCTACTGAAGTATTCCCTCAGTAAAGCACTGTATTAAAGGATCTACTTAGTCTCCCTCCGTTATTTTTACCAGCCCGTGTTGTTGTTCTTTTACTTTACACTAATTGTTGCTGCTATTAATACAAAAACCTTCTATTTGGTCTGCAAGCGACCAACAACCTCACTCTCTTTACCTTCAATACCTTCATAACCTCCACCCCTCTTCTTTACCGTGTTGCCAACCACGTTCTTACCCACCACCTTTTTACACCCACAATCTACCACCCTCGAACTGTCCCCATTATCTAGCTGCTTCGATGTATTGAAATTCTCAAATTCCTACATTCCCACATTACTCCTTAAATCACCCACTTTCCTTCTGACTTTCAACAAGTGTCAATAGCGTGCATGTTTCCATACATGCCTCGAGCGTTTAAAATCAACCATCCGCTTATCCATTACAGCTGGGAATCATTCACCTCATACCCCTCCCTCTATTAACCAAAATCTCCCGCCAGTTTTTCTTCCTAAATTAACCCTTTGTTTCACCACTTTCCCAACATCGGAGCTACTTCAAGAGGTTACTATTCTCATGCAAAACACTTCATTTCCCATAATGCAGTGCAATAAGCAAATCAAAACTCGAGCTCTTCATCCGTAATGCAATACATAACAACCTTAGGAAATTGATTATTATCATGATGAAAAAATGATATTGCCATCTTGCTACCATGAAAATTTTAGAGTTCAAATCAAATGAAAGTTCAACACCAACTGCGTAAACGAACCCAGATTTTTCGCCAACCGTGTGGACGTGTGGAACATTCTCTGTATCTGATCAATTTTTCCTTTGTTTTATCGACGGGTGCTATCCCAAATAATGGGCTTTTCATAAACATCAAATGGTAGGGATGGGATGCACACCTTAATTCAATGGTTTTTTAAACTTATCATCTGTATTTTCCTTCGTTAGCGTGCAAACTGGTGAGGTGCCAGCCCATGTTGGCACCTATTTTAAACAGTATCATAGGGAGGGGCGTCATCTCGCCCCAAACCAATTGCACAACTCAGTGAGCGCCTTGTTGGCAATCATCGGTACTTAACATTCGTCAATCTATTCCGTCTATTCCATCTCATTTGCTCTTTTTGCATCCTTTTGTTCTTTAATCGCCCACACGTGGACTGATGTGCATTTTTCCAAGATTCTAATGTTCAAAATGTGTCCATCCGGACCTCTATACATGAACACGACTGAAGCAATGATTCTTCAGAGGCAGTATTTATTCATAAAAACCCAATGCATTTCGGGCTAAAATCGCCCTTCGTCAGGGGTCACTGTAAGCAATAGAACAATAATGTGCAATTGGTATGGGGCGAGATGACGCCCCTCCCTATGATACTGTTTAAAATAGGTGCCAACATGGGCTGGCACCTCACCAGTTTGCACGCTAACGAAGGAAAATACAGATGATAAGTTTCAAAAACCATTGAATTAAGGTGTGCATCCCTTCCCTACCATTTGATGTTTATGAAAAGCCCATTATTTGGGATAGCACCCGTCGATAAAACAAAGGAGAAATTGATCAGATACAGAGAATGTTCCACGCGTCCACACGGTTGGCGAAAAATCTGGGTTCGTTTACGCAGTTGGTGTTGAACTTTCATTTGATTTGAACTCTAAAATTTTCATGGTAGCAAGATGGCAATATCGTTTTTTCATCATGATAATAATCAATTTCCTAAGGTTGTTATGTATTGCATTACGGATGAAGAGCTCGAGTTTTGATTTGCTTATTGCACTGCATTATGGGAAATGAAGTGTTTTGCATGAGAATAGTAACCTCTAGAAGTAGCTCCGATGTTGGGAAAGTGGTGAAACAAAGGGTTAATTTAGGAAGAAAAACTGGCGGGAGATTTTGGTTAAAAGAGGGAGGGGTATGAGGTGAATGATTCCTAGCTGTAATGGAAAAGCGGATGGTTGATTTTAAACGCTCGAGGCAGGTATGGAAACATGCACGCTATTGACACTTGTTGAAAGTCAGAAGGAAAGTGGGTGATTTAAGGAGTAATGTGGGAATGTAGGAATTTGAGAATTTCAATACATTGAAGCAGCTAGATAATGGGGACAGTTCGAGGGTGGTAGATTGTGGGTGTAAAAAGGTGGTGGGTAAGAACGTGGTTGGCAACATGGTAAAGAAGAGGGGTGGAGGTTATGAAGGTATTGAAGGTAAAGAGAGTGAGGTTGTTGGTCGCTTGCAGACAAAATAGAAGGTTTTTGTATTAATAGCAGCAACAATTAGTGTAAAGTAAAAGAACAACAACACGGGCTGGTAAAAATAACGGAGGGGGACTAAGTAGATCCTTTAATACAGTGCTTTACTGAGGGAATACTTCAGTAGAATATAATGTGAAGTGGGAATGTGATCAATTTGTTATTTTTATTTTTATATGATGATGAATAACGCAAAATGTAAAACTATGAAACTAAAGGTGATTATTGTTCTATTGCTTACAGTGACCCCTGACGAAGGGCGATTTTAGCCCGAAATGCATTGGGTTTTTATGAATAAAAACTGCCTCTGACGAATCATTGCTTCAGTCGTGTTCATGTATAGAGGTCCGGATGGACACATTTTGAACATTAGAAACTTGGAAAAATGCACATCAGTCCACGTGTGGGCGATTAAAGAACAAAAGGATGCGAAAAAGAGCAAATGAGATGGAATAGACGGAATAGATTGACGAATGTTAAGTACCGATGATTGCCAACAAGGCGCTCACTAAGTTGTGCAATTGGTTTGGGGCGAGATGACGCCCCTCCCTATGATACTGTTTAAAATAGGTGCCAACATGGGCTGGCACCTCACCAGTTTGCACGCTAACGAAGGAAAATACAGATGATAAGTTTCAAAAACCATTGAATTAAGGTGTGCATCCCATCCCTACCATTCAAATCACTTAATTCCCACGTGCCTACCAAAAATGAATGTGTCCTTGTGAAACGTATCTGGTGCTCATGTAAAAGCGCTCCAATTCCTTCGGGCCGAGTTCGCGCTATATAAATCTGCAAAACAAAAACAACACTTCATGAACGCTGAAACACAGTCAATAATCCAAAAGGATCATGGAAGATGAGGAACCCAGACTGAATTGGGGCAAATTTGGATTTGGTTGGAGAATTTGAAATCCTCTAAGCCTCAGTGGAAAACATCCTCTGATAACAAAGATTTGTTAGATCTATTCTTTGTGCACATTTGGGGCCGATAAAGTGCTATGAGATTAATCAAAGTTTGCAACTGAGGCTGGTCAACAAATCAATACTGCTAAATAACTAGAAGCACATTAGGTTCCACAAGGAAGATAGACAATAATTATGTTTCTAAACTACAAAGGTTTATTAAAGGAAAATGTTTACAGAAGACAAAAATATTAAAGTTTGCATGAATCAATATGAAATTCAAATCAAAGCAAAGTTACAAAAGAAGAGGACGAATTAGAGTTGTCTCAATGAAAGGTCTAGAAAGACAGTTTTCTCATAATGAGAGAATACCCTACTCTGCTCTAAGCTATCTCGAAGGTGGACCAATTATTTCTTAACTTTAATCTACTCTGCACTAGCTTAAAATCAAACAATTGTAACATTTGCTTCACCTAACAATTGTAACATTTGCTTCACCTGCTGGTAGATTTCATCAAAGGATTCAATCAGGTTAGAGTGAAAACATACAATCTTGAGCTAATTAGCTTCTCAAGATCCTCCACAATAAAGCTTCTCTCAGTGTCTTTCAAACTTACATTTATCTGGAACATATGAGATACTTTGAACCAGCCCGTGTCTGCAGGAGTAGTGATGCATCCAATTATAACATTTAGGGGCCGATTCCGATCTCGGTCGGAGGCGCACCCAATACCATTCGGTCGGGAAAAAAGCCATGCGAATGCCTGTTTCCCGACCGATCCGTACAGCACACCGAACGAGTAAGTACGATGCGCACAACAGCACAGAATCCGGCCGAGCCGTACTCACCCAATCCAGGTCCTGTTCTCCGACCGAGGCGAATCCGGAAACGCAGAATCGAGTCGCACGGAAGGGAAAATGCAGCTCCGTCCGGCCGAACAAGTACGATGCGCTTCCCGTACGCGCCGAACCCGTCGCTACGCACGGCACGTCAAAGCATCCGGGAGAGGCGCACATAAGCTCCGATTCGCGCCACAACACAATCCACGGCTACGAGACGAACACGCCAGCGACGAGGACGACGCGAAGCGACGAGGACGACGCGAAGCAACGAGAAGGACGAACGACACGAACCAACCATGAATCCCTTCGTCCCGATCATACCAATATTCTACATTTACTACCGGAACAGGCACGGACACGTACGGCGCAGAAGGTAAGTCAGACACCAACCACAAAACACATACAACACGTACACGACACATCACACACACACAGAGGGATGCAGAATATACTTACATCAGCAACAGCAGCACCATAGGGGCGGGATGCCCATCACCAATGCCACATATGCACACAGGGGCCTGAATGCGCACCACCACCCCTACCCAGGGGGCCGGATGCCAACCACCACAACCACCCTTAGCCAGGGGGTGCCAGATGCCCACCACCACTACCACCCTTACCCAGGGGGCTGGATGCCTACCACTACTACCACCCTTAGCCAGGGGGTGCCAGATGCCTACCACTACTACCACCCTTACCCAGGGGGGCTGCATGCCTACCACTACTACCACCCTTAGCCAGGGGGGTGCCAGATGCCTACCACTACTACCACCCTTACCCAGGGGGCTGGATGCCTACCACTACTACCACCCTCACCCAGGGGGCTGGATGCCTACCACTACTACCACCCTTAGCCAGGGTGGTGCCAGATGCCCACCACCACTACCACCCTTAGCCATGGGGGTGCCAGATGCCTACCACTACTACCACCCTCACCCAGGGGGGCTGGATGCCTACCACTACTACCACCCTCACCCAGGGGGCTGGATGCCTACCACTACTACCACCCTTAGCCAGGGGGCTGGATGCCTACCACTACTACCACCCTCACCCAGGGGGGCTGGATGCCTACCACTACTACCACGCTCACCCAGGGGGGCTGGATGCCTACCACTACTACCACCCTCACCCAGGGGGCTGGATGCCTAGCACTACTACCACCCTTAGCCAGGGGGGCTGGATGCCTACCACTACTACCACCCTTAGCCAGGAGGGGCTGGATGCCTACCACTACTACCACCCTCACCCAGGGGGCTGGATGCCTACCACTACTACCACCCTCACCCAGGGGGCTGGATGCCTACCACTACTACCACCCTCACCCACGGGGGGCTGGATGCCTACCACTACTACCACCCTTAGCCAGGGGGCTGGATGCCTACCACTACTACCACCCTCACCCAGGGGGGCTGGATGCCTACCACTACTACCACCCTTAGCCATGGGGGTGCCAGATGCCTACCACTACTACCACCCTCACCCAGGGGGCTGGATGCCTAACACTACTACCACGCTCACCCAGGGGGGCTGGATGCCTACCACTACTACCACCCTTAGCCAGGGGGGCTGGATGCCTACCACTACTACCACCCTCACCCAGGGGGGCTGGATGCCTACCACTACTACCACCCTCACCCAGGGGGGCTGGATGCCTACCACTACTACCACCCTCAGCCAGGGGGGCTGGATGCCTACCACTACTACCACCCTCACCCAGGGGGGCTGGATGCCTACCACTACTACCACCCTCACCCAGGGGGCTGGATGCCTACCACTACTACCACCCTTAGCCAGGGGGGCTGGATGCCTACCACTACTACCACCCTTAGCCAGGGGGCTGGATGCCTACCACTACTACCACCCTCACCCAGGGGGGCTGGATGCCTACCACTACTACCAGCCTCACCCAGGGGGCTGGATGCCTACCACAACTACCACCCTTAGCCAGGGGGCTGGATGCCTACCACTACTACCACCCTTAGCCAGGGGGGCTGGATGCCTACCACTACTACCACCCTCACCCAGGGGGGCTGGATGCCTACCACTACTACCACCCTTAGCCAGGGTGGTGCCAGATGCCCACCACCACTACCACCCTTAGCCATGGGGGCTGGATGCCTACCACTACTACCACCCTTACCCAGGGGGCTGGATGCCTACCACTACAACCACCCTTAGCCAGGGGGTGCCAGATGCCTACCACTACTACCACCCTCACCCAGGGGGCTGGATGCCTACCACTACTACCACCCTCACCCAGGGGGGCTGGATGCCTACCACTACTACCACCCTTAGCCAGGGGGTGCCAGATGCCTACCACTACTACCACCCTTACCCAGGGAGGCTGGATGCCTACCACTACTACCACCCTCACCCAGGGGGGCTGGATGCCTACCACTACTACCACCCTTAGCCAGGGTGGTGCCAGATGCCCACCACCACTACCACCCTTAGCCATGGGGGTGCCAGATGCCTACCACTACTACCACCCTCACCCAGGGGGGCTGGATGCCTACCACTACTACCACCCTCACCCAGGGGGATGGATGCCCACCACTACTACCACCCTCACCCAGGGGGGCTGGATGCCTACCACTACTACCACCCTCACCCAGGGGGCTGGATGCCTACCACTACTACCACCCTCACCCAGGGGGGCTGGATGCCTAGCACTACTACCACCCTTAGCCAGGGGGGCTGGATGCCTACCACTACTACCACCCTTAGCCAGGGGGGCTGGATGCCTACCACTACTACCACCCTCACCCAGGGGGCTGGATGCCTACCACTACTACCACCCTCACCCAGGGGGGCTGGATGCCTACCACTACTACCACCCTCACCCACGGGGGCTGGATGCCTACCACTACTACCACCCTTAGCCAGGGGGCTGGATGCCTACCACTACTACCACCCTCACCCAGGGGGGGCTGGATGCCTACCACTACTACCACCCTTAGCCATGGGGGTGCCAGATGCCTACCACTACTACCACCCTCACCCAGGGGGGGCTGGATGCCTAACACTACTACCACGCTCACCCAGGGGGGGCTGGATGCCTACCACTACTACCACCCTTAGCCAGGGGGGGCTGGATGCCTACCACTACTACCACCCTCACCCAGGGGGGCTGGATGCCTACCACTACTACCACCCTCACCCAGGGGGGCTGGATGCCTACCACTACTACCACCCTCAGCCAGGGGGGCTGGATGCCTACCACTACTACCACCCTCACCCAGGGGGGCTGGATGCCTACCACTACTACCACCCTCACCCAGGGGGGCTGGATGCCTACCACTACTACCACCCTTAGCCAGGGGGCTGGATGCCTACCACTACTACCACCCTTAGCCAGGGGGCTGGATGCCTACCACTACTACCACCCTCACCCAGGGGGGCTGGATGCCTACCACTACTACCAGCCTCACCCAGGGGGCTGGATGCCTACCACAACTACCACCCTTAGCCAGGGGGCTGGATGCCTACCACTACTACCACCCTTAGCCAGGGGGCTGGATGCCTACCACTACTACCACCCTCACCCAGGGGGGCTGGATGCCTACCACTACTACCACCCTTAGCCAGGGTGGTGCCAGATGCCCACCACCACTACCACCCTTAGCCATGGGGGCTGGATGCCTACCACTACTACCACCCTTACCCAGGGGGGCTGGATGCCTACCACTACAACCACCCTTAGCCAGGGGGTGCCAGATGCCTACCACTACTACCACCCTCACCCAGGGGGCTGGATGCCTACCACTACTACCACCCTCACCCAGGGGGGGCTGGATGCCTACCACTACTACCACCCTTAGCCAGGGGGGTGCCAGATGCCTACCACTACTACCACCCTTACCCAGGGGAGGCTGGATGCCTACCACTACTACCACCCTCACCCAGGGGGGGCTGGATGCCTACCACTACTACCACCCTTAGCCAGGGTGGTGCCAGATGCCCACCACCACTACCACCCTTAGCCATGGGGGTGCCAGATGCCTACCACTACTACCACCCTCACCCAGGGGGGGCTGGATGCCTACCACTACTACCACCCTCACCCAGGGGGGGATGGATGCCCACCACTACTACCACCCTCACCCAGGGGGGGCTGGATGCCTACCACTACTACCACCCTCACCCAGGGGGGGCTGGATGCCTACCACTACTACCACCCTCACTCAGGGGGGCTGGATGCCTACCACTACTACCACCCTCACCCAGGGGGGGCTGGATGCCTACCACCACTACCACCCCCACTAATAGGATGGACAATGCATGACACAACCAGCACACCACAACCTAGGGAATGCAAGAAAAAGACATCCCCCAACACCATGACAAGCGTGTGTAGACTGTGTCAAATGCCTACAACACTGAACATGACTTTGAACATACAATGTGACCCCCTAGCACATGTGCCACACATATATGTGTGTGGCCCCCACAATGCAAGCAGGCCATGACCATTGTGGCAATGGGGTCCAAACCCCCATCATCACAGTGACCAAAAGGTAAGTGTGGGGTCCATAGCTGAAGCACATTCTGAACATTGTGGCAATGGGGTCTAACGCCCCATCACCACAGTGACCAAAATGTAAGTGTGGGGTCCATAGCTGAAGCACATATTGAACATTGTGGCAATGGGGTCTAACGCCCCATCACCACAGTGACCAAAAGGTAAGTGTGGGGTCCATAGCTGAAGCACATTTTGAACATTGTGGCAATGGGGTCCAAACCCCCATTATCACAGTGACCAAAAGGTAAGTGTTGACAAAGAAAGAGCTGCAACTGCCAAACTGCATGGATGATTCCTGGTCACAGAACAAAAAACACATCAGTGGCAAAGTAGTGCATGTGTCCCATTGCAACATAAATTGGGGGAGCCAAATACTGCAGTGCAAATAAGACATACCTTTGGCCATGTGCAGACAAACAACACCCATGGGGGCTGACACTGTCAACATTCATCAATGACACAATGACAGAAGTGACCATCAGAATGCAGACCCACATATTTGCACCAATGGGCACACAAATGCAGATACCCTGTGGAGACTGTAGATGTGAGGTGAACAGATACCATACCATGGCAGCAATGGGACACACAAACCATGATCATTGTGCTGACCGATGACTTAGGAGTCCCAGGGACAGCAGGGAAACCCACCAAACTACATACAGCCAATGGCACACCCAAGATATGCCAATGCAGTGGTGCAGATGCACAAACACAAACAGGCAGACCCACACTGCACATCATACACAACAGGTGAGGGGGGTGCCAGTGTCCCCAGGCAACCACACAACACATGAGGAGACCTGAATACCAATCATACAGATGTGCATACAGTGCCACACAAAGGTAACTCATGGATCCAAATCCCCTATGTGGGCAAGCAGGCATTGTCAGATGAGAGGGAGCACAAATCACACATGTCACACAGGCGCGTAGGAACAGCAACTGACACAGCAAGACACAGACACACCACAGCACTACCCCCAGGGCCCCCACAATGTGGTGACCCTGGGCTGCATTACAATCCCACTGTGATGACAAAGCTAAATGTCGTTCACACTGTGAACCACAGTCATGTGTCCTGAGCAACAAACTACCATCACACCTACACAAGCACAAATCAATCAGCATGGCCAGTAAGCCAAGGCCAACATGGAGGTAGGGGCCTAGCCGGGCAACAACTCTCATCTGCACACACTCAACACCACACCCCTCGACCTCCAACAATGTGCAGCAGTGAAGCACACATGCACTGGTGACATTGCACATGCACCCATGACTATTCCAGGGTGGTGGGTGGGAACCAAGGTGCAGAAACACATCACACATGGCCACTCAACAAGACTCCTGAATGTCTGACACACTGCACACTACGCTGTACATGGACATGACGGCAATACCACACCAACCAATGGGATCCCAGCCACAGTCACACACCAATGAAGAAGCCAAGGTCACCCACAAAGAACACACATAGACAACAACCAACATTGCAGCCCGGACCCTGAGGAGTGCCAGCAGTCACACACACAACGTGTCACAATCACTGAAAGATAACACAAACTGGAAATCACATGACAGGGGCAAACAACAAGTGCCAAGGGGAAACCTGACTGTGACCCATCTGCGTCTGCACACAAACTCAGCCCTGACAGCAAACACACCTATGGGTGACACCCTGATGACCAGTAATGTGCCATGCACCCACATCACAGAGAACCCAGGGAGAAGACTTTGGGGGAACATAGGTAAACTCAGCAAGCATCACAAACAGGTACAACACTAGGGATCACAGCATGCACAGCTAAACGGAAGTGAACACACAGACATGCACATACAACACACACCTTGGGCACAGGCAATGTCACAGGAGTACACACTGCCATGAGGGGACTCCACTCCTGTGTGAGGAAAGCTGTGCCATATGTTGCCTCAGTAGGGCCCCATCATGTCATCTGAGCACTTGGTCACACAATCAACAATTAGCACCAAATGAGGGCTCCCGTCACATCAGCCTGGTCATGGAAGTGCCAACGGAATCATCAGCACAGATCCAACACACTTGTATAGCAATGTTACACTGACAACACGGATGAGTCCTTCCCCATTGATGCCCAAACCTGCATGTCCAGTGGAGATGGCCACACGGTCAGGGAAGTAGACGAATTGAACAATGGCAGGCACAACAGATGTGCAGGGGTGGAAGCCACAGATGTGAAATAGCTAATCTAAGTAGGAAATCCCATTGCCAAATACTGAACACATGACACCCTCAGATGCTGCTATGGATGACATGGATACACCACAGGATAGGACACATTCCCCCTGGACCACATGGGTTCCTGCACAGTAACACTTCATTATCATGAGACCAAATATCACCATCACTGCAGCAAGGGCATGGTTAGCATCATCAACAACATGTACATCAGAAGCATAAGCACTAGAGAACAGAAAGTTGCTTTATTCAGCATATGTGTGTAATGAAAACAAAGTCCAGAAAAAACACAAAGGCCAATGGCCAGTCCATTGTCAAAGTCCAAACTGGGTGACAGTGGCAGATGTCACCCTACGCATGCCTGCACAAAACCAGGGACAATCCACTAGGAGGGGCAACCGGGGGGCAGGCCAGGCACCGCAGGGACAGGATCAGGGCTCACCAGGAGGAAGCAGGGAAGGGGTGGTGGGTGCTGGAGAGCCACTGACAACTGCAGTGGAGGTGTCTGACATGGTGTGTGCCGGCACAACTGGGGGGCATGACTCAGATGTTGTGGGTGCCGGCACGACTGCAGTGGACCCTGCAGATGGAGTGGACAGGTCCGCCACTGCAGTGCCCAAGTCAGACAGGGTGGTAGTGGACTCCATTGCAGTGCCTACCACCAGGGGAGGAGAATGGGGAACAGGCAAGGTGGGCTGGACAGAGGGGGAGGACACCCTCACCACATCAGTGGCACAGACAAGCGCAGCGGGGGTGTGGTGCCGGGAGAGCAAGTGGCAGGGGAGAAGGCTGGATCCTCTTGGGGATGGTATATCTGTGGGTGGGGGAACCTGGGGCAGAGTGTGGTGGGGGCACCTGTGGAGTGGGGGCCTGAGGGATGGAGGAAGGAGACCTGGTGCCTGATCTGCAGGGCGGCGGCAAGGTCTTGCTCTTACGACTCCGGGGGGACTTGCGGGTGGGGGCCTCAGTCGGTCTGCGCCTGGGGGAGGGTGTCCGGGGGAGAGGGGCACTCTGCTCCGTGTGGGTGGGCTTCCTCTTCCCCCTGAATGCTGTATCAGCTGGATCGGAGGGGAAGAGGCCGAGGTCACTGAGGAAGAGCCGCTGGGTCTTTGGGGTTGCAGGTGAGGCAAGGGAGGGTGTTTTGGAGGGAGAGGCAACTGAGGACTGCGCAGTGCTCGTGGATGCGTGTGTGTTCCAGGGCCCCATCCCCTGTGAGTCTGGTTTCAGTCCCCTGACTGTGCGTGCGTGTGCGTTTTGTTTGTGGCGTGTGTGTCTGTGTGCTGGATGTGTGTGTGCTGGTGTGTGCCTGTGCCGGTGTGTGTGTGCTTGGGACGGGTAAGGTGCTGGGGAGTGTGGATGGAGCAGAGGCAGGAGGGGTGAGGGACTGTCTGAGGAGGGACAATGCTGCCGTCAGGGAGGAGTCCATGGACCTATTGCCCCTCTGTAGGTCAGACATGCCCGATGAGATGCCCTCCATGAACGACACCAGCTGAGTCAACAGAGCGGTGTGTGCATGGAGGACACTCAGCATGGCTGTCTGCCCTACATGGAGCTGGCGAAGGAGGTACACAGACTCCTCACTCAGGGCAGCAGGGGACACAGGGGCAGGGGGTGCGGTGCCTGGCCCAAAGGAGACACGCTCCCGAACATGGGAGCCTCCACGGACCTGGGGAATGGGAGCCGATGGGAGGGCGGTGGTGGTGCTGGTGGTGGCGGGGACAGCAACACTAGCTGGGGTGTGGTGGCTGCTGACACCCGCCTCCATAAGGGAGTCATCCTCCGAGTTGCTCTGGTCCTCAGCTGAGGTGGATGGTGCTGAGGACTCCTCGGTGTGGCTCCCCTCGCCCTCCGTGCCACTGGGTCCCTCCGACCACTCCTCGGCTGCTGACCCAGTCTGGCTCTCCGGCTCCTCCTGGTCCGTGGAACTGTCCCCTTCCGTGGCCGTGGATGTATCTGCAAACAATGGGGAAACAGACAGACATCAGTCACCTGCACCAAATGCACACACCACTGTGAGCACAGCACATTACAGAGCAAGCCCTGGCATCATTAGTTGTACATTGCTAAAAGTGCCCTAACTGAACAGGAGAAGCCAATTGTCAGTCTGATGCCAACCATGGCACTCACATCCCACATGGCCTTGCACCCATCTGTCTGGTGTCTGTTGGATAGCAACACCCCAGTGTGGACACATGCACCAACTACACAGTAGTTGGACAGTGCAGAGGACACGGTGTAGCATGTGGACATGCACACATCACAACTCTTGCCACTGAGTCAGTACAGGTTTCCGGATGAAAGGGACGCCCAGAGTCAAATAGGATATGCATGTGATGCATACCAGCGACAGACACCATGATGCACCCATGTCCTGATAGCCATCGCCACAATGGTGTGCATGTAGCACATGTCACTCCCCTGCAGGATCACCAATAAGTAGACACATGCCATGGCGGAGGCATGACTGCTAAGTCATACATCACTGTCTCAGTGATGTATGACTTGGCAGCCAGACAACAACACTCTGCACTGTGTCACAATAGTAGGTCATGGGGAATGCAAGTCCTGGAGCTGCACAAGTGCACATGTACATCCCCCACACAACACATCATCTTAACCCTCATCTGTCCAGGTCATACCGATTGGACATATGGGAGACCTGTGACACTACCCTCTGAACCTGAGCCCCTCACAATCTGCTGTGAATGGTAAACAGCTGCCTGAACTTCACATTCGCATACCCCAGTCTGCACGGGCAGCTGATCAAACACCTATGTGACACACAAGTATCGTCTCCTATGGTCACATCTCCAGTGGCATGCTGAGCCCCTACCGAGAAACACCCCAGCAGTCCTGGCAACTAATCCACAGCACACTGACACAGAGGCAGACACCTGAGGGGTCAAATCACTGTGCACAATGTGTCAGCTGATACACGGGAGTGGGAGTACAGAGTGCATTGCATGGCCTGGAGTAGGCATGACTGTCCTGCCCCACATGAATGAGGGATGAGCCCTGGACAGTGGATAGCTGGCTATGTATGTGTGACACACGTAATCTGCACACTCCTGGGGCCCAAACATTGTTCCCACCCGCTGCATGGGCGTGTGCCACATACCCCAGGCACATGTGGTGGCTCAGCTCAGCAAGTGGACCGCATATCAAAGCAACACGCAGATTACATGTCCGAACACAGGTGTTGTGTGAACAATGGACCCACCCATGATGCCCACAACAGAGTTAGGGAAACAGATGCTGTCCCCCACCTTTAGTGAAGCAAACTGCAAGGACACAGTCCCAAGTGACACAATTCCCTGAATGTAAGGGCCACACCTGGGTATCAGATGAGGAGTGGGCAGTGCACAATAGAGGGACATGGCTCCTGGACAACATGACTGCTGTACTGTGGCAGTTGAACCAGGCCAGAGGAGGGCACAAAGCATGTAATACAGAGTTCACAGTGCAGTCTTTGACTCACCCCCTCCTTGCTGCTGTCTGGCCTTCAGCTGCCCATCCATGTCTGGAAACACCACCGCCAGGATCTGGAGCATGTGGGGTGTCAGGGTCCGTGTCTCGCCCCTCCTGCGAGGAGGCGACAGCTTCAGCTGGACTTGTGCAATCCTCCGGGTCCAGCCCCGAAGGTCCTGCCACCTCTTCTGGCAGTTGCGGATCCGGCGCTTGTAGACCCCCACGGACCGGAAAGCCCGGACGATGTCCTTCCAGATCTCCTGCTTCCGATGGGCATTAACCTGTCAGGATGACAAAGTGAAAAGGCCATTACTACACATGCAACATATCCGTGCATGACACAGTTGTATATACATGTCTCATTCACAGGGGCACATGATGTACACAGGCAGTGCAACGCTGCCCATGGACAGTTTGCCAGACGTCACTACATGGTATCATTGCATGGGAAGTAAAACCTTGTTCAAATGCACTGTCACTGCACCATACCTGTCCAGTGCATGTCACTACACACTATGGGGGGTGACAACTACTCAGTGAGCCTGCTAGCCAGTGGCGTGCAGACTTTCAGCCTTGCTAGTCAGACAAAATGCACATTCAGAAAGGCAGTGCACAGAACACTCACCTGCTCCCCTGGTGTCCCATACAGCTTGCTGTACTGTGGAAGTAGGCTGTCCAGCAGGGCCTGGTTCTCCTCAAGGCTGAAGGCTGGGGCTCTCTCCACAGTACGTGCCATTGCAGGGTCCAGAGGGGCAGAGACAGCAGCAGTGCAGTGGCAGATGTCGTCCTGGAGCATGTAGTGCAGGCAAGTGAACTCTCAGGGGAACAGCCAGCAATATATATGTGCTGGAGAGGCAGATACTGTCCCTTGTGTCCAAAGTGATAGGTCCAAGTCGTTTGCATCTTCTGAATCTGGCCAATCCATGGAATAGCAGCACCAATACACGCCCACGGCATCCTTCAAATCTTCAACTTCATGACATACATGATTTTGCAACATTGTTGTGGGTGACCAACTGAATTTCCAGCAACCGACTCGTTCGAATTTCGAAAACGCGTCCGTTGCCAGGCAAGGCCATTGTCAATGGGTGCGCACCGATTGGTCCATTGCGGTACAACGCATACAGGGGTACAACGCGTACCCGCACACATTGAATGCAATGGGCCGGCCGGGGGCACCGATCGGTCCATTGCGGTACAACGCGTACAGGGGTACAACGCGTACCCGCACACATTGAATGCAATGGGCCGGCCGGGGGCACCGATCGGTCCATTGCGGTACAACGCGTACAGGGGTACAACGCGTACCCGCACACATTGAATGCAATGGGCCGGCCGGGGGCACCGATCGGTCCATTGCGGTACAACGCGTACAGGGGTACAACGCGTACCCGCACACATTGAATGCAATGGGCCGGCCGGGGCACCGATCGGTCCATTGCGGTACAACGCGTACAGGGGTACAACGCGTACCCGCACACATTGAATGCAATGGGCCGGCCGGGGGCACCGATCGGTCCATTGCTGATCAACGCGTACAGGGGTACAACGCGTACCTGCACACATTGAATGCAATGGGCCGGCCGGGGGCACCGATCGGTCCATTGCTGATCAACGCGTACAGGGGTACAACGCGTACCTGCACACATTGAATGCAATGGGCCGGCCGGGGGCACCGATCGGTCCATTGCTGATCAACGCGTACAGGGGTACAACGCGTACCTGCACACATTGAATGCAATGGGCCGGCCGAGTGCACCGATCGGTCCATTGCTGTTCAACGCATCCCTGTACAAGTGACTGGCATATGTCACCATGCCTGTCTCAGATGGACATATGCCAGCCACAGATAGCTCCCAGGGAGTGAGGGGCACACCTACAACACGACAGCCTGTCCAAACTGTATGATAAGGCATGTAAGGCTGCATTTCCTATTGTGTGTATGTTGGTGTACATGTTGTCCTGTGGGTGTCACCTGGGGGCAGCCACCCCCAGGCTGTGCACATGTTCATGGGGACAGGATCCTGGGTGTTACGTGTACATGACCACTGTGATGTGCAACTGTTCATATCTGTGCATGTGCCATGGTCACATTTCACGGTGGTGTATGTGTATGTCATGTCACATACCCCGTGAGTCCCATGTGGGACGGTATGTTTGAGCCAGGGTGTCCCAGTGGCACAATAGTGATGGTCCTCCACAGTCTGTGTGCATGTAGTGTTTACAATGTCTCTGATTTCATGTGCACAATGGGGGACAGTCTCCACATCCACGTTGTGTGTGCATGGACTTTGATGTTGTGCGTGTGTGTGTCACAGACGTCCATGTCTGTCCTGCAGTGGCAAGTGGGACCACTACCTGTGGGGGTCATAGTTGTTTTGCTGTGGTGTATACATGATACTCCATGTAATGCCAGTGTCCATGTGGCAATACAGGGTCCCTGGGAATGTACCTGTCGTTGAGCTGTGATGCCTGGGGCACATCTGTCCTCACATGTCACTATGGGGGGTGATTGTGACACGGCAGCAGGAGATGGGAACTGTGACACGGCCTCATGATATCCAATGGGCCAACCTGGGACTTATTGATGCCACTTGTTGGACCGTGATGACAGATGTTGGCCATGTATGTACCATACATGTCCTTACGGAACTGCACACTTCATGTAGTTGTGCCTCATAATGATGTATGTTGGGATATTGAGTGTGTTCAATGCCGCATATGTGGGCTGACTGACAATCTTGCTTACTTCTCCTCTGCACTGCAGGGCTCCTGCTGTCCATCGACCATTCCCAGACCTGGCAACGATGGTGGAACGGGACAGCATCCGACGGTACCGCTTCACCAGGCAGCTGATTGAGGATTTGGCAGTGCAGTTGGCCCCACATTTGCAGCCTGGCCGTCCGTATCCTACAGCGCTGACCCCCAAGGTGAAGGTGATGGCAGCCCTACACTTCTTTGCCACCGGTACCTTCCAACATACTGTGGCGACTGCTGGTGGGATGTCACAGACCATGTTGAGCCGTGTGCTCCGCGATGTTTTGGCGGCAATGTTGCTATTCCTGAACCGGTACATCTATTTCCCTAGACTGCGACGACTCACTGACGTGAAGAGTGACTTCTATGCCCTGGGAAGGATGCCGCATGTCATTGGCTCCATTGATGGGACACATGTGGCTTTGGTACCACCACAGGCCCAGGAGCAGGCCTACAGGAACCGCAAGCACTACCACTCGGTCAATGCACTGGTGGTGTGTCTTGCAGATATGACCATCACACATGTGTGTGCCCGTTTCCCTGGTTCAGCACACGATGCCTTTGTGATGAGGAGTAGTCGCATCCCCAGGATGATGGCACAGATGCAGAACCAGCGTGCCTGGCTTGTCGGTGTGTACTGACTTTGTGCCATTGTGTGTGATCTGATATGTAGTATTCCGCCCACTTTTCCAAGTCAGCTAATGTGCACTTGTCTGTCCGTAGGTGACTCGGGATACCCCAACATGCCGTGGTTGCTGACACCCCTCAGGAACCCTGTGACACCAGCCCAGATGCGCTACAATGAGGCACATGGTCGGACCAGGAGAGTGATTGAGCGGACATTTGGTCTCCTGAAGAGCCGCTTCCGCTGCCTGGACAAGACCGGAGGGTCCCTCCCATATGCCCCTGCGAAAGTGTGCAAGATTATCATCGTCTGCTGCATGCTCCACAACCTGGCAGTGCGGAAGGAGTTGCCTCTCATCCAGGATGACAATGACCAACATCCGCCACCTGTGGAGGATCCTGGCCTGGACCACGATGCCAGTGATGATGATGATGATGATGAGGGTGATGTCCGCACACAGCTCATCACCAACTTCTTTAGCTGAATGTGAGTATCCTGAGGTGTCATGTCAATGATGTGAGTTGGCATGATATGTGTAGGTGGTGCTCTGGTGCTGTTGGAGTGTGTCCATGGGCTACTTGACTGGATGTGTGTTGCGATGTGTGCTTACAGGTGGGCTGTACTCCCCAACAGTGTTGACATGCTAACTTGGTTCTGGGTGGGTATCTTGTAACATGTATTGTGCATGAGTTTTGCTGTTCTGTCCTGTTCTCCATTGCTTTTGACTGTGTGTCATTTCGGTCCTTCACAGGGTACTTTCAGATTCGTTTGGTCAACTGTGTCCACCGACGACGTGATTGCACTTCCAGGGTGGTAGCTGTTGTGTCCCTACAGGTGATGGGCGCCACACCCATGGACTTCCTTCCGCCTACAGTTGTTGACTGTGTGCCCGCTGCCAGGTGGGATTACCTTGCATCTGTAGTGGTTACGACATGTTGCAACTGTGTAATAAACCTGTGCTTCACTTTGTGATGTGCGTTGTCTGTGGTCACACATTTGACTGCCATTTGCTTACTGCACCTGTGGGCTACTTGACTACAACTGGGAATGGGTGTGGTGTCTGTGCATTGCACCGTCTTCCCTGGCAACATCAGTGTAGGCAATGAGTCAGATGGCCTAGGTGTGTATGTGTTGTGTAGCCCTGGTGGTGTGTCTCCCTCATATGTGTCACGTTGCCTTTACTCACATGCCTGTGTTGTACTTGCTGTTGCAGTTCACATACACAGTGTAATTTTGCAGTTCATCATCCCCATAACAGCACCCACGTTGGAATCACAACAGAGGCAAGTATGGTGTATTAGTGTGTTTATTGTGATACATTTGTGTGAATAGTGCATAGGATGGGTAGTGCTGTACATAAATCTTGCAATCAGAAGTTCCTAGGTGAATTGAAAGTCCTGGTAGACAAAATCCCCAGTATCGGGCCACAGTTGTCTGAGACATTGGTCCAACTTGTACTCCCCATGCAATGTGTGGGAGTAGTGTTGCCGTCAACAGGGTGAACAGTCTGTGCACAAAGGTGAACATCCAGAACAGGTTCAGGCTTCCTGGGAGTTGCGCTTGGCCATCGGCCTCTCACTTGCCCCTCCTCGGACGACCCCTCTTCTTTGGGGGGGCCCCTCAAGTACAGGCTGCTGCGGTGCAGGGGACTCTCCGCCAGAGTCATCCTCCCTCCCTGTGGCAGTTGCAGTTTGTTCAGCACCAGATGTTGTTGGCACACAGGGAGGTGTGGACTGGTTGCTGTTCATCTGGCGGAGGCATTGTAAAATGTCCCTGTGCACCGCCGTCATCTCATGCAGTGCATCCCACTTGGACTCCACACGGGACATGTGTGAGTCCACGCGGGACATGTGTGACTCCACGTGGGACATGTGAGAGTCCAAGCGGGCATGATGGGCAGCCTGCTGCTGTTTCATGTCTCTGAGGAGCCCCATTACCTGGCTGAGATCTCCGGTGCTGGACTGGTACGCATCAGCTATGCGTACCAGTTGTGGGTCATCATGCACACCAGCAACCTCTGCAAGCAGCGACCTCTGTCTCCCACCCCTCCTACCACCCCTGCTGACATGTGCAGTGCGTGCAGTGGCACGCACAGATGACCCTGGTCCACCTTGGGGGTTGGTGGTGGTGGTGGTGTCCATGGCCCCAGGTTGGTCCAGGGTCTCTGTGCTGGTGTTGCTCCTTGTTCTGTCCATGTCGGCAGGGATGGTATTTGTGGTGACAGTCGTTGGAGGGGTGGGTGCAGGGGGTGCAGCTGGTGGTCCTGCTGGTGCTGCAGCTGGTGGTCCTGCTGGTGCTGCATGTAGACTTGCACCGGATGTGCCAGGTTGGTCTTCTTCGTCCGAGGGGGGCAGAGGCTGTACGACACCAGTGAGCTCGGCATCCTCTTGAGCCTGGGACTGGGACTCCTCAGCGTCTGCTGCTGTGTCCCCATCATCACCTGTTTTTGGGAGACACACACAATGTATGTTATGTTTCTGCAGGCATCAATGGTTGACACACCTGACAGTTGTGACTGTGCCTCTGGGTGCGGGCCTGTACATTGCATTGTCCTAAGTCGTCACAGTCAGGGGTTGATATTGGTGTGGCACATTGTCCTGCATTATTTGGGCATTTCTATGTATTTGTTGGGGTGTGAACATGGTCTGCATTGGTTGTATTTGGTTGACAGCCGGCCCTCCTTCCCACCCAGCCAGTCAGTTATCCCACCATGGACTGTGCTTGCATTGCAGGGAGTGGAAGTTGTCTCTCAGGATGTCAGTCAGTGGTGTCCTGCTGTTTGTTGGTGCACAGTTGCCAGCAGGGGCTTGTGCTCCCCACAGCAGTAGCCAGTGTCAGCCATCTTGTGAGTCCTTCTCCACTCCCTGTGATGTGAGCATGGTTCAGGGTGGTGTTGATGGGACAGTTGTGGGGGTGAGCTATGTCTGTGACTGTGACTCCCATCATGCTATTGCCTCCACCCCACTTCCCAGCATTCCCATACTTACTTGCTTTTGTGGGGAGTTCAGTGTGTGTGGGTGTGAGGGCAATGGCAAGATGGCTGACAGTGGTGTCCTGCTGTTGGTTGGTGAGCAGTTCCCAGCATGCCCTTGTGCTCCCCACAGCAGTAGTCAGTGTCAGCCATCTTGTGTGTCCTTATCCACTCCCTGTGATGTGAGCATGGTTCAGGGTGGTGTTGATGGGCCAGTTGTGAGGCTGAGCAATATCTGTGACTACCACTGCCATCATGCTATTGCCTCCACCCCCCTTCCCAGCATGCCCATGCTTCCTTCCTTTTGACTCTGCTTCCCTGTGGGGTGGGCTGGCTGTGCTGACAGGATGGCTGGGAGTGTTGTCCTGGCAGTTGTTTGGCTAAAAGTCCCAAGAGTGTCCCTGTTCTTCACACAACATAACCCAGGGTGGTGGTTCTTTGTGGGATCTTGAGTTAGGATGGGAGGCATTGCATTCTACCAGGTGGGTTCTGTGGAGTTTGTGTTGAGGGGGTGTGAGGGGAGGTGCTTGTGACTATGGTCAGTGCTGCAAGTCCTCCTTCCCACCCAGCCAGCCAGATATCCCACCATGGAACGTGCTTGCATTGCAGGGAGTGGAAGTTGTCTCTCAGGATGTCAGTCAGTGGTGTCCTGCTGTTTGTTGGTGCACAGTTGCCAGCAGGGCCTTGTGCTCCCCACAGCAGTTGCCAGTGTCAGCCATCTTGTCAGTTGTTTTCCACTCCCTGTGATGTGCGCATGGTTCAGGGTGGTGTTGATGGGACAGTTGTGGGGGTGACCAATATCTGTGACTACCACTCCCATCATGCTATTGCCTCCACCCCACTTCCCAGCATTCCCATACTTACTTGGTTTTGTGGGGAGTTCAGTGTGTGTGGGTGTGAGAGCAATGGCAAGATGGCTGTCAGTGGTGTCCTGCTGTTGGTTGGTGTGCAGTTCCCAGCATGCCCTTGTGCTCCCCACGACACAGCAACAGTGTCAGACATCTTTGATGGGCCTTTCCACTCTCTGTGGGATGTGCATGCGTGAGTGTGAGCTTGCTGGGCCATGTGGTGGGGGATGTAGAGCTGTGCCTACGACTCCCATCATGCTATTGCCTCCACCCCCTTCCCAGCATGCCCATGCTTCCTTCCTTTTGACTCTGCTTCCCTGTGGGGTGGGCTGCCTGTGCTGACAGGATGGCTGGGAGTGTTGTCCTGGCAGTTGTTTGGCTGAAAGTCCCATGAGTGTCCCTGTGCTTCACACGACATAACCCAGGGTGGAGGTTCTTTGTGGGACCTTGAGTTAGGATGTGTGGCATTGCATTCTCCCAGGTGGGTTATGTGGAGTATGTGTTGAGGGTGTGTGTGAGGGGAGGTGCTTGTGACTATGGTCAGTGGTGCGAGTCCTCCTTCCCACCCAGCCAGCCAGATATCCCACCATGGAACGTGCTTCCATTGCAGGGAGTGGAAGTTGTCTCTCAGGATGTCAGTCAGTGGTGTCCTGCTGTTTGTTGGTGCACAGTTGCCAGCAGGGCCTTGTGCTCCCCACAGCAGTTGCCAGTGTCAGCCATCTTGTGAGTCCTTCTCCACTCCCTGTGATGTGCGCATGGTTCATGGTGGTGTTGATGGGACAGTTGTGGGGGGGCAATATGTGTGACTACGACTCCCATGATGCTATTGGCTACACTGACTTGGCCAGCATACACAGAATTCCTTCCTTTCAGTGGTCTTCACTGTGTGTTGGTGTTGTTGTGGTGGCTACATGTCTGGATGTGTTTGTTAGTTCTATTTGTGCCACTGCCTAGCTGTAGTTGTAGTTGTGTTTGTACATGTGATGGCACGGTTGAATGTAACTTTGAGATGGCATGTGTTGTGTTTCTCTGACTGACATACACATTTTGGGATGATTCTGTTCTGGTTGCTGTGTAATTGCTATGAGTGCATGGTTTGACTCTCCCCTTGACAGTGATGTGTGTGTGTATTGTGGCAGAATATTGTGTACATTTGTTGTGTACTCACCAGGCTCTGGGATGTTCTCTAGTCCATATACGCTCACTGGCGGAAGGATGGCCCGCACCTTCTCCTCCCAGGGCCTGAGGTACACTGGCTTGGCAGGAGGGCCACTGCCGGTGTATTGGCTCAGGAGGTAGTCTTTCTTGAGCAGGTCCCGTACCCTCCTGCGCACGTCATACCACCTGCTCTGGATGTCGGTCTTTGTGCGCAGACATGGTGATTGTGCGTTCACCCTGTTGATGATCCTCTCCCACATCTTGGTTTTCTGGGAGATGGGGGTCTGTTGGACCAGTGTGCCAAACAGCTGTGGCTCTACCCTGAGGATCTCGTCTACCATGACTTCCAATTCACAATCTAGGAACTTGTGATTCTTCTTGGGGGGCATGGTGATGGGTGGTGATGGTGAGTGATGTGTGTGTTGGTGTGCAGGTGAGGGTGTGTGAGTGTGTGTTTTGCTGGGTGTATGTGAGGTAGGTATTTGTTGGTGTGCTGATGGTGTGTGGCTTGTGTGAGGGATGAGGTGTGGGTGTGTGGTTGCTGTCTGTTGGGTGCTGGCAGTGGAATGGCATTTGCAAAGGATCATGGTTGGGATTTGTGTCCTTTATATGGGTGGAGTTGTGGGTGTGTCTTTGTTCTCTGTCCCCACCCCCCCCAGTATTTATTGGCTTTGTAATTGCTTGTTTGGCCTTTTTTTGTGTCATTTTTCCTTTGTACTGTCTGTGCATGTTGGCAACGTTCTTGTGACCGAGTCTGACCCTGCATTTGTCTCGTACGGTGTTCTCCGTTTCGTTCACGCTGTGTTTGTGCAGTTTTCTATGCTGCGTACGCGTCGGTCGCGGTGTTTTGTGTTACTTCGGCTCGGTTTTGTATGCGTGTCGGTCGTACGGCTTGTCCTCCGTCCGACTCGGTCGTGGTTTTCGCGCCTTGCATCGTACTTTGCGGTTTGGAGTTCGCGTGTACGTTTCGGTCGGATTTGTTCCGGGTGCGTGTCGGTCGGTTCGATTCGCGTGTTTTTCCGGCCGGATTGCTGTTTTCCGTGCGGCTCGGTCGTTCGGCTTGGGTTCGGTACGTGTCGGTCGGATTTTGCACGCTTTGCATCGTACTTGGCGTGTCGGGCGCCACAGGTACGTGTCGGTCGGAATAAATTCCGGCTCCGACTCGGTCGGTGCTTTTTCCGGCCCGAATCGGAATCGACCCCTTAATGATTATCACAGTAAAGAAAACATTTCACGTGGGGATGAAAGCAAAGGAACATTACATTGTTAATTTGACTTTGCCTAGAAATAAAAGTTCATGCGTCATGTAGCAAGATGGCAACCAATGTTAGCTAACCATTTTAAAAGGCAGGTTTACATTAGCTAAGGTTAATCTAAATGTGAATAATACACAACTAATAACATTTGCATGTCTGCATGTAATGCAAATATAATTTTATGTGAAAAAAATCCTTAATTACTATCAGCATAGTTACACTGTCAACAAATTGGTCACTGTGGTATGCTATTATTGTATTTCTTGTGTTCCTTTAATATGTGTTCCATGTTCTTTGGAACATGCCTGAATGGTTCTAGGAACGTCAGCTCTGCTAGGGCATTTTGCTGAGTTCTTGGGAACATCCGGACGTGTCCATGGTCGTGGGTCCTACAAATTGAGAATAAAGCTTTCCTGCTTTCAACGACCACTTCTGTCTGGACTTCTTTCTCCCCCCTGCCACATTTTGGTACCAGGAGTGGGGTTGAGAAAGAGGTTGATTTAAAACGGAAGATCACTTCTCTACTTCGTGAGCAGTCAAGACGCTCGACTCACCGACATCTCTTCCTGCAAGAATTTCCCGCTTTTATTGGAACTTTACTTCTATCGGCCTCACGGAATTCTGACGTAAGTCCAAACTTATTTCACTTGCCTTATTTTTGCTACAGTTTGGCCTCAGTCTTTGCCCTCGCGCCCTCCGGCATCATTCAAATCGCCTCCGTATTCTCCTTGACGTCTTCCTGCACTCGCATCATTTCAGAATTTTGAAGCTGAAGCGCAGCGCTCAGACGCAGACGTGCGTGTGCGCTTGATTTCATCACGTACGCTCCGTACGTTGGCTGCCATCTTTGTTTCCTTCAGTTTCCTTCCAACAGCTGATCACATCCTGATACTGCTTCAGTTTCCTTCCAACAGCTGATTGCATCCTGTTACTGCTTCTTGATCACCGCAATCTTCATTTCTTCATTTGTTTTTAATGCAGAGGCAGTTTCATTTGCCCAGGTGAGACATATCGTTCCATTCTATTTGATTTTTGTCCAGGTGTGTTTTAATTTTAACTCGATATGGCCTCACTTCAAGGTGCTGTGCAACCTCCTCCTTTTCTACAAAAACCAGGAAGGCCTGATGTTAAATGTAAAGACTGGTTGAGGATCTTTGAGAATTACATCACAGCTATTGATGCTGTAGATTGCTCGCCTACTAGAAAAGCAGCTCTGCTATTCAATCATTTAGGATTGGCTGGTCAGAAACTATTTGATAACTTGCCTATGGTACCTGCACCGTCTGGAGAAGACACAACATGGAATGTGTATATTGAAGCTAAGGAAAGAATGCAAAAACAATACACAGATTAAACAAGTGTTTTATTGGAAAGACACAATTTTTCAAAATGCAAACAAGCATCAGCTGAGACAGTAGAAGAGTACATTGCCACTTTACGTGTTCTAGCTTCGAAATGCTAATTCGAAAAAAACGTTGATATTTACATAAGGGACCAGGGGCCAGATGTAGGTAACTTCAATTTAGCGAGTCCTTAATAGCGATTTTTACCGAATCGCTATTAAGGACTCGCTAAATGGAATGTAGGTAGGAATCGGTAAAATATTAGCGATTCCTTAACATTCCTTAATAACGAATCGGTAATTGAGATTCGTTATTAAGGAATACCTAGCCATTCATTCCTATGGGCTAGGAGGCCCATAGGAATGAATGGGAATATATTCACTATTAGCGATTCGGTATTACCGAATCGCTAATAGCGGAGGTATTTCAAGGGTGCCAGGGTGTCCAAAGGACACCCTGTTGCACCCCTGAAATGTGCATGTGTGCACATGTGGCGCACATACATGCCCTAAGGGCATGGATGTGTGCCACATGGCACATTTAAAAAAGGAAAAAAGTGCTTTTTTCAAGGAAATCGCTACTTACCACCAACTTGAAGTTGGTGGTAATTAGCGATTCCTTAACGCTCAAGTGCATTATTTTTAGTGCTACGTACATTGCATTTAAGGAATCGGTATTTCCGATTCCTTAAATGCAAACAAAATAAGGAATCGCTATTTTGCGATTCCTTATTTTGCATGTAGGTATGAACTCACCTACATTGCACTCAGCCAAATACCGGTCGGTAACGCTGAAATTCTCCGAATTTCGGCGTTACCGACCGGTATTTCGCCACCTACATCTGGCCCCAGTTCGTTTTTAACTGTTTCTCCAAGAGAATACAGGAGAGATTGCTAACCTGCAAGAACCCAACCCTCAATGAAACAATTGATATTGCCAGAAGCATAGAGAGGTCAATTGTAACATCCCAGGTTATGAACTCTCAAGTATCCACACATGCCAATCCACTTTATTCACCCCCCTGTCAACGTAATTGTTGATGAACCTGTTGTAGCAGCTATTCCTAAAGTAATTAAGCAAACAAGGAGAGTTTGTTATAGGTGTGGGTCAAGAAACCATTTAGGTAATCATCCTACTTGCCCAGCCTTGGGCAAAAGATGTGTGCGTTGTCGCAAAATTGGGCACTATCAAGGTGTTTGTAGAAGTGTTCCAACCAATTTTAACAAACCAAAAATTAATTGTGTTGATGTCTCTTCATCTTCTGAAATGTTGAATGATTGCAATGAGAAATCTTTTAATGTAATGCTTACTATTGATGTCACGTGTAAATTAGTCGCCAAAGCCGTCAAATGTCCTTTTTGTCAAGCCTTAGTAGATGGAAAAGTTTTATGTATGATGGCTGACTCAGGCGCACCAGTCACCATTTTAGCAGATATTACATTCTATAAATACTGGCCAGCCGATACCATTCTCAAAACTGCTGACATTTGCCCTAAGGCCTTTGGGGAGCAAGATATCAACTTAATAGGTTACTTTGAAGCTGCACTTGAAATTTTGAGTCATCAAACTATAACCAAGGTTTATGTTGCAATTAAAGGGAGAGATATTGTTGGCTGGATGGACTTAGCCAGGTTGGGTATTTACTTACGTCCTGGTCATGAAGAACCCATTGTCCTTGGTGACATGCCTGTTTTAGCTATTGAAAACCATGAATCAGCCTTGCAATCTCTGGCTTCAAAATTTCCAACTGTTTTTTCTGAATGTATTGGTAATGTCAAGGGCTTTGAGCATACCATTAAACTTAAAAAGAATGCCATCCCTATTATACACAAAGTGCGTCCCGCACCTTTAAGTGCAAGAGAAGGTTTGAAAGCTATGCTTGATGACTTGATTGCCCAAGGTGTTATCTCCAGAACTGAATCCTCGGAGTGGGTTTCTCCGGTTGTTTTGACTAGAAAACGTCAGGGGATTTGAGGCTCTGTGTGGATTTGAGATCCCTTAATCAGAACATCATTGTAGACTGTCATCCCCTTCCTCGCATTCAAGAAATGATGGCTAACATGAATGAAGCTAAATTTTTCTCTACAATTGATCTACACTCAGCCTACCATCAGGTTCCTTTATCTCCAGAATCTCAAACTCTAACCACCTTTGTTACTCCATTTGGAGCCTTTAAATATCTAAGGCTCCCTTTTGGGCTTGCCTCCGCGGCAAGCGTTTTTCAAAGAATGATGGGTTCTGTTTTTAGTGAAGTACCAAATGTTCAAGCTTTTCAGGACGACATTTTGGTCTTTACTAAAACTGAAGAAGAACACTTACTAGTACTTAATAGAGTTTGTGAACTTTTAAGTAAACATGGCATGACTGTCAAAAAGAATAAATGCTACATTTTTGTGCAACAAGTTGAATATTTAGGCCACACGATTTCAGCTGATGGGATTAAACCCAAAACTTGCAATGTTGATGCTATTAGAACGGCTCCACCTCCTTCAGATAAAGATACTTTAAGGTCGTTTCTAGGGTTGTGTGAATATTACGCACGCTTCATTCCAAGCTATGCGTTACAAGTTCAACCTTTACGTTCACTCTTAAAGAAAGGTGTAAAATTCACTTGGACAACTCAAACAAATGAAGTTTTTAATGAGATTAAATTCTTAATTTCGAATGCTCCTGCACTTCAATCCTTCAATCCCAAAGGAAAATCTTTCATTATGGTTGATGCTAGTATTAAAGGAATTGGAGCTGTTTTCAAACAAATGGTTGATGGTTGTGAAAATACTGTAGCTTTCGCCTCACGCACACTAACTCCTGCTGAGGTTAACTATAGCACAATTGAGCGAGAAGCTCTTGCTTGCTTCTGGGCTGTGGACAAATTCAAGACATATATTTGGGGCACAGCTTTTGATTTATTTACTGATCACAAACCCTTAGTGTATTTATTGAGTGGGAATGGTCTTGGCAAAGCTTCTTCACGTCTTGTGAGACTTCTGTCAAAATTACAAGAATTCCACATGACAGTTAAGTATATTCAAAGTGGTAAGAACTTTACAGCTGACTGTTTGTCTCGTATGCCTGTTTCTTGAGAGGTTGATGTTGGTGGTGATGAAGAATGTGTGATAGCCATGATTGATGTTTTACAAGCTTGTGATGGAGTGATAACTGAGGAGGAATGGATTTCTGCGACTGCTCAAGATGAAAATTTGCAAAAACTCATTAAGTTTAATAACCAAGGTTGGCCCACTGGTACATTAAGCTCAGAAGAAATTCGTAGTTTTGCTAGTGTGGCTGCTGAAATTTCTTGTTCAGGTCAAACTTGCATGCCTGGTTGTCTTTTTATTCCTCCTGCTGGACTGCGTGAGCGCATTATTAGCACAGCTCACAATGGTCATCTTGGTATTTCCTCTACCTGTAAAAAACTCAAGCAATTTTTCTGGTGGCCTGGAATTGACAAAATGGTTTCTAATTTTGTTGATAAATGTCCCCAGTGTTTAGTCTCTGACAAACATTGGGTTTCTTCTGTTAAGCCTCTTTATCCTGTTTCGTTACCTTCAGGTCCTTGGGTTAAGGTGGCTTTGGATTTCTCTGGACCTTTCCATTTACTACCATCTGATCAAAGATTTCTCATAGTACTAGTTGACTATTTTTTGAAATGGATATATTTTTCTTTTGTTGACACTCCTAACACTAAAACTGTTATCAGTTTTCTTAAAAGATATTTTTAATTGAAGGGTGTCCTCAAACTTTGGTCACAGATAATGGCACTCATTTCTTATCTAAGGAAATGAATCATTTAATAACCAGCTTAGATATTTCCCATTTGAAGGTGGCCCTCTACAGTCCCTCTTCAAATGGTTTGGTTGAGAGAGCCAACCGTATCCTCAAAGAAGGTATACAAACTGCTCTTTCAGCTAGGTTAAACGTATCTGAGTTTTTGGAAGACAAAATTTGGAGTTACTTAACTTCTCCTCATTCCACTACTTGTGTGACACATTTTACATGCTTGAGAGGCAGAGAAGCTAAATCCAAATTGATTCCTGGTTGGCTCAAGTTAATTTCTGGCCCGGGAAGCTAGTCAACTCAAGGTTTCTCTTTCTGATATTAATCAAAGAGTTTTAGATAAACAGATGAAACAAAAAACTTGGTATGATAATAAATATAGGACTCAGCCTATTGTTATTAAAGAAAATGACTATGTTTTAATAAAGAAACCACAAAGAGTTGTTAAAGGCGAGTCTCAATACACCCCGCCTGTTAAGGTTATTAAAGCTGGTGCGGCTTCTGTTCTTCTTCAGGGAAGAGGTTGGTGGAATAAGAACAGTCGTATTCCCATCACTAGAAGTCAAGCTGAAATATACAATCAGGAACAGGGGTGGGAGCACACCGCTTCACCCCCCAGCAAGGTTCGCCCCTGGCATTCTGGTAAATGCAGTCTCATGTTGCTTGCTTTGCTATAGTATTCCGAGTGTTTCGCCAGAGTTGGCGCAGATAGTGCTGATCTCTAGACACGTGTTTCTGGTTCTTTAACCGTCATCAGTAGAGATTACAGGCTTCAAATTTGGGGTTTGCTGAGTAGGCTGCCAAACATTGCATCAGGTCAAGTACCTCTCACTGGCACGCGGGTGCTTCTTCCATGAGCTCGTCAGCTCAATGACTCAAGGGAGTACTTTTAAACAGGGGTGGGAGCACACCGCTTCACCCCCCAGCAAGGTTCGCCCCTGGCATTCTGGTAAATGCAGTCTCATGTTGCTTGCTTTGCTATAGTATTCCGAGTGTTTCGCCAGAGTTGGCGCAGATAGTGCTGATCTCTAGACACGTGTTTCTGGTTCTTTAACCGTCATCAGTAGAGATTACAGGCTTCAAATTTGGGGTTTGCTGAGTAAGCTGCCAAACATTGCATCAGGTCAAGTACCTCTCACTGGCACGCGGGTGCTTCTTCCACGAGCTCGTCAGCTCAATGACTCACAGGAGTACTTTTAAACAGGAACAGGGGTGGGAGCACACCGCTTCACCCCCCAGCAAGGTTTGCCCCTGGCATTCTGGTAAATGCAGTCTCATGTTGCTTGCTTTGCTATAGTATTCCGAGTGTTTCGCCAGAGTTGGCGCAGATAGTGCTGATCTCTAGACACGTGTTTCTGGTTCTTTAACCGTCATCAGTAGAGATTACAGGCTTCAAATTTGGGGTTTGCTGAGTAGGCTGCCAAACATTGCATCAGGTCAAGTAGCTCCCACTGGCACGCGGGTGCTTCTTCCACGAGCTCGTCAGCTCAATGACTCACGGGAGTACTTTTAAACAGGAACATGGGTGGGAGCACACTGCTTCACCCCCAGCAAGGTTCGCCCCTGGCATTCTGGTAAATGCAGCCTCATGTTGCTTGCTTTGCTATAGTATTCCGAGTGTTTCGCCAGAGTTGGCGCAGATAGTGCTGATCTCTAGACACGTGTTTCTGGTTCTTTAACCGTCATCAGTAGAGATTACAGTCTTCAAATTTGGGGTTTGCTGAGTAGGCTGCCAAACATTACATCAGGTCAAGTACCTCTCACTGGCACGCGGGTGCTTCTTCCACGAGCTCGTCAGCTCAATGACTCACGGGAGTACTTTTAAACAGGAACAGGGGTGGGAGCACACCGCTTCACCCCCCAGCAAGGTTCGCCCCTGGCATTCTGGTAAATGCAGTCTCATGTTGCTTGCTTTGCTCTGTTATTAACCAGTGTTTCGCCAGAGTTGGCGCAGATAGTGCTGATCTCTAGACACGTGTTTCTGGTTCTTTAACCGTCATCAGTAGAGATTACAGGCTTCAAATTTGGGGTTTGCTGAGTAGGCTGCCAAACATTACATCAGGTCAAGTACCTCTCACTGGCGCGCGGGTGCTTCTTCCACGAGCTCGTCAGCTCAATGACTCACGGGAGTACTTTTAAACAGGAACAGGGGTGGGAGCACACCGCTTCACCCCCCAGCAAGGTTCGCCCCTGGCATTCTGGTAAATGCAGTCTCATGTTGCTTGCTTTGCTCTAATATTAACGAGTGTTTCGCCAGAGTTGGCGCAGATAGTGCTGATCTCTAGACACGTGTTTCTGGTTCTTTAACCGTCATCAGTAGAGATTACAGGCTTCAAATTTGGGGTTTGCTGAGTAGGCTGCCAAACATTACATCAGGTCAAGTACCTCTCACTGGCGCGCGGGTGCTTCTTCCACGAGCTCGTCAGCTCAATGACTCACGGGAGTACTTTTAAACAGGAACAGGGGTGGGAGCACACCGCTTCACCCCCTAGCAAGGTTTGCCCCTGGCATTCTGGTAAATGCAGTCTCATGTTGCTTGCTTTGCTCTAATATTAATGAGTGTTTCGCCAGAGTTGGCGCAGATAGTGCTGATCTCTAGACACGTGTTTCTGGTTCTTTAACCGTCATTAGTAGAGATTACAGGCTTCAAATTTGGGGTTTGCTTAGTATCCTGCCAAACATTACATCAGGTCAAGTACCTCTCACTGGCGCGCGGGTGCTTCTTCCATGAGCTCGTCAGCTCAATGACTCACGGGAGTACTTTTAAACAGGAACAGGGGTGGGAGCACACCGCTTCACCCCCCAGCAAGGTTCACCCCTGGCATTCTGGTAAATGCAGTCTCATGTTGCTTGCTTTGCTCTAATAATAACGAGTGTTTCGCCAGAGTTGGCGCAGATAGTGCTGATCTCTAGACATGTGTTTCTGGTTCTTTAACCGTCATCAGTAGAGATTACAGGCTTCAAATTTGGGGTTTGCTGAGTAGGCTGCCAAACTTTACATCAGGTCAAGTACCTCTCACTGGGGGGTGAAGCGGTGTGCTCCCACCCCTGTTCCTGTTTAAAAGTACTCCCGTGAGTCATTGAGCTGACGAGCTCGTGGAAGAAGCACCCGCGCGCCAGTGAGAGGGGATTGACCTGATGTAATGTTTGGCAGCCTACTCAGCAAACCCCAAATTTGAAGACTGTAATCTCTACTGATGACGGTTAAAGAACCAGAAACACGTGTCTAGAGATCAGCACTATCTGCGCGAACTCTGGCGAAACACTGTTAATATTAGAGCAAAGCAAGCAACATGAGACTGCATTTACCAGAATGCCAGGGCGAACCTTACTGGGAAGTGAAGCGGTGTGCTCCCACCCATGTTCCTGTTTAAAAGTACTCCGTGAGTCATTGAGCTGACGAGCTCGTGGAAGAAGCACCCGCGCCCAGTGAGAGGTACTTGACCTGATGTAATGTTTGGCAGCCTACTCAGCAAACCCCAAATTTGAAGCCTGTAATCTCTACTGATGACGGTTAAAGAACTAGAAACACGTGTCTAGAGATCAGCACTATCTGCGCCAACTCTGGCGAAACACTTGTTAATATTAGAGCAAAGCAAGCAACATGAGACTGCATTTACCAGAATGCCAGGGCGAACCTTGCTGGGGGTGAAGCGGTGTGCTCCCACCCCTGTTCCTGTTTAAAAGTACTCCCGTGAGTCATTGAGCTGACGAGCTCGTGGAAGAAGCACCCGCGCGCCAGTGAGAGGTACTTGACCTGATGTAATGTTTGGCAGCCTACTCAGCAAACCCCAAATTTGAAGCCTGTAATCTCTACTGATGACGGTTAAAGAACCAGAAACACGTGTCTAGAGATCAGCACTATCTGCGCCAACTCTGGCGAAACACTCGTTAATATTAGAGCAAAGCAAGCAACATGAGACTGCATTTACCAGAATGCCAGGGGCGAACCTTGCTGGGGGTGAAGCGGTGTGCTCCACCCCTGTTCCTGTTTAAAAGTACTCCCGTGAGTTATTGAGCTGACGAGCTCGTGGAAGAAGCACCCGCGCGCCAGTGAGAGGTACTTGACCTGATGCAATGTTTGGCAGCCTACTCAGCAAACCCCAAATTTGAAGCCTGTAATCTCTACTGATGACGGTTAAAGAACCAGAAACACGTGTCTAGAGATCAGCACTATCTGCGCCAACTCTGGCGAAACACTCGTTAATATTAGAGCAAAGCAAGCAACATGAGACTGCATTTACCAGAATGCCAGGGGCGAACCTTGCTGGGGGTGAGCGGTGTGCTCCACCCCTGTTCCTGTTTAAAAGTACTCCCGTGAGTCATTGAGCTGACGAGCTCGTGGAAGAAGCACCAGCGCGCCAGTGAGAGGTACTTGACCTGATGTAATGTTTGGCAGCCTACTCAGCAAACCCCAAATTTGAAGTCTGTAATCTCTGATGACGGTTAAAGAACCAGAAACACGTGTCTAGAGATCAGCACTATGTGTGCCAACTCTGGCGAAACACTCGTTAATATTAGAGCAAAGCAAGCAACATGAGACTGCATTTACCAGAATGCCAGGGGCGAACCTTGCTGGGGGATGAGCGGTGTGCTCCCACCCCTGTTCCTGTTTAAAAGTACTCCCGTGAGTCATTGAGCTGGCGAGCTCGTGGAAGAAGCACCCGCGCGCCAGTGAGAGGTACTTGACCTGATGTAATGTTTGGCAGCCTACTCAGCAAACCCCAAATTTGAAGCCTGTAATCTCAACTGATGACGGTTAAAGAACTAGAAACACGTGTCTAGAGATCAGCACTGTCTGCGCCAACTCTGGCGAAACACTCGTTAATATTAGAGCAAAGCAAGCAACATGAGACTGCATTTACCAGAATGCCAGGGGCGAAACTTGCTGGGGGTAGAAGCGGTGTGCTCCCACCCCTGTTCCTGTTTAAAAGTACTGCCGTGAGTCATTGAGCTGACAAGCTCGTGGAAGAAGCACCCGCGCGCCAGTGAGAGGTACTTGACCTGATGTAATGTTTGGCAGCCTACTCAGCAAACCCCAAATTTGAAGCCTGTAATCTCTACTGATGACGGTTAAAGAACCAGAAACACGTGTCTAGAGATCAGCACTATCTGCGCCAACTCTGGCGAAACACTCGTTAATATTAGAGCAAAGCAAGCAACATGAGACTGCATTTACCAGAATGCCAGGGGCGAACCTTGCTAGGGGGTGAAGCGGTGTGCTCCCACCCCTGTTCCTGTTTAAAAGTACTCCCGTGAGTCATTGAGCTGACGAGCTCGTGGAAGAAACACCCGCGCGCCAGTGAGAGGTACTTGACCTGATGTAATGTTTGGCAGCCTACTCAGCAAACCCCAATTTTGAAGCCTGTAATCTCTACTGATGACGGTTAAAGAACCAGAAACACGTGTCTAGAGATCAGCACTGTCTGCGCCAACTCTGGCGAAACACTCGTTAATATTAGAGCAAAGCAAGCAACATGAGACTGCATTTACCAGAATGCCAGGGGCGAACCTTGCTGGGGGGTGAAGCGGTGTCCTCCCACCGCTGTTCCTGAAATATACAATCAAACTTGTACCACCAATGATGATTCTGATTCAATGTTGTCTACTGATGTTATCCAATATAGGCATGATACTCCTATTCCATCATGTTTTTCTCCCTTATTCAATGGTCAAAGTACTGTGTCAACTCGGAGTTCTAGAACTGTAAGAATGCCAAGCAAGTACAAGGATTTTGTTATGTATTAATGTTTTATTCTTTGTTTTTTTTTATGGGGGAAGGGTGATGTGGTATGCTATTATTGTATTTCTTGTGTTCCTTTAATATGTGTTCCATGTTCTTTGGAACACGCCTGAATGGTTCTAGGAACGTCAGCTCTGCTAGGGCAGTTTGCTGAGTTCTTGGAAACATCCGGACGTGTCCATGGTCGTGGGTCCTACAAATTGAGAATAAAGCTTTCCTGCTTTCAACGACCACTTCTGTCTGGACTTCTTTCTGCCCCCTGCCACAGTCACTTAACCATTTAAAAAAAACGCTAACCACCCAAGTGTTTGAAAGTTCTTTAAAGATTTCGCGACGCTACGTCAAGTATAAATGGCATAAATGATTCATCGTATTTAGCCAGCTCAGTAAGACAGCGTTAATATTTCGAGACTGGTAAGTAAGAGTTTTAGCAGTATAAAATTCTATTCCGTTTTGGTGCGAGGGAGTATATTGTAGGGGGTGAGGGGAGACACTGGCATGAGAGACCAAACAGGAGAAACCCTCGCATCAGAAAATAGGGTGGAAAGGCGAGGGCGCGCGCACTTGTCTCTGGAAGCCTCTTTCAGGGGCGGAGCGCGCTCACATCCCGGGTGACTAGAGTAGGAAAGGAGGGCGGGCGAGCACCGTGCTCCCGCAGACCACGCCAACGTTTATATTCAACCAGCCAGAAGCGCGCGTGAGCCAAGTGCATCCCTTTCATTCGGATGGTCTTCCGTTTTCCCGGCCGCGCGCCGGCCCCGCCCCCACCTTCGCTCGATACGCCGCGCGCCGCTGTCACCTCCAGCACCAGCAGACAGCAGCGCAGTCTGACAGGAGCGACTCTTCGCACACACGCCCGCCCCCTCAGTAGCAGCAGCAGGCCCCTCCGTGTTCGACGGCAGGTAAGGGAGACAGAGAGCTGGGCCTTCCCTGGGAAATCCAGGAAGGAGAATAATGAGCGAATAACGGACCCGCAGCCTCGTCGGCCGTACCATGGACAGGGCCAGCCGCGAAAGCGTCTGTGTGAGAAGCCGGCGCCTGTCAGTGACAGCCCATACCGCCACTCGCCCTTATTCCATGCAGTGATAGGGACAGTCAGCCCCGTAACTCTCACGCCAAGGGGTGCGGGAGGACCTTCAAGTGGCTGGGCCCCTACCATACGTGAGGGCTGTCACCCTTGATGTGCGCCTGTCCTGGTGAACCCCTCCCCCAGTGAAGGAGAAGCAAACATGATACCACATAAATGCGTAGAAAATAGCGCCCCGTGAGCATGACGAGTGCGTATTACTGCGAGGGGTGGGGTCGCCTATGCTGTGAACGTGTTTAGCTGTGGGGTCTCTTCATTGGGGGTGAGACACGCAGCTGTGATCCTCTAATTTTGAGGGAGAGACACTTATCTCGGTAGGGACTTTGTCTGCAGGGCGGAGAGAGTCGACTGTTTGGGTAGGGCTCAGGAAGAAGGAGTATGATGGACCCCTGTCTTGGGGGTGGTCTCTGTGCTAGGGAAAGGGATTCATGTGAGGTACATAGTTCCTGCTTAGGAAGAGCTCTTTTTGTATGCTGGTGTAGGGGGAGCAGAGTTATCTGGGTATTTCTTAATCCTGGGTGGATCTGTATGTGTGTGTGGGGGGTGGGCATGGGGATCCCTAGCCTGTGTTTTATGCCCTCCCCCTTGCCGCAGTGCCTCTTGTAAGCTTCTTTGTGGAAATGGTCCATTCTGCGTTCTGCACCTGCTGCTCTCACGTTAGTGGGTTACAGCAGGAGGGCGAGGCTGGTGGAGCACCGTGTATCTGGCGCTTTAATACATGCATACCTGTGCCGGTGACAGCCGTGGAGAGTATATTTAATGCAGGTGTGGGTGAAGTGAGGTCCATTGTTCATCGCCTCCTGGGCTTCGAGAGAAGGGTGGTGCCTCCCTTTCTATTGTGCTACAGCGGCAGCCACAGAAGGAGCGAGGGCGCTGCCTGCTTTTCTACCAGTCCACAATTCCGATTTTTTTAAATGTATTTGCTTGTAACACATAGCAGTGGCCCATCTAGTCGCAGGTGTACGAGCTGGCTGTGGTAATAGGCGATGTTGGGTGATAATGTTGGGAAGAAGGCTCTCCAACTAGGGGCGCAATCCTTCGTGAATATGAAAACACTTTATTGTGTAGCTTGTGTAAGGGATGTTCTATTTGTGGTCCTGTCCAGAGCGTATACTGACGATCGTTGACATCTCAAGGGAGAAGGACTATTGCACCCTACTGGAGATCAAGAGATTAGAGTGGCTGGTAACACTTGTTGGACTGATGCTGGATAGTGTTCCCTGCCAGCAGTGGGGCCTGAGAGCAGTGTTGATGACCATGAAGCTGAAAGGGATCTATGATGGCTTGTGTTAGTGGTGTTCAGTGCACTCCGTTGGTGGGGAGGGGTTTCATGGAGGACTTCATTGACACTGCACCCCTCCTGCGGATATGACAGAGATGCCCCCAAATCAGTGCATCGCCTCCCCACAAGGAGGTTACGAGGAGCCGCCCTCTCATCTCCCTTTTTCCCCCCAATGTGTGTGGCATTCAATAGCCATGCCGTCCCCTTTTTTTGCCCACTCCAAATACGCATTTCTACAATCCGATGGAGCAGATTTTCCAGCCCACGGCCATGTTGTTTGCCGTGTAGCACAGAAGGAGCCCCCATGACCATTCTCGATTTACGTTTCGGGATTTGAAAGGAGAGTCCAGATGGGTAGTGCGTTTTTTGTTTGAGATTCGGGTCCGAGCAGCAATGCACGATGCCAATCTCACCGCAATTTGCCACTGGCCATTCTCTGTATTGTCTGTCTGCAGGTGCAGTTATGTGTTCTGCATTTAATTTTTTTGCCTTACTGGGTAGGCGGGGACATCTACAGTACATAGAAGGGATTTAAGTAAACGGATTGGCGTTTTGACCTATTTCTGTCTCGTGTGGACTAGTTAATGGCGGGGACGAGCATGGTGTTGGCTTTTGGACACTGCAGAAGGTGTGGACAGAGTGAGGGATAGAAGGGCAGAGAGGGAGAGACAGCGCGAGAATGGATTTGTTTCTCTTTTTACACCAAATTCCATATTTAGCACTACGTAGCTACACAATGCAGGGCATATTTACCAAAATAGAATAGAAATACAGAAATGACAATTGTTATGAAAATTAACCTAAAGGTGTAACTTGGAAGTTTCAACGCGATAGTGAAGTCGTTGTTTTTGTGCATGTGCGCCCTTCTTTTGTAAAATGATCCTTTGTCATGTTACGATATGAGCGCGTAAATGCAAATGACAGGCAGGGCACACGGTGGTCGCCGTCTCAATAACCCATCACAGCCCAATTCTGTTATTCTTATTTGCTTGCACAAAGGACTGTTTTAACATTTTTCAATAGGTATTTCCATTAACAAACCGTGGGCGTGCCCCAAGTTACACTGACTCGTGCATTTGTCGTTTGATGCCCCTTGTCTGATGATGTTCATGTTTCCAGCTTTGTTTAATGCCATATGTAAACTGAATTACAGAGTATACCGCACCTGGGTATAGTTTAGGTTTCCACCAATCTGACCTTTTCTCGCCCGCCCTCCACTGAAATACACTAGAGGATTAAACCCGTTTAACTCTCTGATAATGCAGGTTGCACATTAAATGTCTTTCCTCCTTACTACGAGAAAGACTCACGCG